>OX439484.1:102760429-103360429 GCA_949320155.1 Melangyna quadrimaculata
CCTAATCATCCCGGTCCTGCTTTATGGGTCAGAAGCATGGACACTGAAAGATTCGGATAAAAATCTGCTTGGGTGCTTTGAGAGGAAGATTCTTCGTGTGGTTTTCGGTCCGGTGTGTATCGAAGGAGTATGGAGGAGAAGATTCAACGACGAGCTATACGGGCTATACAGCGACGTTGACCTGGTCAAAAAGCTGAAAATACAGCGGCTGAGATGGCTGGGGCACGTGGAGCGTATGGACAGCAACGCACCTGCCCGACGAGTCTTCGAATCCAACCCCGATGTGGTACGCAGCAGAGGAAGAACCCGTAACAGGTGGCGCAATCAAGTGAGTGACGACATCAAAGCACTCGGTGTGCGCAACTGGAAGCGGCTAGTTAGGGACAGAGCTGGCTGGAAAGGCTTGTTAGTTTAGGCCGAAGCCCATCCTGGGCTGTGAGCGCCATCAAAAGTAAAGTAAAGTAAGTATACAGTAGAGGCCAATTATAGTGACAAGAAGATGAGAGACAAATGTGGATGGTCTTGTACCTAATTCTGAAGATGGTTTGTCCTAAACAAAATATATCAGATCTTTATGAATGAGATTAAAAATTAAAGCAGGGATGACTTTAATTTGTATGCAAACTTAATCCGAAAATGTTGTACAAATTCATTCTAAAAATGTTATTGAGTTAAAAGTCGTTTCGATTTTTGGCGCATAAAATTGAAAAGTTGATACAAAATTTTACAAATTTGTAAAACAAAACCCACGCACATATTGACTTATTGACTTAAAGCTCCTACGATTAGGTATAAGATAATGTTAAAAAAAAATTTGTTGATTAATTAAAGAAGTGCAAAACGAATTAATATAAAATAAATTCGTAACTTTCAAAATTCTAAACGGATCCTCCAGATTAAGGTTTAAAAATACTGCCCTTAAGATTTACACAAAAAAAAATTATCTACAAATTCTGGAAAACAATTTTAGTTAATGATTTTTTTCACCTACCTAATTTACTTAATTATTCAGAATTATTCTTTACATAAACTAGAGATTACAAAGTTGAAAATCTAATACAAAATTCAAATTTAATGCTTTTTGAATTATGGTTATTAAAGACAAGCTGTTGTGACACTCAATCGGACAGATAAATGATAAAATCGTTCCTTACTTTATATTTTACTGAAGGATTTCAATCTTCTGTTTCTCTTGTCAGCAATTAAGCATTTATGTTAATCAAACATAGCTGTGCACTTATTGAAAGCTCCAAACGTTCTGAAACAAATAACAGAAACTTATGGGAAGTAGGTACCTATATTAGTACCTATAGCAGTAGGTTCACTTGTAATTGAAAATAGTTAGTTCAATAATTGATAGTGATGTAAAAAGTCGTTACTTTCAGGTTATCGTTACTTTCGTTTCTTTTCAAAAAGTAATCGTTACTTTGTAACTTACTTTTTTCAACAAGAAAATATCAAAAATTAGCTGTTTTGTTTTCATTGCATGAACACGACAGTTCAAGGAAAAAACAACAATGGTTAACAAAATTTAAGCGTCTTCGTGCCACACGGATTTTATTAATGTTCTTCCCTGTATAAGGTATTGTGATTTGTAAATAAACGTCTGAATTTTGTGGTCGGCGAAAGACAAATTCAGTTCTTCGAGCAAATTGTTCACATTAGAACATTTCATATGCACAATTATCTCAACCTGACGATACACAATCCGACCTTCTCATGACGACCAAAATATCATAAAGAGATATTTTGCATAATAATTTCAAAACTTTTACAATTTGGCCGCATATCGAGTTTAAAGATAAAATTTTGTTTTCTGGTTTGTGCGATAAATCCACTGAAAGGCGGCACTTTCTAGATCACGAATGTTATTTTTTTAAGTTGTGGCCCTCCCTCACTAATATGCTATTTTATTGACAAACGCTGATGTTGTCGAATCGAGTTGGAAGATACAAATCAGTGACCAAGATTTTTATTTTTACAAAAAAAACAATCGAAAAAAGTTTATTTTTTTTTTCTCAAAAAGTTTTTTTTGTTTGTAAAAAAGTTTGTAGCGAACGCCGCCGCAGCTTGCATATCTACCTACCTCGAAAAGAAACCGAAGAAGGAAACCACGATGATCCCCTTCCCTCTATCTTCCCATCAGGTAGATAGAGATTCTTTTATAACTGCCTACACAACCTACTAAATTTTCTCAGCTACCCTAAATGGACGACATACCTCTTAGTGAACATCTTCCTTTGCAAACCTGAAAACTAAGAATCATACATACATAATACATAGCATGTTGTAGGGACACTAGATGAAGATAATAAATTATCTACTAGGTCAACCATAAAAAAAAAAAAAAAAAAAAAAAATATACCAAAAATAATAGGGATAGTAAATTGCATATCGTAGTACACTCACAAATCAAGGTCATTGATCTTTCAAATTACCAGCTGGGATGAAATGTATGAAGGTGAACACAAACTTGGTACACATAGTGCTTCACATAAGTTTACGGGGATGAAATGACGTCAGTAAGGGTGTCGAAATATATATATTTTTTTTTTTTTTTTTTATATTAAGCGCGTGCAAAAGGGGTTGTGACTACCCAAGATGATATACACAGCACGAGCGATTAGGTAGATTGGATACCGATGCACATTGGTTTTGAACGTCTGTTGATCACAATGGGAGGGGAAAATTGAGCTGGGTAGAGCATTCCGAAATTGGGCTCAAGGGTTAACTGATGGGCATTCCTAGAAGCGCGAGTATTACGGTTGAATTGTTTAAGGGGAGGAATGCAACTGGCTATTTCACTAGAGCATTGTTTATGGAAATAACGGTAAAATAACGAAAGACATGAAACATTTCGACGGTGCTCAAGAGATGAGAATGTTTCCGTTATAGTTCTTTCACCTATCATTTTAAGAGCTCTCTTTTCAATTCTATCCAATAAACTCAAGTGGGTTATTGGAGCACCTGCCCAAATGTGGGAGTTATACTCAAGTTTTGGACAATTAAAGGCTTTGTAGATCACAGCCGGATCAGAAGGGGAGAAAAATTTCTTGCATCGACGGAGAAAACCTAAACACTTAGGAGCATTTTTGGCGATGTCGAATATGTGGTCGTTCCATAAAAGGTGGTCTGTGACACACATACCGAGGACTGAAAGCTTTTCGGTTTCCTCAATGCAAGTGCCACTCATGGATAGTGGCATGGGGGGTGGGTTTCGGTTTAACGACAGTAGACAGCATTGAGTTTTTGAAGCATTAAATTCTACACGATTTTTTATTCCCCATTGGACAATGCTGTCGAGATCAGAATTTAATGAGCTTATCATACGCTGCCGTTCAAGTTCCACATCCGAAGGACATGGATGTGAATCTAAGAACGAATATGAAAAGCTGAGGGTACTGTCGTCAGCGAAACAATTTAATGGATTAGAAGTTTCAGATAAAAGATCGTTTATGAAAATAAGGAATAGAGTCGGAGACAGAACGGAGCCCTGGGGCACACTAGCATTTATTTTGTGAATTTCAGACTTGAAACCATCCAATACAACTTGTATTGAACGGTCCGAAAGGTAATTTCTAATCCAACGAAGAAGAGATTCATCGATACCAAATGCACGCATTTTCGATAAGAGAGCTTGATGCCAAACTCTATCAAATGCTTTAGAAATATCAAGCGCAATAATCTTACTTTCTCCAAAACGATGTAAAGATTTGTGCCACTGTTCGGTGAGATATACCATCAGATCACCAGTGGACCTATTGCTACGAAAGCCGTACTGCCGGTCATTAAGAAGCTTTCGTTCTTCGAGATATTTCTTTAGCTGAAAATTAATCAGCGTTTCCATGACCTTGGAAAGAAGGGACGTAAGCGCAATTGGCCGATAGTTGGAGGGGGAAGAAGACACGCCTTTTTTAGGGACAGGCTGGACAAATGCTGTTTTCCATCCACTCGGAAAGAGACCAGTAGAGTAGGGCAGATGGAAAAGCTTACGCAGTGGTTTTGCCAGCGTTGAAGAACACCTCTTCAGGGTATGATATATTTACGAAACTGCCTTCCAATTGGCACCTGAAAAAAAAGGATGAGAATGGTTGATTTCAAGTTAGATATGGGAATAGCTGTCGCGTGAGATGATTCTGGATAAGATATTCAATCAGATTGAAATATCCAGAAGACTTCTCAGCGACAGGGTACACTTATCCATTGGAGTTTTGATAGGAGGAGTCTTGTTATTAGTGGCCAGGGTTCAAAACCATCTGAAATAAAAAGAAAATGAGGCAAACAAACAAAAAATATAAGAAGTGTGGATCCCACTTACCGAAGGTGAGGGTGGTGCCGTGACACATCCACGTACATGTGGGAACTTGTGGATCTCGGATTTATGAATATAGTTATAGATTCATTGATCAAGACTTTGTATTTTAGTTTTTTTTGAGAAACAAAATTTAACAGGACACATTTCACAAACTATATTTGAAAGTAAAAACCGAAGGTAGATAGAAATGTCAAATGACCGAAAGACTACATTTCAACGATTGGGGCGCGATGTTTTTCCACGGCGGCGGATAGGGTAGTTAAAAACGAAAAGAGAAAAAGGGAAATTAAGAATCGAATTTCATAATGACGGTTACTTTTCAAACTATAGTGATAAATTGTGATATTTTTGTGCAATATTTTAGTTATAAGTAATAAATTATAAAGACTGACTAGGCTAGTATCAAGATACCAACGCAAAATGATCTTGAAATACGATTTTTAATTAAATAAGTAGAAATTATATAATTAGTAATAAAAGTTTATACAGGAAGTTGAGGGCAACACTCACTCACATATAATTGAGTATGAAGGAGATAGTTAGAACGTAAGACAAAATAAGAAAAGCACTCGTGGAAATAATGATTGGGGAAATGAAAGCTCCAGCTAAAAGAAGATGGAAATGGAAAAGAAAGAAACTAGGGCAATAGGCCAATGACCGACACAGAAATGAAGTTGAATGATAATTCAAAAGGAAAGTAAAAGTTGAAGTGCCAACATCGTTAGATCAAGTAACAGTTGTGTGCAAAAAGAAATTTCCATACATATAGATTTTATATAAAGACAGTTTTACATATTGAAATTTTATAAGGAAAATACCTTAATTTAAAAATAGTGAAATGATAGTACAAAAGGTGAATTATCAGAATATTAATAGTTAAATAAAGATACCTACTGAGTGCTTATTATGAAAAATAAAATATAATTTTAGGAAATCAGTAGAAAGTTACTGATAGTGTCTATCGAGGTGGAAGGCTACACAAAGAAGCAGTGTACCAGCGTATATATATATATATATATACATATATATGGAGATTTATACATACTACATATTAGGAACATAGGATCGTTTGTTTTAAAAGCAGAGGTATGTTAAGAAAAAAAAATACATAGGTATGTTATTACATTAAAGGACAAAAATGGTCATTTAGGTTTAGACTCGGAACATCGTTTTCTTTCTTCGGGGTTGACCTGGATACATATATATATGTACGTACATATACGCATCTAGAGTATAGATAGAGCCATTAGGTACACATATGGTAGATACAAGTACGTAGTTACGTACGATACTTCATCTACTACCTACACCAAAGAAGAAGACAGGAGCTCTAAACCTCTGCATAGTTTTGGAGGAAAATCCATAAGAGGAATTGGTAAAGAGTCCAGAATCTATCGTGTGGTGTTCCTCTGAACAAAGAGATTTCGGCGGTCACCTCAAAGATCAAGGGCATGCCAAGGACATTTGCCAATAATTGAAGCATATATATATGCATAGACATTTATCTACATGTGACGACATCTTTGTTCTCTAGTTTTCTTCTTGGGATAAATTTCTTTCTTGAATTTTTTTTTTTTTTATTATATTTTTTTTTTATCTTTTTATTATTTTTTTATTAATTTTTTTTAACTTTTCTTCATAAATTTGAACTTTGAAGTGAAAAAAAAAAAGTGTAAAGTAGAGTTTGTGGTGAACTGAAACATTTACCTTTGGGCTCAGAGTGAACCCATTTATAGATATTTGTATATATATAGTAAATAGTGCGCGAAACTAAAGCTCGAGTTTGAGAGCATACTCACCGTCATCCATAAACGTGCTGCCGGCAGGACTTCGTGGGACGAGGATTTTATAAACCGTAAGTTTTCCTTATTTGTATCATTACATTGATTTATATACTACATATACATATCTACATATATATATTTGGTTGGATTTTTGAAACGAAGGTGAATGAATTTTTTTAGGTTGAATATAAATCCTTTAAATAACCTTTTCTTGTTCCAACCAGATTTTGGTTAATCTGAAAAAAAAATGTTTGAGCTTTTTCCTGAAATTTTACTTTTACTTTTATTTTTGAATTTTTTTATTGTATTATATTTCATAAGTTTAAATTAATCTAAATTTTGAATGGACTTATTTTTAATAAACAGCACATGGCCATTTTGCTTAAAAATATCCTTTTGTTAATAACATGAGAGTTGGAACTGAGTATCCGTGATGGTTCACTAGATTACCTAGCGAAGGTGTGTGAGGTTTCGGGGAAGCTGACGGTTGAGGCATGTGAGGTCAGGAGAATTCTCGACAAATGAGAGGACATGACGAACGTTATTGACTAGGGACATTAGGGAAGTTGACTTTTAGATGTAGTTTGCGATTGGGATTTGAGTTATATGTTGGCCATGGAGATAGTAAATGGTGCATTTTCATGTGCAGGGAGGGCAGGCCAAGTTGTGACAATACCATCTGTCAGGTTTTTGTGACTTGACGAACCATTGTCTGAGTGAGACATTGGTTTTCAGGATAGTTTTGTAGGGATTAGTATAGGATACGATTAATAAGCTGATATAAATTTACTCATATCTTCTTTGATATAATTTTCTTTTTTTGTTCATGTATGTTCTTATCTTTAATTATGATAATAGAACATTGGAATGCATGATAATAAACAAAAAGAAAACAAATAATTAAGGATTAGGTTTATGTTAGGTTTATAGGAATATCCCAAACAAAGACTATTTAGTAGGCCAATCTTCCACTCGGGCAGTGGCATAGATACCTTGATTTGTACTCATCCTTTCCTTTTACTCTTCCTTCTCCTACTATACCAGATCCAGATCCTTTTCCTTTCCCTATACTTTTCCTGGCACGAAAATTTTGATTATGGAGTCGGAGATGTACGGATGAGGGTAAAAAAACCACCTCCAAATCCTTCGAGCTAAGCCGAGCAAGAGCAAGCGTGCCGAGCCCAAATCCTACATCGAAGAAAACCTCTGTGGTATACCGTGAACCATAACAAGTTATATTTGTAAAGCACCCTAATGATAAGTTTGTATTATAACAAAATTTTCAGCTTGATAAACTCCCACCTCCCATCCCTCTTCACATCTTTAAGTGCGTCTATACAAAAAAGCAATGTGGGAATTTTGGGGTACTTTGGATATGTTGTTGAGGATAAAGTTCTGCGTCGATACCAGCAATAAAATTTCATGAATAAATTTGTTCCCGGTCAGATCCTATCTTTCTTAGACTACCTACCTGGAAGAAAAAAAGTGACATTCTTTTCACGTCTACTGTGCTAATTTTGAAAACTTTTGTTTTTGTTAAATTGACTCTAGTATTGCAGACTTTTACCAATAACTTGCTATTGACTCTAGATACAATTACAAGTTATACCAATTTGAAATCCGCATTTAACGCGCATATTTTTTAAAATAGTTAGCCACTTAGGTATTCATGCATTTTTTTATACCAGAAATGATTTAATTTTTTCAAAAATTATTTTCTTTCACATTTTGCATTGAAAGTTAAAGTCAAAGTTAAATAATTTTGTTCTCTAAGAAGTCCATCAGTTTATATAATTTTCTTCTACCACTGTTTTGGCACAAATAATGTAAAATATTGCTACGTAAAAAAACGGTGGAATTCATTTACTTGTAGTCATGGTATTTAAAAATGTAAAGTAAGCCAAAAAATAATGCACTGAACAAAGAAATGCATACATCTTTTCTTGTGGTTGGGATAGAACTTTTTTTATCAGTTTTCAGGACGATCATCGTAGTCTACTATGAGGCATTTCAGGGTTCTCCATTACTTACGGGGCTGCCTGTATATGTACATAAATTCGAACAGGTACAAACAAAAAAAGGTATACAAAAAAATTCTATAGAACTACATCTCCAGATTTTTGGGCGATATAGTTGGTGGGCCAACTTCATGAAAACTTAATTAATTAAGAAAATAGAAATAAAAAGAAATACAAATTTATAAAACTATGCACATATTTCAAAATCTTATTAAAATTTGGTTTACAAAAATGTATGTCAAACAAATTTGAGACATACAAACAAAATAAAATACAAACGTATACAAATGATTTTCAATCGAACTGCATTTTCAGATTTTTCGAGCGTTATAGTTGATGGACCAACTACATGTCCCAAATTAAGTAATAATTAATAAAAAATAGAAATAAATAAAAATTTTAAAAACTAACACGATGAAAAATCATCATAAAAAAAGTACAAACGATTGCATACATGTCAAACTTTAAAAACAAAAATTATATAGTACGCGCACTCAAGGGGTTTTTGATACCCTTAAAATGTTAAGGTAAACATAGTGCGAGCGTTAGGAAAACAGGGAAGGATTAAAGAGGAGATGCCGATGCACATTGGTTTTAATCCTTTGAATATCGAAAAAAAAATAAAATAAATCGGGGGGCACAACGGCTCATGAAGAACCAGGGCCTAGTGACTAACAACTCGCAACCATTCCTGTGTGCGCCTTTCGACAGGAATGGAAGGGACCTACAATTTTATGCCGAATCCGAACGGCTAGACGAGAAGCACTTATTCGTGACAAGTGATACTCTTGGAGGATTTTTCAATTCCTCGCAAGAGGCAGTAGCCCTGAAAAAAAACTTTTTTAGTTTTTAGGTGGACGAGGCTGGGAAGCGATCCCAGACCTCCAGCGTGACAGTCGAACGCACTAACCATTACGCTACGGGCTACTACTTTGAATATCGAAATGGAAGGGAAAAATAGAGCCGGGTAAAGCATTTCACATTCGGGTAGTTCGGCTAAAAAAAGAACCTCTATACTTGACAGTACGTCCGAAGTTGGGCTCAAGGGTAAACTGATGTGCATTCCTGAAAGTACGAGTATTACGGTTAAATTCTTTAAGGGGAGGAATACAACTGGCTATTTCAGTAGAGCACTGCTTATAAAAATAACGGTAAAACAACGAAAGACATGAAACATTGCGGTGGTGCTCGAGAGTTGCAAATTCTTCCGTTATATTTCTGTCACCTAACAATCTCATAGCTCTTTTTTGTATCCTATCCAAAAGACACAAGTGGGTTGATGGAGCACCTGCCCAAACATTGGAATTGTACTCGAGTTTTGGACGGATAAAGGCTTTATATATAACAGCCAGATCAGATGGGGTGAAACATTTCTTGCATCACCGCGTGGAAAACCCAAACACTTAGTCAAGATCAGAATTTAATGAGCTTATCATACGCTGCCGTTCAAGTTCCACATCCGAAGGACATGCCTGTGCATTTAAAAACGAATATGAAAAACTGAGGGTACTGTCGTCAGCGAAACAGTTTAATGGATTAGAAAATTCAGATAAAAGATCATTTATGAAAATAAGGAAGAAAGTCGGGGACAAAACGGAGCCCTTAGGTACACCAGCATTTATTTTGTGGATTTAAGACTTGAAACCGTCAAATACAACTTGTATTGAGCGGTCCGAAAGGTGATTTCTAATCCAACGAAAAAGAGATTCATCGATACCAAATGCGCGCATTTTCGATAAGAGAGCTTGATGCCAAACTCTATCAAACGCTTTTGAAATATCAAGCGCAATAATCTTACTTTCTCCAAAACGATGTAAAGATTTGTTCCACTGTTCGGTGAGATATACCATCAGATCACCAGTGGACCTATTGCTTCGAAAGCCGTACTGCCGGTCATTAAGAAGCTTTCGTTCTTCGAGATATTTCTTGAGCTGAAAATTGATCAGCGTTTCCATGACCTTGGAAAGAAGGGACGTAATTGCAATTGGACGATAATTTGAGGGTGAAGAAGATTCGCCTTTTTTAGGGACTGGCTGGACAAATTTTGTTTTCCATCCACTCGGAAGAGACCAGTAGAATAGGACAGATGGAAAAGTTTACGCAGTGGTTTTGCCAGCGTTGAAGAACACCTCTTCAGAACAATGGGATACTATCCGGGCCAGCGGATTTGTGTATATCAAGATCTTTTAGGACTCTGGCAACTGACCGAGTGCGAAAGAAGATTCGTCCCATGAAATCGTTTGCGCTCTCAAGTACGGGAGGAGTCATAATACTTTCTGGCAGCAAACTGTGCTGCAAGCAAATTGGCTTTCTCTAACGAGCACTAGTGGGAAGTTTCACACACAGTACACATAACGATCAAGTTTATGCAACTGTGAGAGGAGAAGGGAGGAGGGAAAAAAGGGTTTACCACTCGTTGCACTGTTTTTTGTTTTTTTTTTTGTCATCGCTTTTCTTGCTATCTTTTATTTTGGCACTGTACATTATATTTTTTTTTGTGGTAAGTGTAGTTTGCAATTTATGACACTGTTTTTGTTGTTGATATTAGGTAGGTGGTATAGGACATTCACTGAATTTGTTTTTAATGAGTAGGCGCGACGGGATTTTATTTTGTTCAATTATTTTATATTTTTTTTTTTTATTTGATTTGTTTTATTATAATTAAAATTGATATGGGTGGAAAGGAGGCACAAGAATATACGATAGTTAACAGATTAGAGAACGAGACGAGATTTCTTTTTTCTTTCTGCACACTACAAACTTTCACAAAAATACATGCGCACACGATGGAAGACAGGTCGGTTTAAAAAAAAAGTTTGCCAACAAAATTTGGGACGGGTATAAATGAAAATAAAAAAAATTCCAGAGGGTACAAACGATTTTCTATCGAACTGCATTTTTAGATTTTTCGAGCGTTATAGTTGGTGGGGCCAATTACATGTCCCAAATAAAGTAATAATTAATTAAAAATAGAAATAAATAAAAATTTTAAAAATAAACACAATGAAAAACCATAAAAAAAAGTACAAACGATTGCATACATGTCAAAATTTTAATAAAATTTGGTTTAAAAAAAAATGTTTGTCAAAAAAATTTGGGACGGGTACAAACGAAAATAAAAAAAATTCCAGAGGGTACAAACGATTTTCTATCGAACTGCATTTTTAGATTTTTCGAGCGTTATAGTTGGTGGGCCAACTACATGTCCCAAATAAAGCAATAATTAATTCAAAATAGAAATAAACAAAAATTTCAAAAAATTACAACGATGAAAAATCATCATAAAAAAAGTACAAACGATTTCATACATGTCAAAATTTTAATAAAATTTGGTTTACAAAAAATGTTTGTCAAAAAAATTTGGGACGGGTGCAAACGAAAATAAAAAAAATTCCAGAGGGTACAAACGATTTTCTATCGAACTGCATTTTTAGATTTTTCGAGCGTAATATTTCGAGGGCCAAACTCCGTAACTTAATTTGAAGTGCATATATAAAAAAAACGGTGATGGTACAAACAAATCTAAAACTGGTACAAACGTATACAAACGAAGTACAAACGATTGCAATTAACAGTTTTGCTCAACTCAATAGTTGGTGGGCCAACTACATGCAAGCCCAATTTTGTTAAAGTAAAACATTAATATAAAAAAAACATTAAAAAAGTTATGAAGAACCTTTGGGGCATCTTTGACTTTTGGCAAAGGGGGCACATTTGACTGTTGTAGGGGTACATTTGACATTTGTTAAATGTGCCCCACATTGATTTGTTATACTAATATTTGTTTTTTTATTTATAAAGAAATGGTTAGAAACTAAAAGCGAAAGACAAATTGGATTGTAATCGACGAAGAAAAGGTGAAGAGGGCTATTGCAGACATACGGAAAAACTTGAAACGCCAACATAAGCTTAAGAAAATATGGGGTAAATAGAACCACAGTTATAATGCGTACCAGGATCCCTTAAAAGACTGGTCTGATTCGACGCATTCGGGAAAGTAACGCTGACGAAGGTTACACTTTTCAATCGAAATATGCGTCGCGCGGGCCACCTTTGACAAAATGACTTTTTTTTAAACAAATTTTAAAAAATTGATGAAGTTGTTATAAAAATAAAATGTTTCTGTGAGTCTTTTCTAGAATAGCCAATGCATCATGCGAATAAAAAAGGACAAAAACAACAAAACATGTTGGATTGTCGGACGAACTAAACAAACACACCTTGTGAAACATTCAGCGCTCAATTAAATGTCATATAAATAGCTGACGGGTTGCTGCCAGGAAAAAATATTTTTTCTGCTGGAACACAAGAGAGCGCGACGCAGTGTCGCGCATCCTAACTACTACGTGAAATTGATCGGTTAAGAAATAAATTAATTATAACAAATCAGGATTCATTGTATTTCCATTATTAAATTCCAACATTAATAAATTGTCTTTTAATTACACATAAAACATTTGATTTTGCCCTTTTCTGTGGCACTGATAGGCGGCGCCTCTCTTCCTCGAAACCATTGTGTTCAAGCAAAACAAATGAAATGTCAAATGAAAACTTGTAAATTTTCGGTGTGAACGCATTTCAAGTTTTCGTAAACCAATTGCCGAAAACCCGGTTTTGGGTTTGGTGTGAAAAGGCTATAAGAAAGAAACTTCTTGGATTAGCAGAGTTTTTTATATCCGTGTTGTACTGTCCCAGACTTTTGGACAGCATATTCAATTTAAATCCTTGTATATGAAAACTATAGTACTATCATGGACAAAATTTTTTTGTGCAACAATTCTTCGTTGGTGGTGCCACTTTAGCTCGGCGGAGACTTCAATTTTTGGGAGACTTCCATTTATCAGAGAATCGAAACTAGGTAGTTAGAGCAAGAGGAGTGTATTTTTTTCGATTCTGGTACGAATCAAATGGAGTAAGCGAGATTACCAATCGAAGGTTTTGTTAAACGTCAATGATGAGAAAAAGGTGAAGAGAATGGCAAAAAATGTTCGTATCCTCTTTGATTGAATGTGCGATGCAAGGTTATTTTTTGCTTAATTTACTGAATATGCTATATGCGAGAAGAAGAAGAAGAAGTGGACATACATATGTACATGTAAGTTAGCTTTTTGCGTCGTCGTTGTCATCAACCTTGAAGGAATATAGTTTTTTTTTTGCGGGAAAGAATATTGCGTGGAGGTATACATTCTTCTTAGAAGAAGAAATAGAGGAAGAGGTATTTGTCACATACCTATACAGTGTACGTGAGGGAAGCAATTTTTGAGAACCAGAAGTGTCAATTCGCTAGCGTGTGATTAGAAAAAACAAAGAAATAAAAATTGGTACAAGTTAAAACCCAAATTAATATAACAATTACTTTGAAAAAACAAATAATTTAAAGTGCATTAGATAGACATTGTGGTGATCTTCTTATAAATTTAAAAAAAACATGAAGTGCATTGTTCAGGGGTGTGGAAATCAACAAAACAAGGTGGATAAAAGCTTTTCCTTGCACAGGTGAATTTTATTAAATTTTTCTCAAACAAAATGCTGTAATGTTTTTGTCTTTAGATTGATGAACTATTAAACAATATATTTAGAATGGGTTACACTTTAAATTAAGTCAAGAAAATTCTAATTTAGTTGAAAATGTGCACATAATTTGTTTGCTAGAATTTAAAAACCAGAAATGTCAAACTGAAATTCTCGTTAACAGGTGTGCATGAGATTATATTGGAGGTTGAAAGGCTCAACTATCTGTTAAGCGCCCTTCTTATGAGAAAATTATTTTTTGTTATTAAATCGATTTTTTACGTTTTAAGTTGGTAATAAAATATCTATTTGTTCCGTCGCCAACTTATAAGTTCATATTTCAATGTTAATCTATCAGTTCATATTTGGTTTTTCATGGTTCATGTTTAAAGTTAAATCCATTATAAATAATAAGTTCTTCGATAGTTAATTAATCTACAGAAATACAAACAGTTAACAGCACTTGCTTTGAGAAAAATATAATAAAACTCACTGTTTTTTTGTTGATTGCTAAATAACTACAATGTCTATTTTATTCACTTGAAAAGGTTTGTCTTTTCAAAGTTTTTTTTTTATAAATATGTGTCTTAATTTGTAACACTTTTTTATTGTTCTTTTTTAAAATCACACTAGCGATTTGACATTTCAGATTGACAAATTGCTTCACGCACGTACTCTTTCTTTTATTTAGAACATTCCACTAAAACAACTTTGGAAAATAACACAAATGACTATTCTGATGGCACCCTAGTGAGTTGCCTCCAAAGAGCACTCCGTCCCTGCTGTAATGCATTTGTGTTTGTGAGACCTCACACCATTTTAAAAACTGCTTCACTTTTTTCCAACAAGGGCAGTTCCTCTATTTCTTCTTCTTATATTATCAAGGGTAGGTTGATTTTAATGTGGGAAAGCAAAATATGTTCATGTTGTGTAAGTATATTTGTAGTTATAAATGCAATCGTATGTTATTAAGGGTAGTTTTTTTATTAAATTGTCTTGCAAAGATTTCTTATTTGCCGTGAAATTTTGTTGCAAGTGCAAGATTTTGGGCATATTTTTTTTGCGGGGAAATAAAAATATACCTACCTACACAGGTAGGTAGATATATTCGTATAAATTATGAATGGTAGGTTTTATTAATATTTAGGTTGTTTACATAATTTGAGTTTGACTTGAAATGTTTTGAAGAAATTTACAATTTATTATGCCGACAAATATAGGTAGGTCCATACATAATGCATAACTATATGTAGGTAGGTATGAAAATAAGTTATGAAAAAAGCTAGAATTTCTATGCAATGTTGAGCTGGGTAAGTGCTTGGTGGTAGGTAGGTTGTATTTGTTTACCTACTTTTAATTCACAATTTATCATACAAGCAGGCATGTAGGATGTAGGTATAGGTATGTACCTACATAGGTAGAAATGATTTAATTGTTTGACGCTAGAGTCTATCAATGTGGTGGTTGAATTTCAGCCAGTGTTATTTATTTGTTTCAAATCAACCAATTGCAAAACGTGCCAACAGGTAGGTACCTATCTACTTACCTATTTTAATTTTTATTTCCGATTTTATGATTTCAGGTAGTTTACAAAATAAATGTTTTAATTTAGACAGGTAGGTACCTACCTGTAGATACCTTCCTACCAATAACTTTTTTCGTTAGGAAGTTTTTTGAAATTTAAGTGTAAAATAAATTTGAAAAACTTAAAAATGAATTTTTGCATACCTAACACAATAATAATAATTACAAATTGTTCCTATTTTCGTGACCTTTTTTTATAAATTTCTAAAAGGAATACAATTTTAGAAATTTATAATAATTTTAATTAGTTTGTGTTTTCTTTAATGTTTAAAGCTTAAAACTTCTATCTCCCTCCGTTTGTGGGGGAGGGGCAATTTTATAAAACATTTGCTTTAAATGCATTAAAAATTATTAAAAATCAACGATATTACTTACAATATTATGCGATAGTTTTTTTCAGTCTATTTTTTTCAAATTGTTTTCAAAATAAAAATGTTCAATGAATAGTTTTTGAAACAACATTTTTCAAAGTCAAAATTTAGAAAAAAAAATTGAAAAACAAAATTTATTTACATTTCTTACTTCAGAATTTTACGTAATATTCTTTGTTCCAAAAACGATTGCTGTAATTAGTTTTTAGTCAAACGCTAAGAACCAGGAGCTGGTATATAGTTTAGTTTTAGAGAAAATCGAATCTTATGAAAGTACTTTTTTCTTCCAAAATAATTTTTTTGAGAAGGTATTTAGTACGTGTATACAGGGTGATTTGCATAAGGTGTCATAAAAGGCTAGAGCGTGTGACTTAGACAAGACAAAATTCGTATGGGAGGGGGTCTATTTTCGTCCGTTTAGGCGGGAGGGGCAATTTCCAAAAAAAAAAAAAATCACTTAAAACAGAAAAAAAATATTAACAAAATAACGGTAACACTTACAGAGTGACGCTATAGCATATTGAAAAGCCAAAAGTCTATTCTTTAATTTAATTTAAGTTGTTCGAGTGAATAGTTATTGAAAAATAAATTTCCAAAGTCAAAATTTTGAAAAAAAATTAAAAAAATTTCAAGCTAATTTTTTTCAAAAATGTATGTAATTAAGCATAATTTTTGTTTTCAAAACTTAATGGTCTTGTCAATTTTTAGTCAAACGCTGGAAACCGTATGGGTCTAGGACTTTTACTTTTCAAGATATGAACAAATTAATGAAGCAATTTTCACATTAAACTAAGAAGAATCCGGCTAAATGATCATTTCAGCAACCAGTTGATTATCGTCAAGTTTAAGTTGTGAAAATTGGCAAAATATTCCAGGCTAGTCGAGGCGTATTAGCACTAAAAATTGTATAATCATCTAAATATTTTATATATACATATGTATTTAAATGCTGATAATATATAACCTTTCTATAGACATCTAAATTTTTAAATTCGGATAAGAACTTTTCGATTTATAACCTATTTTATGCCAAGAAATTGACAATTGACAAAATTCTGGATTTGATCTTTTTTATTAGATTTATTAGATATTCAAAATTTATAATTTTTAAATTTAAAAATATTTGATAGGCGTGTTGACAATATAAAATAGAATTCCTTGAAAAAGCATGATCCATTTTGCATTTTTTTTTTGGTAAATAAATCAATAAAACTAACTTTAGAGTGGCATTTGTTGCAATGATCACTTAAAATTCATAAACAATATTTTAGAAGAGGATTAGAGCAATTAGTGTGTTGGTTTTGTTTTTCAAAATTTATCAATTTTTTATTAAAAAAAAAAAATAAACCGGGTGGCACAACTGCTCATGAAGAACCAGGGCCTAGTGACTAACAACTCGCAACCATTCCTGTGTGCGCCTATCGACAGGAATGGGAGGGACCTACAATTTTATGCCGAATCCGAACGGCTAGACGAGAAGCACTTATTCGTGGCAAGTGATACTCTTGGATGATTTGTCAATTCCTCGCAAGAGGCAGTAGCCCTGAAAAAAACTTTTGAGTTTTTAGGTGGACGAGGCTGGGAAGAGAACCCAGACCTCCAGAGTGACCATTACGCTACGGGCTACTACAATTTTGTATTAACGTTTGCATTTAAAGTACCAAAAATCGAACTGATTTTTCACTAAATCCCATTTTGCATGCAAACATTTTAACACAGAAATTTAGATTATAAATTTCTATCTTTAATTCATGTATCATTTGTTATGAACTATTAAGTATTACTCAAGTTTGAAGCCTCTAAACTTGGTTAAATAGATCTTAAATTGCCCCTACTTTTTTTCCAAATTTTTTATTTATTTTACAAATACAAAATTACTCACCTATTTGTAGAAGAAGGTTACCCCTATAACATTTATCATCATCATTGTTTTTCGAAAATATATAAATTTTTCATTAACTTTTGAATTTAAAGTACGAAAAATAGAGTTGATAATTAATTAAAACACATTTTGAATACAAATATTTTGCAATAATTTTTACACAAAAATTTAAGTTTTAAATGTCTACCTAAATTTCATGTATCATTTATTATGAACTATTAAGTATTACTCAATTTTTAAGCCTCTAAAGTCATCTAAATGTAGATTTTTTGTAATTTATGATTTGTATATGGTTATGATTTTTTATATTAAAAAAAAATAAAAAAAAATTGATTTGAGATAACGTTGCTTTGCACTGGTAGACGATTGTTGACAATGAACAAAGCAAAGCATTTCTATGGATTTTATTTGAATTTTTATGAATTTTAAAAAATCAATTGTGACACTAATACACTGACACTGTTTATTGAAAAGATATTAATAAAAAACCAAAAAAAAAAAATTCAAAATGTTTACCCTTTCTTAAATAAATCTATCAAATGATAAGTTGGAAAGATAACATTTTTACCATTTAATTGCTTTCAAATATATCTATAAGATATTAAAATTTTAGATTTTTCCAACCACCCGTTAAAAATCAAATAGATTGAAAAATTGACAAAAATAATGTACCCTTTTTCAAAAATCATTTTGCGTATGAAAAAAAAAATCCTGTCAAAAACTGCTTAAACATGGATAATTTTTTTATATTTTTTTTATAAAAAATGTGCCCCCATATAACTACTAAGAACTTTTCGAAACGACTATTTATCAATTTTCAGATTTGAAACCGGGTAGGTATATCTTGGTTTGTAGATTTTTAATAAAAAAAAGTTGTGCATATTTTTTGCCTAATTTTTCAATATCTTTCAAATAAAAAAATCAAGTTTCTACGACGTCGCATTTAGAAGTTAGTTTTTTGACTATGATTCAGTTTTACCCTATTTTACCCTATTAAATGTGCGAATTTAAAAAATTCCGTTCTTAGTGCAACCCTGAAGTTAGTTTTTTGACTATGATTCAGTTTTACCCTATTAAATGTGCGAATTTTAAAAATTCCGTTCTTAGTGCAACCCTGAATAAAATTTGCTATTATATAAATTTTAGTATATAGATACCTACCTATTTTTAATACTTCTAGTTTAAGCTGTTGCAATTTTTATTCTTTCATTTATATTGTGGTGAATATACCCATTTATGCAAACAACGACATCTTTTATTCTTCTATAACAGAATAAATTAGTAGCGCCATCTTTGAACAAAAGATTAACTAATGTTATCCAATACCAAAACCACTGAAAACTGCTATAATTAACTGAACGAAAGCTTTTGAGAGCTTTTGAGCTACTTGTGGAGACTTGTGGAGGGGAAGCGTATTCCAGCAAATTCCAGCACATTCCAGAACTTAAGAGAAGATTCTAGTAGCTTTTTCTCAGATATAAATACAGGGCCACCAGTCCGAAAACCGCAGTTTGATTTTGAAAGTAAACGAATAAACATCGGTGTAAAATAGTGAATTGTGCTTGTTATAATAAAAGTATTGGAAGTAAAGTATTTGAAGTGAAATAAAGGTGTTTTATTTTTGTAAAGTAATTGTTGTTCAGTTTAAGAAATAAGTTTTATTGGCGAACCCTTGGCAAAATATTACATTGGTGTCAGTAAAGTGGAATAGAACTTATTTTATCTGTGCATTCAGATAATTAATGGTGAAAAGTGATAAAGTGTGTAAATAAATAAACAGTAAAAGTGACATACAAAAATATAAGAATAAAAATAGAAACAAAATGGGAAAAATTGTGAATGCATTGAATTGTGTTGAACTTAAGGCAGAACTGAACAGACGAGGTCTTCCTACTGCTGGAACGAAAAATGACCTCATTATTCGTCTGCAGGAAGATTTAAGGCAACACGGTGAAAATCCAGACACGTTTCTATTTGAAATTGAAATGTCGGAAGATCAAGTAAGTACAAGCTTAGACTTAACCAATATGATGGCTCAGTTGCTCGCCCAGTTTGAAGACCAACGAAAGGACCAAAAGAATCTTCTAGAATAACAACGAATTGAGCAGAAGAATGAACAAAAGAATCTTCTTGAGCGGTTAGAAGAACAACGCAGTGAACAAAAGAATCTGCTCGAAAAACAAGAAAAGAATCTTCTCGAACGGTTCGAAGAACAGAAACACATCCTCGAAGGTAAACTAGATTTGTTCGAGAACAAAGTTATTGCCCTTGACGAAAATGGCTGGGATGACGAAGACAAGTTTATTGCCCTGACGCTTGCCCTTAGAGGTTCTGCTGCTGAATTATTGCAAACCATACCAGCAGACCAAAACGGCAACTTCAGTGCTCTTGTTCAGGCCATTGACAAACGCTTTGGTGATAGCCATATGCAAGAAGTCTTCCGCGTTCAACTCAATACCAGAGTCCAGAAAAGAGGAGAAAGTCTGCAACAACTCCAAGCGGACATTGAACGGCAGGTGCATCTAGCATACCCGACTGCAGGAGATGAAATTACCAACCAGTTAGCAACAGAGGCTTTTGTTCGTGCAGTGTCCGACCTCAATCTCCAGCGAGCAATTCGAACTGCTGGAAAACGCACACTTTCTGAAGCATTAGCGTTCGCGCTCACTATGGAGGCATCAGAACAGGCTTTTTTAGGAATTCATCGGGTAAGAGAACTGGAAGTTGAGGAATGTTCCTGCCAGAGAGCTGAATTCCAAAGAAGGCAGCGAGAAGGACCTGCTCGATGCTGGAATTGCAACAAAACTGGACATCTCCAGTGCCAGTGCAGATTGCCACCAAGGAAAGTCACCTGTCAACATTGTGGAAGCAAAAATAATACCCGCGAACAGGTAAGCAATAACATCAACGCTCCTGCTTGCCCTGTTTACCAGCCGGGAAACGAGTAAGAACCAGCTTCGTGGGCCAGAAGCTGGTTTCTGGTATCGATGGCCCCAGAAGCACCATCCAAGTCTCGCAGACTAAACGAAACAATAAAAGTCTGACAGTGGATGCAACATTGAATGGCAAGAAACAGTTGGCTACAATTGACACCGGTGCCACAGCCTCCATTGTGCGAAGAGACTTGGTCAAGATGACGTGGCTGCACAACACCAATAGCTACCGTCTTAAAACTGTGACAGGTGAGGCAGCAAGAGTGTATGGAGAAGTTCGTCTCAAAATCCGTTTGGCAGAATTAGAATTTTCGCATCTATTTTTGGTAGCAGATATATGTGACGAGTGCATAATTGGAATCGACTTTATGAAAGAGCACGGATTGATTCTGGATCTCGGTAAGCAAGTTCTCAAGTACCAAAATGTAGAGATTCCTATGGTTTATGGCAACGGAACTCATCAACTCTAAGAACTGTCATCAAAGAAGACATATGCTTGCCTCCCTCTTCGGAAGTGTTTGTGTGGACAAAAATAGAGGGCGATTTAGGTAGCCATCGATACCTCATGGTGGAACCAGAGTCTGAGCAATCTTCCCAAAACATCATCTTAGGGAAGACTCTTGTGGAACCAAAGAACAACATGGTACCCGTACGGATACTGAACATCAAACCGTACGAAGTCAAGCTCAAGAAAGGAGAAATTGTTGGAAAATGTGAATCTGTGTCCGCAATAACCAAGATCACAGAAATGAACACAGACAAATCTATGGACCCCAAAAAAATTCAGCTCCATGAAAGCCAAAATTCTGAAGCCAACCAATCTAAGTCAACATCAGCTTAGTGTTGCTGGAAGCCTTCTTCATGAATACGCTGATATATTTTCTTCACCGAGTGGGCAGTATGGTCGAACACAACTAGTTCAGCATCGAATCGACACAGGTGACGCTAGACCGATTCGACAGCCAGCAAAACGTCTCCCATTAGCCAAACAAGCCGAAGTTGAAGAGATGATATCGACAATGAAGAAAGATGGGCTAATCGAAAATTCCAAAAGCCCTTGGGCATCACCAGTAGTTCTTGTCAAAAAGAAGGATGGAAGCACCCGGTTTTGTGTGGACTACCGTAGGCTGAACGATGTGACAAAGAAAGACAGCTACCCTTTGCCCAGAATCAGCGATACTTTGGATGCAATGAAAGGAGCTCAATGGTTCTCGACGCTAGTCTTAAAGAGTGGCTACTGGCAGGTAGAAATCCATCCAGAAGATCACGAGAAGACAGCTTTCTCTACAGAAAATGGTCTGTGGCAGTTTAAAGTTATGCCATTCGGACTTTGCAACGCTCCGGCAACATTTGAGCGTCTAATGGAGTGTGTCCTACAAGGACTAACCTGGAAATCATGCCTTGTGTATTTGGACGATGTCATAGTTTATGGGAAAACTTTTGACGAACATTGTAAGAACTTTAAGGCCGTATTCCAGAGGCTTCGAGAAGCACACTTAAAATTAAATCCAGAGAAATGTGTGCTTTTCAAGACCGAAGTTAAATACTTGGGACATATCATCTCATCCCAAGGAATAAAGACTGATCCGGAAAAAGTTGACACTGTGAAGAATTGGCCAACACCACAGGATAAACACCAACTCCGTAGCTTTCTTGGTCTAGCCACATATTATCGGCGCTTTGTGAAGGACTTTGCTGGAATCGCTAAGAGCTTGCATCAACTAACTGAAAAGGGGAAGCCGTTCAAATGGTCAGGTGAGTGCTAGAAAAGTTTTCAGGAACTCAAGCTACGTTTGTGTAATGCTCCTGTGCTGACCTATCCGACTCCTGGAAAACCTTTCATCATCGACGCCGATGCGAGTAATGTCGGAATTGGAGCTGTACTGTCGCAAGTCCATGACGGAGAAGAAAAAGTCGTCGCCTACTACAGTAAGGTACTCTCGAGGCCAGAACGCAATTACTGCGTGACCAGAAGAGAACTTCTAGCTTTGATTTTGGCAACAAAGCACTTCCATAAGTACATCTATGGACAGAAGTTCCTTCTTCGAACAGATCATGGTGCTCTTAATTGGCTTCTGAACTTCAAAAATCCCGAAGGTCAAGTAGCTAGGTGGATCGAGAGACTACGACTACCAAATTCAACATCGGAAAGGAAAGCTGCACACAAACGCAGATGCATTGTCTCGACGACCGTGTAAACAGGACTGTAAGCATTGCACGCGTCAAGAAGAAAAGGAAACAGTTGCCATCCAGCGAGTAAGAGCCGATCCCATTTATGGTTGGAGCAATGAAGAACTGAGAACTGCTCAACAAGAAGACACAGATATAGAGCCCATTCTTGCATGGAAAGAGCACGAAGAAAAACCAGGATGGGGTGAAATCTCCGATAGAAGTCCAGCTCTCAAAGCGTATTGGGCACAGTGGGACTCTCTTCATGTCCAAGAAGGGGTACTAAGGCGTAAATGGGAGTCTGCAGATGGTAAATCGTATGTGATGCAGTTAATCGTGCCCAGGTCAAAGGTTAATGATGTTCTTCGAGAGATGCATGATGGAGCATCTGGAGGTCATTTGGGAGTCAACAAAACGCTGGAAAAGATACGACAACGGTTCTACTGGCTACATGCGAGAGATGATGTCGAAAAGTGGTGCCGAAAATGTGATACTTGTGCTGCTACAAAGGGTCCAGGTAGAAAACTTCAAAGTAAAATGCAGCAGTACAATGTGGGCACGCCTTTCGAGAGAATAGCTGTAGATGTCGCAGGTCCGTTTCCGGAGACCAACAGTGGAAACCGATACATCCTTGTAGTCATGGATTACTTCAGCAAGTGGCCTGAGGCATTTGCCATCCCAAACCAAGAAGCCAAAACAGTGGTTGATCAGATTGTATTCAATTGGACGAGCAGGTTCGGTGTTCCTTTGGAATTGCATTCTGACCAAGGAAGGAACTTCGAATCTAACATCTTCCAGGAGGTTTGCTCTCTCCTTGGCATCAAGAAGACGAGGACAACACCGCTTCATCCACAATCTGACGGAATGGTCGAACGATTCAACAGGACGCTTAAGGAACATCTGTCCAAGGTTGTAGGTGACTACCAACGAGACTGGGATCGCCATATTCCATTGTTTTTGATGGCTACCGAAGTGCCATAGTTCAACAGGACATACACCATCGGAGATCCCGTTCGGCACAACAATACGGCTGCCTAGTGAAGTAAAATTTGGATGCCGTACTATGGAACCGGAAAAGCCAGATGAATATGTGGATAACCTCAAAGAAGGACTCATTGACATTCATCAACGGAAAAGGAAAACCATAAAAATAGCCAGTGATAGCATGAAAACACGGTACGACGCTCGTGCAACAACGATTGGATTCCAAGAAGGAGACCTGGTGTGGTTTTACAATCCCCATCGACAAAAAGGACTGTCACCAAAACTTCAACAAAACTGGGAAGGACCATACACCGTCTTAAAGCGAATCAATGATGTGGTTTACCGCATTCAGAGAGGGTTAACAGGCAAGCTTAAGGTAGTTCACTGTGACCGTTTACATCGCTATAACGGTGATGACGGGAGTAATGGATTTAATCGGGACGATCAATCCTAAGAGGGGGGCAATGTGGTGAATATACCCATTTATGCAAACAACGACATCTTTTATTCATCTATAACAGAATAAATTTGTAGCGCCATCTTTGAACAAAAGATTAACTAATGTTATCCAACACCAAAACCACTGAAAACTGCTATAATTAACTGAACGAAAGCTTTTGAGAGCTTTTGAGCTACTTGTGGAGACTTGTGGAGGGGAAGCGTATTCCAGCAAATTCCAGCACATTCCAGAACTTAAGAGAAGATTCTAGTAGCTTTTTCTCAGATATAAATACAGGGCCACCAGTCCGAAGACCGCAGTTTGATTTTGAAAGTGAACGAATAAACATCGGTGTAAAATAGTGAATTGTGCTTGTTATAATAAAAGTATTGGAAGTAAAGTATTTGAAGTGAAATAAAGGTGTTTTATTTTTGTAAAGTAATTGTTGTTCAGTTTAAGAAATAAGTTTTATTGGCGAACCCTTGGCAAAATATTACAATATCTATAATATAAATAAATTAACATTCAGATAAAAATAAGGTACGTACCTTCTTACATGTACCTAGTACCTACCTAGATATTAATACAAATTATCTACAAACATACCTATCTTTCTAAATAAATAAATAAATCGGGTGGCACAACGGCTCATGAAGAACCAGGGCCTAGTGACTAACAACTCGCCACCATTCCTGTGTGCGGCTTTCGACAAGAATGAAAGGGACCTACAGTTTTATGCCGAATCCGAACGGCTGACGAGAAGCACTTATTCGTGACAAGTGATACTCTTGGAGGATTTGTCAATTCCTCGCAAGAGGCCTTAACCTTTAGGTTAAAATAAAAAAGCGACATATACCTAACTACCTACCATGAGCCATACTCATCAAAAAACATCATCGCCATGAAACTCATGATTTATTGCATCACTGATATTCTTGCCAACAGACCTACATACATACATAAATATCTAGAAAGCAAAAAAAAAACAAGCTACCTATGCCTTGACCTTCATGCCGCCGCCGGCCGACGCGACGTCACGATTGTCTTCTTGCATTGCACACAAGTTGTAAAAAAAAAACCACCCCTTCCTCATTAAGCGCACAAGACCCAACAAACCAAGGAGAATTCCCAAATTTTGTTCACACTTTTTAATTCTCTGCACCTTTGCATAGCAAAGTAATCGACAAAAAAATGTAAACCTAACAAAAAACATTCATTCTACCTATTTCACTCCATCTATTATAAATAATAGTATTCCTTCCTTATTAAAAATTATATGGCTGCTACGTGGGCTATAGGTCTTGTGTTAATGTTTGTTTTAAAATTGAATCAGATGCGACGTTTCGACTGTGATTACAGTCTTCTTCAGGCCTGTCAAAATTTCAAAATTTAATTTTTTAATACAAAAATCATTTACATATATAATTTAATGTAAATACTTACAAATGATGCTAACCAAATATTAAATAGTCTGTATTATATAATTATCTAATTTTTAATTTGCTTTTTTATCTTCTTTAAATTCTCTCAATATCTTTAAAAAGACGTTTTAAGAATTAATAATTTTTAAATATTTTATTTTCAATCATGAGAATAATTTCAGATTTTTAATATTAAAAGATAAAGCAAGTTATATTAAAAATCGCAACTTTAAATTATGTGTCGGTCATATAAGAAATATTCACCTCGATAAACGCTATGACAAAAAAATATATATATATACTTAAATAACGTTACCTAAATATGTAAGAAAATCTATATAAAATCTGATCAAAAACTATTTCAAACTCTTGTAATAAATTGACCGTAATATTACTTAATCTTTCACAATCTGAGCGTCTATTTACTGTGTTTTCTGTATAAAAAATATGTAACATTTCTATTAACATTCTTTTTTTGTAATAAGACTCTGTCTGTAAAATATCAATGTTATTATAGTCAGGTCGATGACCTTCATCTATGCAATGGAGAGCTAAAGCTGTTTTATGTGAACTACCACTATTTATGTCAGATTTATGACCTGAAATACGATTTTTTAGCTTTTGCATAGATGTTCCTACATAAACTGAAGGACAACTTATTGTTCCATCACCTAAACATTTTATTTTATATACTATACCAGATTTATCCTCCTTTGATAATTTACTTTTAAGATTTGAGAATAAGGATGTTCTTAAAGTATTTGCTGATTTAAATGCTATACGAACAGTTTCTTTATCTCTTATAGGAGCGTCTAATAAACGATTCGAAAGATTAGGAATATATAAAATGCTTTTATATGAAAACTGTTGTAAATTTGTTTGTAAATTCGTTTGTATCAAAGGATTATAATATCGATTTATTAAAGTTTTGGTTTTATTTATAGGAAATGAATTCGAAGATAATGTATCCATTATAATTTTAATGTTTTTTGACGAAAGGTAATATCACTAATATCTAATACTCTGCTAATGAAATTTGTTGCTGTATTTATAATTATCTGTTTTGGTTGTTTAGAATTATAGTTTATAAGGCGACCTGATGAAGTTGGTTTCTTATACCAATCGAAAATTAATTTATTGTTTTTTCTAACTACTAAGACATCAAGGTAAGGAAGTGTACCATTAGATTCAATTTCTACCGTAAATTGAATACTTGGGTGAAAAGCATTAAGTGCATCCAGAGTTGAATTTACTTCATTTGATTTTAAAATAATAAAGATGTCATCAACATATTTAGTTACTATTTTGGGTTTATAAGGAAGTTTATCAAAAACACTATCTAATAAAGTTTCCATGACTATATCTGCTAAAATAGGTGAAGCAGGACTGCCCATAGGAACTCCTTGTTTTTGTTGATAAAATATTTTATCAAATTCTAAATAATTATTATCTATTATACAGAATCTTAAAATTTCAAAGAATTTTAACTTTGGAATTCTAATGTGCTCCTTAACGGTATTCCAACTTTTTTCAACAAGTTCTAACGCAAGTTGAATTGGCACATTAATGAATAATGAAACTACGTCAAAAGATACTAAAATATTATCTTCCTCTAAAATAATTGGTGTAATTTTTGAAATAAACGTTGAAGCATTTTGAACGTTGTATTTAGAGGTTTCAGTTATACTTTTTAAAATGTTAACAATATATTTTGAAAGCTCATAACATGGGACTTTTAAAGAAGAACATATTGGTCTAAGTGGAACATTCGGCTTATGTATTTTAGGTAAGCCATAAATCTTTGGACTGTTTCCAGTATATGTGGTCATACACTTTTTTTCTATCTCATTTATAAACTTTTTTTGAAAAAGATCTTTAACTAAATTATTATTACTAGTTTGTAGTTTATTAGTTGGGTCTTTCCTTAAAATGGAATATGTATTTCTATCTGCCATCATTTCTCTCATTTTAGTTATATAATCTTGTTTTAATAATGCTAGTGACATTACCTTTGTCTGCTGGAACAATATAAATTTCGGGATGTCGCCTCAAAAATTTGTTTGTTTCAGCAAATATTTTATTCAAAAATTTATCAAATAAAGGGACTGATTCTGATCTCAAATATTTTTGTAGTATTTGTGTAAAACATGATCGTGCTGGTTCATGCTCTCTAAATTCTTTAGTTTTTATAAGTTCCTCTCCGTCTGCTATCATTTTAAATATTGGAAAATATGCTTTGTTAACTGGTAAAGAAAATTTTGGACCTAATGATAAAAGCCATTTTATGTCTTCGGGAAATTCTATTAAGGTTTTGTTAACAAACCACTTTTCTTGGAAATGTATTCTCATTTCATTCTTAAGATTACATTTTAATTGTTCAAGTTTTCTTTTTTGTAAAAATTTTGTACTGTCATTAATCTTATTTTGTGTTAGTTCTTGCGTTCTAAAGAAATTTATGTATTCATCTACTTCTAATCTATTTATTATTTTATTTTTTAAAAAATCTATATCATTTTTCTGTTTCTTTTTCTGACATTGCTTTAATGATATTGAAATATTTAGTAATTTTAAATGAAAAATTCTGGTTGTTGAAGATAGTTTACTTATTAAACCCCTTTCAAACCCTTCAACTTCAAAATCAAAAGTCGTTGATAAATTTTTTGTAGAATTCTGAATGAATTCAGGAATTAATCCATATTCTCTACATTTAAGGAGGAAAACTAATGTATTTTTGTATTTCATATTGCTTACCCCGATTCTATGTAGCTCTTTTGAAAGTTACAAACCTCAAATCCATACTTATCGGTTATATATCCGTAAAAATTCATAATTAAAATTTGATTGTAAATACGGCGTGCCCTCCGTAATTATAACAGGCCTGAAGAAGACTGTAATCACAGTCGAAACGTCGCATCTGATTCAATTTTAAAACAAACATTAACACAAGACCTATAGCCCACGTAGCAGCCATATAATTTTTATAAACCAAAAAGGTCACGTAAACAGGAATAGTTCCTTCCTTATTCTTACTAAAAAATTTTCCACAAAACTCAATTCTCTCCACTGTGAAATTCGATAAGATTCTTTCACAATCGATCTGAAGATGGCAGTCCATTCGACATTCACCATGTGGTACTATAGTTTCTATATACAATGATGTAAACCTAACAAAAAACATTCATTCTACCTTTGTATATGAAATCCATAGTACTATCATGGTGAATGCCGAATGGACTGACATCTTCATTCAGTGGGCAAAAGAATTTCATTAAATTCCACAACCCTATCTCACGGAGACATTTGAATTTTGTGGAGAATTATATGAAAGAATAGGAAAGGAATAGCCTAATTTATAACAGTTAGAGTGAAATAGGTAGAATGGATTTTGTTGTTGGTTTACATTTTTTTGTCGGTTACCTGTCTATGCAAAGGTGCAGAGAATTAAAAAGTGTGAAATAAATTGTTGGGTATTCTCCTTGGTTTGTTGGGTTTTGTGCGGTTAAAGAGGAAGGGGTGGTTTTTTTTACAGCTTTGGGTATCTTGTGTGCAAGAAGACAACGGTGTCGGCGGCGCGGCGCGCGGGGCGTGAAGGTCAAGGCATAATAAGTAGGTAGATTGTTTTTTTTTGCTTTCTAGATATTTAGGTCTGTTGGTAAGAATATGAGTGATGCAATAGTTTATGAGTTTGATGGCGATGATGTTTTTTGATGAGTATGGCTCGTGGTAGGTAGTTAGCTATGTATGTCGCTTTTTTATTTTAACCTAGAAAAGTAGGTATGGTTGTATATAATTGGTATTAATATATAGGTAGACACTTTTAGGTAGGTAGGTACCTAGACCTACCCAAATTTTAATTGAATGTTTATGATTATTTTCCGCTGATTTTTGTCTTTTTAAAGTGTAAGTTTAGAAATTTGAGATTAATAGGAATGATGGCTACCATTATTTAGGATTTTCAGTAAGAAATTTGAAGTTATAACTTACCACTGTGACCATGTTGTTGAGTCTTAAGGGCATCTAGGTATTACCTAAATAGTTACTCTTGGTAATTAAAAATTGGTGAAATTTCTTTGAAATTTTCTGTTTGGTTCATGGTCTACAATCGCCTACCAATTTTCTAATTGGAGTTTTAATAAACGCTAACTTCGTTTCTGCTGGAAAGAATTTTCAAATTAAGATACCTACTAAAATAAGCCTCTAAAAGTGCCTACATTTTTGTTTAAAATTTATTGAGGAAAAAAATTTACTTTTGTACAAAAAAAAAAAATGTACTTTCTTACAATAAAAAAATTAAATGCACTTATTAATGAGTTTTTTTATTATTGTTTTGGTGATCAGGTAAAAATAATAAAACTTTATGTTATTAGGCATTTTTTGAATAAAAAATTGACCTCAAAGTCAAAATTTTGCTCGGGCAAGAAAAATTGATCACCATTTAAAATTGAATATCTAGCAACCCTAAACACATATCGGCTTAACTTAAACTAAGTTTTAAAGGCTAGTTATTTCTAACTAAAAAAGTCCAAAATGAGGTCCCTACCATTAGGACTGACAGATAAATTACCCTTAACAGGGGTCAGGGTACACTAAAGTTAGCCTTTTTTTAAATCCTCAAAAAATGATGTCAAAGTTAAAAATCAGACTTTACTATAAAACGTTTTTTTTTTAGAATATGACCAAAAATCGCATGCAAAAGTATGGTTTATGAATTACGGGACACACTGTGTACATATAAGTATGTGCATACCTACCTATAATTGTGTATAATTCAATTTTCAGTGCACTATCCGTCTTGCAATTTACATTCATTTTCGCCTTCTGGTTGATTTGAAAATAAAAATGTTAGCTACATACCTATGTAGTATACATACCAGGTTGTTTTAATTAAACGAACAATGTTGTAGGTACATGGCGTAAACTGCTAGATAGGTAGGTACCTACCTAACCTACACTCAAATAAAAAAAATTATTTGACAACTAAAACTTATAAAACCTACCTACCCACTATGATATCGCCCACTGGCTGAAATTCAACCACCACATTGACAGACTCTAGTGTCAAACAATTAAAATTTACCTAGGTTGGTACCTTCATACCTACCTATATTCCTACTCGTATGATAAATTGTGAATGCAAAGTGAAACCAAATAAACCTACCTACCTCCTACCTACCCTGAAAATCAAACAAACAAATTTCAAGCCAAAAACAGGAAATTTGTTTTTATTTTCTGTACCTAGGTATACAATCTACCTACCACCAAGAACCTACCTACCTCAACTTGCATACAAATTCTCACTTTTGTCATTAACTTATATAGGTATTCCTCGGCATAATAAATTGTAAATTTCTTGTAAAAAAATTCAGGTCAAACTCAAAATCATCCAACAATTTAGGTATTAATAAAACCTACCATTCATTATTCATACGAATATATCTACCTACCTATTTAGTTATAATTTTGCTTTCCCGCAAAAAAAATATGCTCAAAATCTTGCACTTGCAACAAATTTCACGGCAAATAAGAAACCTTTGCCAGACAATTTAATAAAAACTACCCTCAATAATACCTATACGATGGCATATACAAATATATAAATATACTTACACAACATGAATATATTTTTCTTTCCCGCATTAAAATCAACCTACCCTTGATAATATACGAATGTAGGTATACCTATAAGCACTATTCTTTCCCACAAAAAAAAAAACTATATTCCTTGCTTCAAAGTTGATGACGACGACGACAACGACGACGCAAACGACTAACATAATGTATGTCTACTCTCTACTTCTCTTGTTCTTCTCGCATATATCATATCAGTAAATTAAGAAAAAATCAAAGAGGATACGAATATTTTTTTTGTCATTCTCTTCACCTTTTTCTCATCATAGACGTTAAAAAAAAACCTTCAATTGGTAATCTCGCTTACTTCATTTGATTCTTATAAGAATCGAAAAAAATACACTTCTCTTGCTCTAACTACATAAGTCTCGATTCTCCGATAAATGCAAGTCTCCCAAAAATGGAAGTCTCCGCCGAAAATTTTCTCCCAAAAATGGATTACTCCGCGAGCTAAAGTGGCGCCACCACAGGCAGTGGGTCGCCCTAAAAAATGTTGTCCATGATATTACTATGGGTTTTATGTACAAGGATTCTACCTATTTCACTCTTACTATTATAAATAATATTATTCCTTTCTTATTCTTACTAGAAATTCTCCACAAAACTCAATTCTCTCCACTGTGAAATTCGATGAGATTTTTTCACAATCGATCTGAAGATGGTAGTCCATTCGACATTCACCATGATAGTACTATTGACACCTGGTAAGTTGCTTTCCACGCCACCTGCATCTCAAGCGCTTAAGCTTCAAAAGGCGATAGAATTATTTTCGATTTGACGTTCAATGTATTTCCCATAAGAGAAAACGAAAAAAGCACCTGATGAAAATTAGTTATGCCAAATTATTTTATATCAACGGGTATCCATATTATGATTGAAATAGAATCAAAAAAATGTGTAAGCTTATAAATCAACCCGAAAATATATTAAAATAGATAGCTAAAATGCTTTGCTTTGTAAATGAAAAATGTAAACAAACCACCTTTACAACCAGAAACAACAACAAAAGTACCCGATTAGAAATAGAGAAGGGCAGAGGCGTAGTCACGATTATTAAAAAAATCTGTTTGTAAAATTAAGTTATTTGAATAAAAATCTTCTTGTGAAGCAATTGTTAAAAAAAAATATTTTCCAATTGGCTATTTACACATTTGTTTCTTGGTTTACAAAAGAGGCAAGGTATCAATGAAGGTCAAGCTCGATCACTCTTAATTAGTTCTATTTTTAAGAAGAGTTTACTTTAAAAGAGTGCTTACCTTTTTTTAAATGGAGGATAAAAGTTTTTTTTTGCCCGAAATTGTGTTAAAAAATTATTCTTAGAAAGAAACTTACGTGGTAGGATAAAACAAACGAACACAGAGAAATCAAATGATGCCCCTATAATTTATATTAACTTTATATTAACTTGCGCGTACCTAATACAAAAAAAATAAAATGAAGATTTATATCACTTGAGTGCATTATAGGTGACTCCTTTTGATAATTTGGAAAACTAATTTTCGTTGGCTTATTACATTTACTTAAGTGAGCGCTTTTGACTGTTATAATTCTATTTTTACGAAAGCAAAAGTGAACGAAATTAATCGAAAAATAGAAAACCGCAATTATTGGTGCAACACATAATTTCCTGGTATTATCTTTTTTTCTTACGATCACTAAAGTGGACCTTTAACATTTCTACTTCATTCTTTACTTATAATAAAAAGGAAAATTAATGTTTTATTAAAATCCATAAGAAACTCTAGCCCCCTAAACTACTACCTACCTACGCACATGATATCGTTCTGACTGACGCCTTGCATCCATTTTGGAAAACAAAAACAAAAAAGCACGTTTGTTTACATTTGTTTCATCTGCAAAATAAAGCAAATTAGTAATAAGTTTCGATATATTTTACGTTTGATTTGCAAACTAGCATGTTTAATTATTCTATTGCAATTATAATACAAACAACCGTTCATATAAAATTAATTTGTTAAAATAATGTTTCTACGAGCTGTTTTTCTTTTTCTCTTATGGGAAATGCATTGAACGTCAAATGGAAAAGAAATCTATGTCGTTTGTTAGTTTCACGCGCTGGCTGCTAGGTGCCGTGACTCCATGTGCCAATACGCATTATTCTTTCCCACAAAAAAAAAAAAAAAAAACTATTGACAACTGAAGGCAGTGCTCTGGCGGCAAACCCTTGAACTTGGATGTATACACTAGATGACAGAAACTGTCATAAAAAGTATGAGGGCTTTCACACAAGGAAACTGAGTTGCCAGAAACTGGCTAGTTTGTAGGCGAGAAGGGTGTGAGGGGAATTTTTTTGTCTTCCTTTTACGCCTTTCTCGCCTAGAAACTAAAAATCGCCGGCAACTCAGTTTCCTTGTGTGAAAGGGGTCTATGTGATTTGAGAAGTGTGGATTAAAAATTATTATTTCAAACAATTAAACAATTTAAACAATAACAGAATTAATATTTTTGTAAAACAAAGAAGTGAAACATTTCATTAAAACAATTTTTCCATAAGAATAAAAATTCCATAAGAATAAATAAACTGGCTACAGCATAGGAAATTCTACCATTTTTAAAAATTTAAAAAAGTGGTACTAAACTATGATAAATGTTATGAGGTTCGAGATGGCCGCGTTTTATGTTCCATCAATGATAAGTAACACTTCCATCAATGATAAGTAACTGATTTGTATCAGCTTTTTCATAGGCGCCCGCAGGGGGGGGGGGGTGTGGTGCAGATAAAAAATGAATATGCAATTTTTGAATTCGATGTTTTTTTTTATTAAAAGTTTATTCACTTTGTCTGGGCATAGGTCAGTTGTAAGTGATTTTATTTTAGAACTAGAAAATGTGACATATTATTCGTGTTGGCGTTAAAAAGGAAGCAAATATATGATTTTTCTTCAACATTTGTTACTTAGGGCCTTACCAATAATTAATGACTAATCAAGCGATTAGATAAACGCCACGTTAAACTTTAGATATGAGTTAATTTGTGTGTTTACCAATAACCAAATTAAACACGTCTTTAACTAATCAATGCTCGATTACATTATCTACTACATTTGTTGCCAAACAGACAGCTTCTGTGAATGGAAATGGCCGAAATCGATGCGATTGCCTATCTAAGATAGCTTCCTATCCATATTGGTTTCTGATCAAGCAAAACCGGATAGGTTAATTGAAAGTGTTTTTAGCAAACAAATTTCGACTTTGCATTTTGTAGTCGGCTTTTTTAACAATTTAGCTTGGGATCAAGCGCGAACTCAGGAAAAAATTTCGGGTGAAAGAGTGAAATTGTATGGCGAGGAAGTTAAATTCATACATTTCGGGGGGGAGGGGTTTGAGCCACCCCCCCGCGTTTGCGACTGCTTGGGATACAAACGTATACCAACATTTTTCGGATAGCATGGGTAGCTATCCAACAGCAAAAGCTGTTTTGTAATCATGGGATTACAACAGCAAAAACTTATCTGGATAGCTTGACATAGGTTTTTGATCGCGGCCAATGACATCTTAGTTATGCCAAATTTACACGACTGGCAAAGTTGCCAATATTTCTGCCAAAAAAATGGTAAAATAATGGCAGAAATAATTTTTTTATGACATGCATTTACACGATATCAAATAATGGCAGATTTCAAAATACTGGCAACATGCCATAAAAGAATGAGCAAGTTCATTCTTATCTAGAATGGCTTAATTTCGGAAAATGGCGTCAGTAAAGTGTTTACACATAGTCATATTAATGGCAGCATTTTATGCCAAATTATCTCTGCCATTTTATTTTGGCAAATATATTGCCAGTATTTAGAGCGTTTACACGATGAAAAGAAAAATGGCTATAATTTGACAGATATAATGGCATTTTGCCATTCGTGTAAATGCGGCATTATCATAAAAAAGTCATCAAACAAATTTTAGGCTGTGTGCAATTTTTAGTGTTAGTTTTTCGCCATTCACTCTCAAATTGAAATTTACAAATAAACAAATAAGAAGGAATGAATCTATTTGTTTATTTTGATTACCTTATCAGTTTTATAGCTTTGAAATAAAATTCACGAACAAGCAATTTAATTCAATTGTATGCGACAAACATAAAGGATAATGGTAATTATTTTTCTCCTTTGCTTTTCAGAATGACAGCACAAACGTGGCGTTTACACCTAATCACGAGTTTAAACATGCGTTTCTTTACTTTTAAATTTGAAGTGACGTTTAGCGTTAAGCTGACTATTAAATTGATTATTGGTATGGTTCATTATTTAGAGTTCACTTAAATATTCAACTGATCTCTAAATTTGATTATTGGTAAGGCCCTTAGTGAATAGCAACTGCAACCGCCTGGGCTCTTTTTCAAAACGGTCAATTATTTCGTTGTAAAAGTTTGTTTGTTCTTTGACAATATTTCGATGAATGTTCATCATGCAAACGAATCATTGTGGATCTAAGCCAAGTTTTTACTTTGCGTAAGGTGCTGAATGATCGCTCGTCGGTGCAAGTAGTTGCTGGAATTGAGAGCCCTATACAAAGCTGAAAAAATCGATGGATAAAACTTCTCTACACTATTCAATAAATCAGAAATGTTTCAACAATCATTTCCATTGGAGCTTAAAACTATGCCTGATTCACTCAAGCATTTTTCCATTACGTCACATAGAGATTTAAAGCAATTGTCAGCATCCTCTCGATTTTGTTAAAATAATAATTTATTCAAAACATTGACCTGATCTTTTACTGTTAACAGAACCAAAATTCAATATACCCACTTATGTATGGGTTTATTTTTGATTTTGTATGGAATTTCTATTATTGAATCAAAGATGGCATGTTTGTTGGTTGTTTTAAAAATCTGGGGTGGTAGGAATCAGCTAAGGTGATAGTTGATTATCATATGTGTTGATTGTCGTTTTGACAATCATCTTTGCCTATAGATATGATAAAGACAGCTATCTTTAAATCGACAATCAACACAATTGATTCCACCCCTGATAATGATAAATCGCCTTTATTTTGATGTCATTAGATTTAGAATTGAAAAATACCCTAAAATCATGTGCCATTATGTCCAAATTGTATCAATATAATTTTTTTAATTTCGATAAGTCTTTCACCCTTTTCCCCTCCAAAAAACACCCGTGGGATACAGGTATTTGTATAGATTTTTTTGGTTCCTTATTCTTATAGTTAATCCGACATTCCCACCAAGTTTCAAAAATGTAAGAATTTTGTTCCACATGTTTTTCCTGTTTTAACTGGTTGCTGAAATGATAATTTACCCGGATTTGTCTTATTTTTATGAAAAAGCTGGTTCATTCACTTTTTAATATCTTTAAAAGTAAAAGTCCTAGAACCATCCGGTTTTCAAATTTTTGACTACAAATTGATAAGGGCATCGAATTTTGGAAACAAAAATAGTACTTAATAACGTGAAATTTTGTGAAAAAAAATATTTTTTACTATTTTCTTAATTTTTTTTTTTCAAAATTTTGAGTTCAAACATTAATATTCCAAAAACTATTGATTGAAAGGACTTTATTTAAAAAGGAAATGAAAGAAGGGACTTCTGCCCTTTCGTGAAAATATTACAGGGCATTGTACATGTTGCTGTTGTTTTTTAATAATTTTTTTTCTGCTTTAAGTAATTTTTTTTAGAAAATTGCCCCTCCCATCTAACGGCACCAGGGACTGCAAGACTTGCATTTCTTTTATCAGCCTTAATACACCTTCCGACTCATATAATTTTTTTTTGGTTCACTTTCGCACCCCAAAATCTGTTGTGGGCTCTTAGACTATAAACAAAGCTGCTAAGAAAATAATCACATTTCCGAACAAAACAAAGAGTAAAATAAATTCGGCTGTACACGGCTTTGCTCAGAGCCAGGGGAGGCAAATCATGGACTCTGACAAAAAAAGTACATTTAAACAGTCATTTTTGTGAAAATTTCCTAGTTAATAATAAAAATAGAACTAGTGTGATTGAGCCAAGGGGGGGGGGCAAGGGGGCACCGGGCGCCTATGGATAAAAAATTGTAATTGTACGAATACAAAGCAAATATTATAGTAAAATGCTATGACACAGACATTTTAATTTTAATGTTATGTAACATGAATTATGTTAAAAATGGTAACAACATTTAAATACAAACGGAATGAACAGCGAGTCATTAATGTGTTAGTGTTGTATCAAGAGCTTGGTAATTTATCCTGTAAGTAATTAGCAGGATTCCATGCGTTTACGAGATGCTACTTCAATCCAGCATTGTTTCTCTGCAAATATTACGAATTTAAATTTAAAAATTGTATGTTATAATGTGTCTGGGCTAAAAAATAAGCTTTTAATTCCAGATTTTTTCAAATTCATTTTAAACTTTGATATTATTATTTTAATTGAAACTTTTCTTGAAGAAGGTAAAGAAACACCATTTATTAAGTATTTTAAGGAATTTTCTGTCAAATTTATTCCAGCTACTAGAAGTAATATTTTTGGTAGAGCGAGCGGTGGCATTTTAATCGCAACTAAATTAAATTTAAACAATTTTGTAAAAATTAAGTCAATAGGTAGGAAAACTGTCATAGAGTTAAACCATAGGCATGAATCATATTACATTTTTCCAACCTATCTTAATTGCAATAACTGGTTTGGCGACTTCAATGAATTACAATTTTTTTTCAATGAAAACGATATACAAAACATTTTAATACTAGGCGATCTCAACGGAAGAATCGGAAATTTTCAGAACCCAGCCTCACTGGTACAAAATGTTTCACATGTGTTTGAAGGTGTAAGGAACTCGATGGATGAAACTGTTAATAGATGCGGAAGGCAACTTCTAGAATTTATTGACGATTTTGGTTTTATGGTATTAAATGGAATAACTAAAGCAGACAAAAGAGGGGAACTTACTTTCGTGTCGGGTCAGGGCAGTTCAGTGATCGATTATTGTTTGGCGAGAGGAAACTGGCTCAGTATTATTAATGATTTTGAGATTCCAACCGCGAATTATTCTTGTCATTTGCCAACAGTAACTTCCCTTATTTTGGCAGGTGTGACTTTGGGGACAAATAACGCAATTAAAAGTATAAAGTGGGTTGAAAATCGCGCTGAAGTGTACAGGCGAAGGCTTGATGCCCAATTAAACTACCTGCCTGATGAAGGGATTTGGAGTTGTGACCAGGCTAGTCAAAATATTTTAGATATTATAAGGCAGGCATCTTGTTTGAGAAAAAAACCCCAAGGTGGTAGTATATTTGCGGCTGAATGGTTTGACTGGGAGTGTATGAAACTTCGAAAAAAATCGTTCGCTCTTCTTAACCTTTTTAGAATGAACAATTCCGTGTTTTTCAAAACACTTTACTTAGAGTCAAATAAACAATATAAAAATCTTTTAGTTCAAAAACGGAAACTATATGTTAGTGGTGTGGCCACTGGTCTTTCATCATGTAAGGACTCAAAAACATTTTGGTCTAAGGTAAGGATGCTGGGTGGTTGTAAAAATGTGTCATCTTCGGTTTTGGAAGTTGAAAAACTTTCTGATCACTTCAAAGATCTTCTGAATCCATCATCAGTTCATCAAAGGTTTGATTATGCTTTGCCTTTAGTGGTAATTCCGGAACTTGATGGGCCAATCTCAATGAAAGAGTTGCAGGATACCTTGCAATCTATGAAAAATGGAAAGTCTGCGGGGATTGACGGTATTCCTGCCGAATTTTATAAAAACGCATCAATAAATTTTTTGTTTCATATTAATTCATTCTTCAACAGGATTCTTGATGAAGAAACAATCCCGAAATCTTTTTTAAAAGCGTGGATTTGTGCAATATTTAAAAAGGGAGACCCCCAGTGCCCAGACAACTATAGGGGCATATCGATTTTACCTTGCCTTCGGAAAATATTCACCCATCTTCTATACCATAGGTTGACGAAATGGGTCGAAGAGAATCAACTCCTTAGTATTTTCCAGGCCGGTTTTCGCTCGGGACTATCAACAGTTGATCATATATTTGCACTCACTACTATAGTCAAAATGTTTTTAGAGAATAAAAAAAAACTTTACGTTTTTTTTGTCGATTTAAAAGCGGCCTTTGATTCGGTAAACAGGAGTTCTTTAATCTATAAGATTTCTACCTTAGGCATTTCAACCAAATTCCTCAACTTATACAAGCTTCTTTTATCCGATACCTCTGCTGCTGTATGGAATGGTACTATAATGTCTGATTCCTTTTATACAAGTGCTGGTGTTCCACAAGGGTGTGGATTAAGTCCATTAATGTTCGCACTATATATTGATGATGTATCCAAAGATTTTCCTGGTGGTATTAAGGTTGGCGAAACATCAATAAAGATGCTTCTATACGCAGATGACATTGTATTACTGGCTGAAAATCCCACAGCTTTACAGTTACAAATAAATAAGCTGAAGCGTTTTTGCGATTTATGGGATCTAAGCATAAATGTAGCAAAGTCGAAAATCATGGTTTTTGAAAATACACAGCGAAGAACTCCACAAGAAAAATGGTTTTTGGAACGTCAACCAATAGCAATTGTAAATCAATTCAAATACTTAGGTTTCTTGATAACTCGCAACCTTGATTTTCGCCCACATGTAAAAGAAAAGTGTACTGCAGCCAAAACGGCTATTAATCTTATGTGGAGTAATTTCTTTTGTAACAAATATGTGGATGCAACTGCTAAATTTAGAGTTTTTGATGCAACCATCAAAACATGTCTGTGCTATGCAAATCAAGTTTTTGGCTATCAAAACATAGAAGAATTTGAAGCAATTCAACGTTTCTTTTTCAAGCGCATCTTTAAATTAGCTAACTCAACACCCACGTATGCAATCCATGTTGAATCCGGTATGCCACAAGTATTTTTAAAGAATTTAAAATCAAATGCTGATTATATAATAAACTTTATGAAAAGATCTGACTCAAACCTCCAAAAACAAATATTAAAATATGCACTTCGACGTCAAATATCGCCTTTTAAAGAATGGAACGACTTAGCATCTAGACATAGCGTAAATCTCGACCTTAATAATACAGCACTCAACTATTGGCAGGATATTTTCTATGGCTGCATAGCAAAAATAGACGATTCTCTTTATTTGCATTGTCTGAATAGAGCGCAAACATCGCCAACTAGGCTTTTATACAAGGAATTAAACCATACACTCTTTATTAAAAACTATTTTAACGAAAAACTCACTCTCAATCAAATGAATGTTATCTTTGGAGCAAGGACCGAGATGCTTTGTTTAAACTATAGACCTCATAGAATTGACCTTCGCCCGATATGTAGTTTGTGCAACCGCAATGAAATCGAAAATGTGTATCACTTTCTAGCTGTATGCCCAATATTACAAGAAATCCGCAGGCTTTATTTTTCAAAGAGCTTCCTTACACTTGAAGATACAAAGGATCTTTTAAATGGTTGTTCAGGTTGGAAAATTCTTTGTCGCTTTGTGAATCATGCCTTAGGTTACCGTAGCAGTTTCATAGATTGAATGTAAGATTGAATTTAAATTGTTGAACAAAATGTAAATTAAATTTTTTCTAAATATCTCTTTTTTAATTTATATTGTATTAATTTAAAATTTATTAAATTTGATAAAAATAATTGTATATTATTGTAAGCTCAGATTTTCTTATACTTTATCTTATTTTTTGTTTGATTATATACTTATAACTTTAACCTTTTATTTTTATTAAAAACTCGAAATAAGTCAACTAGGCAGACGGCAAAATTTTGTCATGCTTTACTATTCTTAAGTAAATCAAAAAAAATGTTAAATTATCGAGAAATAAAGAATTAATAATAATAATAATAATAATATTACGAATCAACAAACAATGAAGAATATCAAAAAGGCATTTGATGATATCGGAAATCGGATACCAAAATTGCGATATGTAGTTTTAAATCTCTCGATTCTGTAAACAAATCGCGATTTCAATTATTTTTAAAAACATAAAAAACAGTTAAAAATTAGGACACACCGTTTCAAAAAAAGAAATTGCATAATTTTGATGCGTCGTCCTAACCTCCTTGCCAGACTGAATTAAAATTTGGAGAAATGCACACCAAAAATTCCGACAACCTTGAACCCAGAAGATTACGGATGGGTAATATGTGAAGGAAAATATCAGTTAAAATTTGATGGTTTGATGGACTTCAGTTTCCAAGCACCGTACAAGACGTGATTAAAGAAGAAATAATTGAAGGTATAAAAACAAATACCTACGTATGTACCTAATTTATTTTGTCATATATACACTGAGGGAAAAATACATTAAACTCCTGAACAAACCACTTTAAAATTAAAAGCTTGCATGTATGAAAGAGAACCAATAGTGAACGTACTTAAATTAAACGTTACACTTTAAACTTGTTTCAACCTTAACGCAAACCATTTTAAACTTAAAAGTAAACACTTTAAAATTTAAAATGGCACTTTTAAAGGCCATTCAAAAGTATTCAATCTGGAATTTAAAGTGTTTTTAAAATTAAAACTTTAAAAACCTGTTTCAAAGTTTTAAACCAATTTTAAAACGTTAGCTATAGATTAATTTTAAAGCTTTAGATTTGCACAATTTAAATTCAAATATGCGAACTTTTGATTCTAAAGCGCACTTTTTTTCTCAGTATATTTATAAAAATTTTAGACAATAGTGAAGAAATCGATTTGGAGGGAGATTATGATTGGGTTTGTGAAGATCTAGAGTGTGATGAGTCAGGTTCCGATAGTGAAGCTGAATAGCAAATATTTCTTATAGTAGCATATTGTTGGTAAAATATGATAAATAATACAACACTTTTAAATAATAAACCTTTAAATGTTTAAATTTTGAACATCTATTTTTTTGGTAAAATTTAACATTTAAAAGATGTTTCGTAGGAAAAAATATGGTCAATAGGAGTTATAGGTGAAAACCCGTTTATTTTTACATTCAACCTTGAATAACTATTGGCACGTGTGCGGTTTGGCAATGAACTTTTGCGACTATATTTCTCATGCTAAAATAAAGATAATTGCATTTCAAAATGTTTATTTGGATTTTTGGGGAAGAAATAATGCAATTTTCTTGGTTTAACAGTGCACTTTTCAGACACGTCTGCCGCGTTATTAGCCTCTACTTTTTCGTCTGCCATTTTGGATTTTGCTCTCTATATACAGAAGTATTAAAATAAAAAAATCAGTATACATAAGTACCAGACTTTAACAACGTCTGCCGACCACTTAGCCCCTTGCAAACCGTCTGCCATTTTGTTTCACGTTTCTTGACGATGGACAGAACATATTTGTAATTTTTTTTCACCAAAATTTGACATATTTGATCCCCCGCCCAACCCATTTAGCATCTGAATCGCGCTGGTAGACGTGCATATTTGTGCTCAGCTACTCAGCATGATTCTCTCCAGTAAAAATCAATCGTGTACCGATGACTCACTTTTTTTTCGTAACCAGCTCTCCGTCTATAAGTACTTTTCGTCTAGCCGTTCAGATTCGGCATACAATTGTAGGTCCCTTCCATTCCTGTCGACACGCGCACACAGTAATGGTTGCCAGTTGTTAGTTACTAGACCCTGGTTCTTCATGAGCTGTTGCGCCACCCATTTTAGTTATTTATAAGATTATTGCAATTGATATTTCAAAAGCGTTTGATAGAGTTTGGCATCAAGATCAAGCCTTCCTATCGAAAATGACGCGCGCATTTGGTATCGCTTAATCTTTTCTTCGTTGGATTAGAAACTACCTTTCGCACCGCTCAATACAAGTTGTTTTGGACGGTTTTAAGTCTGATATCTTTTACCGTTTTCCTTATATTCATAACGATCTTTTATCTGAAACTTTTAATCCATTAAACTCTTTTGCTGACGACATACAGTACATTCAGATTTTCATATTCGTTTCTATACCCTGTTCAACAAAAATTGTCAGTACAGGGAAGATATGACGTTTTTATCTCTGTCTGATCGCATTGGCTTGCATATATTTGAGATCGAAGTCTAATCAAGACTTCTTCAATTATGAATCTGTTCATAACAACTTCTCCATCTTGTGTGAATCTCTCTACTCCAGTCACCTGATTTTAGCCCAAGCCGATCTTATTTCGAATCCTGAACATTTCTTTTAATTCATTAATTAAAAAAAAAATCTGATGGCTATCCGTCTACATTGAATTCCTCATCAACAGATCCAAATATTATTTCGAACCTTTTTTCTAATTTCTTTAGTCAAGCATTTTCCTCTAATAACACTGATATAGATGTTAACTACTTTAATTATATGAACAACTGCAGTCAAACTTCCTTATCTTCTGAGTTTTCTTCTGGCCCTGATGGAATTCCTCCTATTATGCTTAAGAAATATGTCTCTAAACTTGCCCAACCTCTCACAGCTCTTTTTCAATTATCCATCTCCTGTGCTGTGTTTCCTTTACAATGGAAAGACTCATTCATCATCCCTGTCCACAAAAAAGTATGTAAGAATGATATATCTAATTATAGGCCTTTTGCAAAACTCTCTTGTATACCTTAACTTTTTGAGAGTAAAATTCATGACACTATGCTTCTTCATTGTGAACAACTATTATCTCCAAAACAACATGGCTTTCTTAAAGGTAAATCAACGATTACAAATCTTACTGAATTTGTTTCTAAAAATTTTTGTGCTCTGGAAACCGGCCATGAAATTGATGCAATTGCGACGGATTTTAGTAAGGCTTTCGATAAAATCTCCCATAACATCATTGTCTTTAAACTTAAAAAATACGGTTTTCCTCCCCTCTTTGTTTCCTGGATACAGTCCTATCTCTATAATCGTGAATATAGAGTAATTTTTAGGTCATGTATTTCCAACCCTATATGTTCAAATTCAGGTGTCCCACAAGGAAGTCACCTAAGGCCCCTGATTTTCCTTTTGACAATTAATGATGTTGAAAATATTCTTGATAATTCTGACCTTGAGATTTATGCTGACGATATGCGCATCTCAAACCAAATTGTTTCCATTTCAAGTGCTCAATCACTTCAAGTAGACTTAAATAATTTCTTTACCTGGTCTCAACATAACTTCCTTGAGCTTAACGTAAACAAATGTCAAGCCATTTCTTACTCTCGCAAGCGCATGCCCTTGCCACAACGTCAATACCAAATTAACAATCAACCTATCTCTATTGTCACTACCATTCGTGACCTAGGTGTTATTTGTGACTGTCAACTTAACTTTCGCGAACATATAAGCAATGGGTAGGTTCAGAGAACTTAGGCGACTTGCAAGTAAGTCAAATTTCTAGACTGTGATTGGTCAGCTGTCGAAAAATTGTTTCAAATGAAAGGAACTTTTGACAGCTGGCCAATCACATGCTAGAAATTTGCCTTACTTGCAAGTCCCCTAAGTTCTCTGAACCTACCCAATATTATTAATAAAGCTAATTCCACACTTGGGTTCGTTAAACAATGGTTCAAAGAATTTTCAAATCCTTATGTCACCAAGTCCCTTTACATAACCTTCGTAAGAGCCCTGCTAGAATATGCCTGCCAGGTTTGGTCACCATACCATCAGGTTCATATTCAACGTATTGAGGCGGTTCAACGCAGATTTTTACGATTTGTGATCCGTGGCCTTGGTTGGGAGGACCCCTTACACTTACCCCCCTATGAAAATCGTCTGAAGCTTATAGATCTGCAAACCTTATACCGACGCAACGTCGTGATAATGAAAAAATTATTTTTATACACCAGCTCTTGACTGGTGGCATCGATTGTCCAGCCCTCCGTGATAAAATTAATTTTAACGCAAACCCACGTAATTTAAGGACAATACCACTATTATGTATTCCCTTCCATCGAACGGAGTACGGCCAGAATGAACCGATGACCAGAATGCTTCGGAAAGTTAACACCTCAACCATTTTCGATCCTAATCTCTCCAAATCCTCCCTTCAACGCGCTCTCACAAATTAATCTCTAACCTGTCATGTCCTCATTTCCTGGCTCTTTAATTTTAATTTAGTGTTAAGTTTTTTAATTTTTGATTTTTATCCTAGTTCTAAGATTGTTATACATGCTTGTATTAAGCTTACAATAAAATTTCCTTACAATAAAATACCTATTTCAAGTAAAAGCTCTCGTAGAGTTTCCGTACTTTGCATTATATCTTACCTTAATTATTTCTGTTATCAAAAGCTTAAAAACAGAAAGCTATTTTATAAAAACAACTGAAAAAGCTCTTTTGTATTGCTTTCAATAGGGGAGTTTAGATGGAACAACATGTTGTAAAAAATGATGTTGTACAACTTGCTGAGAAAAATAACTGCAAACGTAACATTGCGTTTACATGTAAAATAATGTTGTACAACATCACTTGCGTTGGAATATTTGAAGTAGAACGTACGGCGCGGCAAATGTCAAAATTAATATTAGCTTTATGATGAAAAAAATATTGGATAGTGAAGAGGAAGAAAACAAAATAGCAGAGAAGAAAAACGTATATGGGTGAAGAAATGGGTAAAAAATAGCCGAAATACTCATGAAAGTACAAGTTTGGGCAGTAAATTTCTTCCGCTCCGACACCACTTTGTATCACTTTGTATCATTCACTTTGTATCATTTTTTTTAATTCCCGCCGTTAACATGATCGTATAGCATTTTTTTTTTAAACCCTCTTTTGTGATGTTCGGATCAACCTCTTTATATTTATCTAATAACACTTCGTATGCTTTACTTTTTACTGTTTTTATAAATCTCTGATTTTATCCTCCACGTTTCTGGTAGAGACCTACATTGTATGACACCTACACAGGCCATGAACGATTGCCGGACTATGGAACATGTCTAAAAAAATTCCAATGGAGTCGCAAAAATCCATGTCCAAGCAGTGCCATATCCATACAAATCAGATTGTGGATTGGATTGTAGATTGGGTTATGGGCATCGTTCATGGCCTATGGAGTCAGGGTGTTATATACAGAAAAAAAGTCCCTCCAGAACGGAGTATTTGCTATTTTTCCGCTTTATTTGGTCTACTGCCTTCGTGTTCACAAGACGAGAATTTTCCAGAAATTTAAAATAAAAAGAAGTTGTACCAACATCTGTTTCCATAGGTTGTATGGCTTGACAAACCAGCAAGTTTTCAAAATATTTTGAAAACCGTACACCATGGGTGTGTCAAGCGGTTTGTTTTTGCGTTTATATTATACAACATCGATAAATTTACGCGATGTTGTACAACATGTTCCAAATTAACCCCCCTAATGGAATGGGTAAAGTAACTCTGTTGGAATATATATTTTTTTAGCTCGTAGAACTACATAAGTAACCGGTGAAATATCTACGTAATAGAAGTACTTCTTGAATTTTCGAACAACAACTTAAAGGTGCTACCACCAATTGTTTTGGTTGGAGATATAGCTATTTCGTGCTCTGCCACTTTTGCACTCATCAGTCTCCTTTTTGTGGTGCTGAGCTTTTAATCCAATTTTATTTGAAAAACTTTTTTTTTTATGCACACCATAGGATTCGAACCCACGCATATCAGATTTGCTCAGTCTTAGCAGTCGTGTGCACTACGCACTCCACCGCTTTAGACCACTGACGTCAGAGGTCGAGATGTGTTATTTGCTTATCAAATGCATTTGGAGCATCAGCATTTTTATAAGCGCCTTTAAGTATGCTGTCTTGTTCTGCCTCCATTTTTCTCCATACCTTATTTCGATAGACTACAATTCACGTACTGCGTTGTTGTTATTGTTCAAAAATTCAATGAAATTGACGGAATAAAGAATGGTCAAGCCTTATAAGCTGACATTCTGGTACGAATAGTACAATAATAACAATAATAACTTAATAGTCTGGTTCGTTACCGATCTTCCAACCTCTCCCTCTTTGATACGTACTGCGAATTGTAGCCTATCGAAATAAGGTATGGAGAAAAATGGAGGCAGAACAAGACAGCATACTTAAAGGCGCTTATAATAATAAATAAAAAAACTCAGTTATATACCTCCTATACATGAGAATATATGAAGCTGCTATCTCTTTCTAGCATGCGAAATGTAGTGAATTTCCCCTCCATTAAAGTACTGATAAAGGTACTTCAAATGTATATCAGGGAAGCACTACTGGAAGTACTTCTAATGTTTATTCGCCAGTAGTTTCTTAAACCATAGCGAAGGCACTGAAACTTGTCCTTTAAAAGTACCTACTTCTTAAGCCTGATCCACATCTGTGTCGTGTGTTGTGTTGCCGAGTCGTGTGTCGCTGCCATTCCATATATTTTATGCGTCACACTGCAACACAACACACGAGACAAATATGGTTCTACGCATATGAAATACATTTACCTCTTTTACACACCAAGAAGTACCACACCGAAGCATATTATCGGCAATGTTTTTTGGTCGTGTGAATAGGAAATATAATAATAAATATGTCGACAAAGCAGTTCGAACTCTGGAAATGGAAGTAGTTCACCGGCATGGCGTGTGAAAAAGAGCGAACAAGTGTGTCGAAGCAGTTTTGTATGTTGTTTTTTTGTCAACTGGTGTTTTCGTCCCGTTAGTTTTAAATTAATTTTGTAATTGCCTCAAAAAATGGATTTCGAAAAGGAAAAATGTGTTTGGGCACATTCTGAGATCGTAATTTTGCTGGAAATAATAAGAGACAATCAAATTGTCAAGCAAATGGACAAAAAAACAGTGCGGCATTTGATAAATATACCATTGGACTGCTGATTTTTGACATAATTCTACATTGGCACAGTGGCGTGTGAATGCCCATATAGAAACGGAGTGCTTCGTCGATGAGGTCGATCGATGTTGCGTGTGTTAGGGGTAATTGTAGCGATAGCGACACACGACTACACAACACAACACACGACACAGATGTGGATCAGGCTTTATGCTTGTCCATTTCACTGATTATATCCGTACTACTACATACTCAGTTCTCGAATCTAGAAGTACGGATATAACTGGTGAAACTTGTACGTAAAAGAAGAAGTTTGTTTCTTATGAAACTGAGTCTTGAAATTATATATGAAATAATTTATATGATAAATTGAATTTAAAGCAGCGTCCACATTATGTCGACCATCATTGTTGATTAAAAATGCTAGTGTGTACGTGTTTAAGTGTATACTGTCTTGTGTCCATGCAAATACTCATTTACGTAGGTACCTTCTCAATTTTCTACGTCCATTTCATTTTAAATAACAATAAAAATAAGACAATAAACGAAAACAAAACAGTGTCTTATTATACAAATCAAAAAAAAAAAAAAAAACAGAATACCTACACAGGCCAAAAAAAGCGCATGCGCAATTCAAATGACAGCTGGTGTTCATCAACCTTGTCGATTTCTATCCATTTGAGTTGCATGGACGTATCTACTACGTATCTTGTTGCGAGGCAAGAGGATGGGATGCGTTGGGAAGGATGGAAAAGGGAATAGGTAAGTAACTCAAAAAAGGAAGAGTTCGGAAAGGGAACGGAATGCTAAGTTCCGGGGAACGCGGCCTGCTTGTGGTTGCTCAGCTTGAACTCGCCGGAATGGGGGGGATCTTGCCACCGAAACTTAACCTCGCCTGCAAACAAAACATAAATTAGGCCAGAGAAAGAACAACAATCAAAAAGACTGCGGACGGACAATATCACCACTTCAAGGGCGCTGCGGATGACTTTGCAGCGGTTCCATACCCACCCTACCATGAAATCCTTTGGCACTGTTTGGATTTCCCCAATTAGAAAGGTCGATGGCCAGCTTCCGGTCACACCATCTTCACCGACTGAAAAAGGCTACCATCCACACCCCTGAAAAGTTGGTCTTCAAACAGCCATGATTAGCTCAAAAAAGGAACAATGAAAAGCCAAAATTTCATCAAAATAAACGGCTAAATGAAGTTTTATTTAAATATAACATAAAGGCATATATATATGCAAGGAAACATTAAGAATAAAACGAACATTGTATTGAATCTAATATGAAGTGGTATTATTAACTATTTTTTTAAATTTTGATTATTTTTGCAGGTTCGAGTATAAAAAGATTACAATTTAGCTAAAAAAAAACAAAGAAAAACAATAAAAAATATCAAAAAAAAAAATAATGTGACTAAGGCGTTTCCCAAGGGATGATGTAAATAGTACCCTTTTCGGCACCTAATAAATTCTGGTTGGATTTTCGAATCTAAAATTCCCTACCTCGATAGAGCTCTTTGGAGGTGGACTATAATGACATCAACTCTTTACCTAAGAAGCGCGGACAAAAAAAACTTAGGAAACACTCTACCTATCACTAACAAACATGTATTTATTGGAAATTATAATTATTTGTTATTTGCTTAACACCACAAATTTAATCCAGGAAAGCAAAAAAACTAAAACTTCACCGTTTTCTTTCCAAAAAAAATTAACAAAACAATGTAACTATTAAAGAAAAATTATGAACGCTTAAAATTAAAAGAATATATATATATATATAAACGTTATACGTAGATATTTGAGTTTCGGGAATCCTGCTCGGTATAGTTTCGATGCTTATCCAAAAATTACCAAATTGGCGAAAGCAATACTTTATCTTTCTTCCTTTTTTTTTTTTTTTTTTTTTTTTGTATGCAACACTAAGATAAATACCTTGATTTTCCTTATTTTTATTTTTCTATAGACTCGCTACGATGGATTAGATTCTTTGGAGTTGTCTATATAATAAGGTGAATCGACAGAATTGGATTCCAGAGAGTACGTATCTGGGGGATATTAGCAGAGCACCAGTAACCGCTTTAGCACTTCATTCCACAATCATGTGCAGCAAAACATAAGCGTTTGGAGAAAACGTCTTCAACAAACGAGTCCAGATTGTCCCATGAAAACGAAGTACCACAAGAAGAGGCTCGACCATCGATGGTCCCAAAAAAATTAAGGTGGCGGCGGCCCTATCGCTGTAAATCTGGGACCGCCGAAATTCAAAGGAAGGTGGTTGGGTAAAACCCTAGTGTTGTTTGTCTTTTTCTCTTCTTTTTGAAAAAGTAATTGCCTGATTCGTGTTGGTATAAAATTCTCCCGATCACTATGGAACACGTAAGTATATAACACTCTAGTATAACAAAAAAAAAGAATTCACCACGTAGGTATTCTATTTAAAAATTGCTTTCTGAGTTAGGATCATTAGGTACGTAGGTACCGAGTGACAACCGAGCTTAAGTACGTACACAGATCTTCCTCGATCTTCGGAGGTTATTTTGAAAGTCATTGGGTTATCATTCAAGCATAATGTTGCCGTACGAGAAACATCCCACTTTGATTCAGTTATTCTTCCTCCCACATCATTCGGATCGTCCGATCCAATCCATCCGCTAGTAATTTATTTTTTCTTTACCATAATGTAAATTTATTATTTATCCGATTTCATCTTCCATCCTTCAGTTGACATTTCAGCTGTACTCCTCTAACCTTTCAAAAAAAACACTTCCTAAATTGACCACTAGGTGGCGCTGACACCACAGCGAAAACTTAGGGTTCGGTTCCCACTATAGTTTATTTCCCTCAAACGTCATCCCTAATGCCGTGCTGAACGGGTCCGTAGAATAACTAAGGTTTGGTCGTCCACAGCAATCTAATACGTCCATGTGAGTCGGGTTACGTTCGGGTCAGCAAAAGTTGATAGACTCTGTTTATTTACACGTCCACATCAACTCAACATTGTTGATCAGCTCTGTTGATATACACAAATCAACATAATGTGGACGCTGCTTTACGAATAGTTTTCGTCACCAGTTTATTGCTAGTTTTATCAAAATAAATAAAAAAAATTGTTCAGACTTTAGAGCCGTTCCAATAATTGAACAATTTGCTGCAGTCTCAAAATACACGACGATCGTCGAAAATGGTTTCCTTGACCCTGATGAATCTGAAATGCAGTAATAACAAAGTATAAATCACTAATAAAAACATTTGTATTTTCTTTTTAAATTTAATGACAATAATCAAATATAATTTAGTTGTTTCTTATATAAACAACAACCAAAAACCAACCATTTATAACTCGCGCTCGCCGAAATGAGACAAAACTTTGTGCATCGTATACATCGCACTCTTTCTTCCCTTTTACGATAGAAGAGTTTAATTTTTTTTTAGAATAAACAAAAGTACTTTTTTTTAGGGGAGAGTTTTTGGTAAATAAAGAAACACATAAATTTATAGAATGCTTTTTGTTTGTGGTTGTGTTTCAAGGCAAACTACTGAGTTTTGGTTTGCAGGGATGGCCACTTGGCTGGTCATTGTGCTGCTGCTAAGTGCTTGAGCACAACAATTCCTGTACATTGTTCAGTGGGTTAAGCCTTAACTAACAAAACAGTGTCTTATTATACAAATTAAAAAAAAAAAACAGAATACCTACACAGGCCAAAAACAGCGCATGCGCAATACAAATGACAGCTGTGTTCATCAACCTTGTCGATTTCTATCCATTTGAGTCGGCATGGACGTATCTACTACGTATCTAATACGTCCATGCGAGTCGGGTTACGTTCGGGTCAGCAAAAGTTGCAGTTTATTTACACGTCCACATCAACTCAACATTGTTGATCAGCTCTGTTGATATACACAAATCAACATAATGTGGACGCTGCTTTACGAATAGTTTTCGTCACCAGTTTATTGCTAGTTTTATCAAAATAAATAAAAAGATTGTTCAGGCTTTAGAGCCGTTCCAATAATTGAACAAATTGTTGCAGTCTCAAAATACACGACGATCGTCGAAAATGGTTTCCTTAACCCTGATGAATCTGAAATGCAGTAATAACAAAGTATAAAACACTTATAAAAACATTTGTATTTTCTTTTTAAATTTAATGACAATATTCAAATATAATTTAGTTGTTTCTTATATAAACAACAACCAAAAACCAACCATTTATAACTCGCGCTCGCCGAATTGAGACAAAATTTTGTGCATCGTATACATCGCACTCTTTCTTCCCTTTTACGATAGAAGAGTTTAATTTTTTTTAGGAGAAACAAAAGTACTTTTTTTTTTAGGGGAGAGTTTTTGGTAAATAAAGAAACATATACATTTATAGAATGCTTTTTGTTTGTGGTTGTGTTTCAAGGCAAACTACTGAGTTTTGGTTTGCAGGGATGGTCACTGGTCTGGTCATTGTGCTACTGCTAAGTGTTTGAGCACAACAATTCCTGTACATTGTTCAGTGTACAAAAGTACAAAAGTGAGAAATTAAAATGTTCGCTAAAGGAACATGCTTGCAAAAAAATATTCGAAAATTGTTCTGATATATAAATTAAACCACCATGCACAATTTTCCATTGATTTTTTGCAAGCAGGTGTCTTCAGAATAGATATTTATTTCTCACTTTTGTACTTTTGTACAAAAGTAGGCCTATGTAGTTACGCCCTTAGAATCTTTTTTATTGGCAGTTTTCTCAATTCAGTGTCGTGAGAATATACACAAGCGCCACTGTTTTGAAAAAAGCTTGCCTATAAGCCATGTACTGACAATTTTTGTTGAACAGAGTATAGATTCACGTCCATGTCCTACAGATGTGGAACTTCAACGGCAGTGTATGATAAGCTCATTAAAGTGCCACTCATAAGAAGATGCGAACTGCGTCTGCGAATTGTGAACGGTCGCAGAATTTGACATTTCATTCATATGAGTGGTCGCAGTTAGCTGCGAACTGTCACAAAAAACGTGAAGTTTCAGATAATAAGAAAAATTTATTGTCTGTTTTTAGAAAGCAATAAACGAAGATATTTATATATATTATTTTTGAGGTTAAATTCGAGCGAATTATTTGTTCGCAGCTTTTTGGAATGCGTCTTGTATTTGTGGACTGTGAATTTTCATTTGACAGTTCGCAGTTGTTGGTCGCGTTTTTTTTTGTAAGTTTAACTAATTTAACGAAATATTTTCTATTTAAATTTTTAAATAAGAATAAGTTTATATTTGCTTCAGAAATAGATTTAAAAGAATTATTCGCAGACGCAGTTCGCAGCTCATATGAATGGCACTTAAATTCTGATCTCGACAGGCACATCATTGTCCAATGGGCAATCAAAAACCGTGTAGAATTTAATGCTTCTTAAACTCAATGCTGTCTCCTGTCGTTAAAGCGGAACCCTGCTATCGGTGAGCGGCACTTGCATTGAGGAAACTGAACAGCTTTCAGTCCTTGGTATGTGTGTCACAGTCACAGAGCACCTTTTGTGGAACGACCACATATTCGACATCGCCCAAATTGCTGCTAAGTGTTAAGGTTTCCTCCGTGCGTCGATGCAAGAAATTTGTACCCCCTTCTGATCTGACTTTGATCTACAAAGCCTTTATTCTCACAAAATTTGAGTACATCTCCCATATTTGGACAGGTACTCCAATAATCCAATTGAGTCTATTGGATAGAATACAAAAGAGCACTTTTAAAATGATACGCGAAAGAACTGTAACGGAAAAAGTTACATCTCTTGAGCACCATCGCAATGTTTCCTGTCTTTCATTGTTTGGTAGCATTCTTTCCCGAAAACAATTCAACCGTAATAATTGGACTACTATGATACCCATATCAGTTGACCCTTGATTCCGAAGGCGGACGTAATGTTAAGTACATAGATTATTTCTTTAGTCGCTCTACGCGTATGTGTATATCATTTTAAGGGTAGTCACAACCCCTTTAGTGCACGCTAAATAAGTATATTTTTTGTTCTTGTTAATATATAAATATTCTTTTTGAATTTGAGTGTTTATATATTTTAATACATTTACATTTAATCACAGATAATAAATTATACAGATGTCTTCACTTTACTTTATCTGTGATGTGAGAAGGCAAGGAAGCTCTTTGCATTTTCATAGCAAATCACAGAAAGTTCTTTCCCCTGTTTACTTTATTATATTTTTTTCGTGTGCTCATATATGTTGCCTCTCTTTCGTTACATAGAAAAAAAAACGGTAGTGGAAAAGAAAAAAAGAATGCAATTTTGTTTAGGTATCAACCCATATTTATATATTTTCCACCCCCGCTCGAGAGGATTAAAATTTTTTCACTCCACTTCATTATTTAGAAATAAGTCCTGTGGTAATTAGTCCTCAATATCAATATAAATATGAATTGATACCTAAAACCATGAATCAATCTCCTTCACCAGATATGTTGGCTAGAAAAATTGCATGCGGATGCACAACCGGTTGTCACGGAAGCTGTGGTTGTAGAAAATTAGGACTAACGTGTTCTATGTTTTGTAAGAATTACATGGGTCTAAGCTGCGACAGATCACAAGGAACGAAATTCAAGAAGATGATATATTCTTGAAGACATGGATGAAGATATTCAATAGATTTAATCAAATCTAGAATTGAAAAATTGTATTTAATTTTTGTATGAATTAATTTTCTTTTTTTTCGTATGATTTTTACATTACTTAAAAACCAAAAGTGTGGTTTAAAGCTGTAAAAACAATCATTTATTATTAATAAATTAATTTATTATTCTCATTTCATTAAATACATTCAAGTTTTGTTGTATAAAATAAGGATTAAAATAATGTCGAGGTAAACGTAATACAAATTGAAAAAATGGCTTACATTGAGCGACCGTATCTTGGTTGATTTTTTGTTAAAAACACTTTTCAAAAAAGGTCACTTTAAAGAAAATTGTATTATCTTTCTTTTATGTGGACCAATTTCAATACTTATCTCTGCTGGAAAAATAGTTATAGGCAAATAAGTAAAAGAAAAAACAAAAAAATCGATTTTTTTTATTTTAACACATTAAAATTTTTTGAATAGGCCTATAGTAAATTTTATTCTCTACAAAAAATTTTTTCGGATTTTTTTTCGAAATTTAGCTTGGTTTTCAAGTTATATGTAAAAAAACCCAAAGGACTGCAGTTACTCCCCCTCCTCAAAATTTCTTGAAAGTGCTCCATGGTTTTCTCATCTTCAATGAGCCATTGAATGATTTTTACAACAAAAACCCTGGAACGTCTTATTTCCATTCTATATGAGTAATAAATAGCCTATTGGTGGCTTCCTGTAATATGACATATAATTTCATCACGTTCTAGCCGGTGCATTTTTTCGCCAATTTAAGTCATGAAGGTATCAAACTTGTAGAGAATTTAATGTTGTTTAATCAGAAGCTTAAGGTTTCTACAATTACAGGCATGGTTTTTGAGTTACAATCAAACGAGAAAAGTGTGTTTTCCAAAAAGTACGAAATTTTGGTCTTTTTTCACCGTACTCTACCGGCCAAACCGTTAATTCTACAAAAAAAAAGTTATAGGCAATTTTTATTGAAAATTTTATGTTCTATAAAGTTTAGATGTAATTTTGTCCAAAAAGTGTATATTTTGTTGACTTTTTGGCAAAAACCTGAAAAAAAGGTCGAAAATTTTGAGGTTTTTTGCGATTTTCGCTGTGAAGCCATATCCGTAGGAAGTAGCAAAGTTGAAATTCGGATTCAACGACCCCTAAAACATAATATATATTTTTTTCCTGACCAAAACAACATTTGACTGGACTAACCTTAATACACTTGACTTTATTTAAATTCTAATTCTTCCCCACAAATGATTTTTTCAAATCCAAAGACCTTTGTAGATGTATAAAAAAAAACAGTTTAAATTTTATTTACCTATGTAGGTACTAAAGAATTGCTCAAAACAAAACAAAATCACATGTCTCTGCGTTTTTATTTGAATATACCTACCTACTTTTCATTCATACAAAAATCGTATATGCACAAATGCGCAAGCAGACAACGAAGGTCCACGGACTTGTACATTCTTACGCGCCCAATAGATACCTAAATACCTTGACTTTATTTAAATTCTAATTCTTTTCCACTACCGTTTTTTCTATGTAACGAAAGAAAGGCAACATATATGAACACACAAAAAAAATATAATAAAGTAAAGAGGGGAAAGAACTTTCTGTGATTTGCTATGAAACGACAAAGAGCTTCCTTGCCTTCTCACAGCACAGATAATAAAGTAAAAGAGGGAAAGAACTTTCTGTGCTTTACTATGAACAGGCAAGAGCTTTCTTGCCTGCTGATCGTCAACCGATCGTGAAGAAAATATGGGACATTTTTTTCTATGGGGATAAGACATCTGTATGCCACTGGCCTGGGAAGACATTTGCTCTGAAGATAATGTAGAGTTAAAAATACATTGAAAATCTCATAAAATCTCTCTAGCGATAATACACCACCTATAGGCGTAGACTATCGTCCTGAAAATCGACTCATTAATAGTACTATAGGTTTTATAAACAATGATCTGTATAATTTATTATCTGTGGTACTATTTGGTCTTTTTCAGTACAATTTTGTTTCAGCGTTCAGTACAATCAAAAAAATCGATTTCCATCACTGGTAGGTACACAATAATCAATACACTTACCAACTCCCTACCAACATTCGAATGAAAGTGACCTAACTCAAAATTCCTGTAAATTCAGATTTCGCAATAGACTGACCTTTAAAATAGATCTCTAAAACCCTGCGTTGAAAAAGATAGCGAATGATGAGTAAGAAAGGGACTTTCTTTACATCGGTCACTTTAGTTGATAAAGCTATTCACCTATGCATTTTATGTGAAAGAGACCAAATCGGTTTTGCGTCAGAGGTGCTCGCGAGTGGATGTGTGCTAAATCGACAGACAGATCTCGAATTGTGGTAGTTAATTGCAAATACTGTGAAGGTAAGTACATTACATTTTTTGTGCTAAGCTGACTCTTTTTTGATATAAGTTTGTTTTTTACAAAATATTTATAAGATTTTAGTGACCGTTTTTGGATTGAGTCTCATATGCCGTTTTCACTGGGCCAAATGAGGTAATTTCGCTGCAAATTTCCAAATGATATCCGAAATTACCTTATTTCCCATACAAAATCACATTTCGAAATGAGGTAATTTCAACCTCATTTGCACGAAATTAGGTTGGAAATTAGGTGAATGCATCCAGCGGGAATCAGTTTCAAAAGCTCTTAAAATCTTTTGTATGAAAATATCAATACACTATACTCAACAACATAAAACAAAAAGAGAAAACAGCAAAAATAAACGGCTAACTGCCATTCCAAATTCAAAATGAAATGAGATGTCAAATGAAATTAGCAAATTTGATAATGAAAACACTTTTTTGCCAAATTTCGAAATTACCTCATTTCGGCTTTAATGAAAACGTAATATCAGGAGTTGTGGCTTAAACAGGCTGAACTCTTAAAAAGTTTCAGAAATACGGAAATATTTTTGCAATAGAGTGACTTAATTTGAAACGGTTTTTTATTTTATCTCAAAATATAATATTTAAAAAATATTTAAATTGAATTTTATGTTATCGATTTGTGCATAAGTGATTAATAAATAATTCCGCAAAGAATCAATAATTTCCAATGAAATACGTAAGAGATAAATTCAAACTTACTCAGAACTATACTTTTTTGTAAACTTTATTGCTCATTTCCCACAAATTGCAATTTTTGAATTTGGTCACTTTTATTCTGGGGGTGCGTTATGTACTAGTACATGGGGCCGAATTGCCACATCAGTGAGTGAGCAATGCGTTACCGAATTATCTGCATTTGGGATTCCTTCTTAAGATATCGAGTAAAGTATCGAGTATCGAATTCGATTTTTGGCATTTCCTCGTCAGTTAACGGTGTTTTTTCATACGATAGATGCTTGGTAGACGAGTGAGCAGTAAAATGGTAGAAAAATAAAATTATTCTCTTTTCTGCAAAAATTCCTACACAATATCAATTAATGGTGTTTTAGGGTGAATTAAAATAAATTAAAAATCACCCAGAAAATTATTCTTACAACACAAGCAGCTGTGGCAATCGACCAATGAAAAGTTAGGAATATTGACGTTTAGGAAAATGTACTAGAATTATCCTAGTACAATACAAACTCAATTTGATACGTGATACTTCGTATAACATCATACCAATGTCATTACTCGATAGTTCGATAACGTGTAAAAGTTCCTCACTCGTTCACTGAAGACGTAATTCGGCCCCTGCTGCCATGGTTATGCTTGCTAATAATGGGCGCATTCAATGCAAAATTTGACAACTGCTGAAAATAAAGTTTTACGTTGAACGCAAAATTATATGAAATGTCAGTTTTGTATGGAGAGCCTTTTTTTTTGTATAGAAAAGGAAATTTCTTGCTGAAAATTCAGATGAAATGTAACTAAACTTCACTAAACGTAACTGAATGTCAGCTAACTTTTTATGACAGCTGGCCAATCAGAAGCTCCATCTGAAAATAAAGTACTGAAAAATTGGATGCGTTGAATGAGCCCAATGCTACTCGACTTGCCAGTTACCACCCAATCCATAACCCCACCCACATTCACACCCGGTTACCGGCAGAGATGGCAGAGTAGATAACCTCAGGTAATCTACTCGATTAACTACGCCTAGTTAATTGAATAAAATACACGCCTGAATTGTTTTATTTACTACCTACATTTGTTACGTGTACTACCTGCACATAAAACGTTGAATTTCAAAAACAATTTGAAAACAATTAACGAGCAGACAGCATTGAATGGCAAAAGAACCAAATGTGTTTGCATGAATGGGCTAAAATAAGGTTTTTGAAATTCAATAAAAGAAAAATGCAAATTGAATAGTCATCCGATTTATTTCTATCGTTAATGTTCTTAAGAGTTATATTAATGTCGATAAATATTTTTTGATATTATTTCAATTAGTCAATTTTGAGGTTGAAATGACAATCCAAACTACATTTTGACGTTTAACGCTACGTTTACTACATTTAACTACATTTACTACCTTATTTATGTACCAGACGTAACAAATGTAGAAAATCAAAAAAATTGGCATTTTTGCCATCTCTGGTTACCGGCATCGCTTCGCCACCACTCGCAACCACTGTGTTGCGTTCCTTTATTAACCATAGTTAACTATGGTTGTTATGTCAAACAAAATTGTTGAAGTGTCATTGTTAGATTTAGTTGGAAATTGTTACATTTCATTTAGGAACGATTTGTTGTTAGATATTGTTGATCTGTCAAGCGAACACTGGACATTTTTTTTTATATTTTATTATCAAAATGAATAACCAAGCAAATATTGTAGTTGCTCTTAATTTACTGCACAAATTCGAAAAGGAAATTGAAGAAGTAAGTTTTAAAGTCTTTAAGAGTATACTCTCCTTTTTGGTTCACAATTGCAGTAAATTCCGTTTTAATTTTTTAATTTTATTTTTTTCAGTCTATTTCACTTCACAAAAAGGTTTGTTTTGATTCTTTAATTTTTTTTTTGTAAACAAACCTTCTGACATTAGGTGACTTGACAGATCAACACTTTCAACTCATATCATGGAGATGAGTTGGAAATAGTTACGAATTGTAACTATTTGACACTAATAAACTGAATTTAGGAACGATGTGATGACGTCATATAGTTACAAATTGTAACTATTTTGTAATAAAGGAACGACCATTGTTAACTATAGTTAACCATAGTTAACTATGGTTAATAAAGGAACGCACCACTGATCTCTATTATACACTGGATAGTGGATTCATATAAAAATCTTGAAGCAAATTGAAGGAAAATTATAACAGTAGTGCGTTCTTTTATTAACCATAGTTAACTATGGTTGTTATGTCAAAAAAAATTGTTGAAGTGTCATTGTTAGATTTAGTTGGAAATTGTTACATTTAATTTAGGAACGATTTATTGTTAGATATTGTTGATCTGTCAAACGAACACTTTCGCAAACTTTATTTCATCGTTAATTACCATAAAATCATGTTATTTTTCTACAACAAACTCTCCTTATTCAATAAAAATGGTAGAAAATTCAATTTTCATTCATTTCACTTCACCAAAAGCTTTGTTTTGATTCTCCAATATTTATTTTTTGCAAACAAACATTCTCACATCTGCTTTGACAGATCAACACTTTCACCCACCAAGCAAAATCACGGACCCAAATTTCTCGGTTCACTTGGGACTCCAAAAAAAATGAGTGTCTCACACATATTAACAAATTTTCTGTGTACGCATGTAAAAAGAATGAGAATCGAGAGTATTTTTTTTAAGCACCGGGAAATAGAGAGAGCATAGGCGAAGTATACAATCATTTTGCCTTAATTTCCACCACTTTTTTTTAGTTCAGTTTTGTAGGTAGCGTGGCGAAGACGGTTGCTTTTGTATCTCTTTTTTTTGTTAAAACTTTGAAAAATTTTTTAATCAGAAATGCAATTTTCTATTTATTAATTGTAAATTTATATTTGTGGAAATATGTCATGTTTATTTATTAGTGCGAAAAAGTCTTTAGAAAACCTTTTATGAATGATAAATAAAAAAAACTCTTGCAATGAAAGAATTCTGTTTGTTTTATTTTTGTAGGCAATGGAGAAACTGGACTAGATGGGAAGTTTTTTTAGTACATTTGGGTTGGGTTTTGGGCATAGAGTAAGTATACTACCTAGAGGCCCGACTCGTACCCCCCTTGCCTTAAACACCCGCAAAATTTATTTGAGGTGAGTAAGAGAAAACTCTCTTAATCTACTCTTTTTTTCCTATCCGTGAATCCATGTGAGTGGTGGATTAAAAAACAAAATGGCGAAATTTGCTCAAACTGACAGGTAAGTTTTTTGTTGTTTTCGTTTTGTCAAAAGTCTGACAGTTCTAAAATAAATTTGTGAAATCTGAAACCGTGTAAGTTTTTATTTTAATTTAAAAGCATATTATTAATGACATTAAAAAGTTTGTTGTGTTTATTTCTAGCTACGGTGCAATATATAAAAGATATAATCAGATTTTCGAAACTATTCCAAGATGAAATAACCCTTGACTCGCTTAGTCAAAAACAATTGGTGGCATTGTGTCGGGTCCTCGAACTCCAAACAATGGCAACAACTAACCTTTTGCGTTTCCAATTGCACCTGAAATTAAGAAGTCTAGCTGCTGATGATAGAGATATTTCCCGTGAGGTAGTGACTGCACTAGATCTCTTTGAAGCAGGCTTGTAAGACAAGAGCATACGGATTGTCGGCCGAAAACTGCGAGCACAACAGCAAGAATGGATTGACTTGAGTCTAAATAAAAATGTTTCTAACATCTTGTTGCTGCTTTCAAGGGCTTTGATGATCTTAGACGATGCTTCAACAACTCATAAACTTAAAGAAACTATTCGCGTGCTATCCGATGTGCTATGAACTCAAACAAAAGCAGCCGTTGACGAGCAAGAAGGAATGATTGACAATAAAACAAAGATCGAAATTATTAAAGAAGAAGGAATTATTGGACAAGGTGTCAACAATCGACCAGACTGTGCCGCTAACGGTGAAAACAAGCGACACTGTAGCTGCCCCAGCTAAAAAACATGTAGCTTCTCATGCAGATAGTCATTTGTCACCTAAGGATTTGGAGCTGTTGGGTGAAGCCTTGAAGAATGTTGTTGATAAAAACGAACAGTTATTGGTTGAGAAGAAGACTATTAAAGATCTCAAAGAAGAGATTGCCGATTACCAAGAAGATTTGGATGGATTACATGAGGTAAATTGTCATTTAAATTTTCACAACCACTTACAACCTTTTTATTAATCACATTTATGCTTTGTAGATCACAGAAACTCGATCTCAACTTAAAGAAGCAGTTAAAGAAAGCCGTGGTGCAAAGATCCTATTCAAACAGATTAATTCTATGATTGGACAATTGGATAAGGTTCTTAACGAACTTCAAGAAAAAGGCAAAAAAACTTCAAGAAGTTGATGTTACAGCAGAAAGACAGCACCCTGAGGAAATTAGCGAGCTAGAAGCACTTGTTCGTGTTGATAAATTGTAAAAGCTATTAAATTGGCATGTTTTGATTACTCTAGTTTTAAAAAAAAATTAATATCTCTAATTTTTGCAAATTAAGATGCAAGGAGCCTCCGATGAAGCGAAACTTATAACTTATATAGAGAAGGGGGATAGAGAAGGAGTTCCAAAAAGTTTTGAGGTGGCAGCAATAATCTATCGCTGCGCATCTGCTACCCAAACATGCTGCTTTCGCTTTGTAAACATTTTCACTTTTGAGTTTTGGAACTTTTAACTTTGCATCAAAAATGCGCATCTGATGCGTTTCGGAACTCAGCCAAGTTACTAAGTAAAATAGATGTCGATCAAGATGGTTCGATCAATGCAAATTTGGTTTTTAAGGTAAATTATTCTTTTCAAAAAAATATAGGTATTTGATGTTGTTGGAGTTATAAATGGTCCTGGTTTTAGGTGGTGGAAACAATTGGTAGAGAAAATGTGAAACTTAGTGAAAAACAAGTCGAAGAACTACTAGAAGAAGAAATAATTGAAGCTGAAGAGAAAATCGAAAAAGCAATTGCGAAGAGTATAAAAGAAGCAGATAACGCGATGAGAGTGGCAGAAGAAATTCAAGATATGGCACCTCTTCTTGAAGATAAAGGCAAGGATATGGACGCTGCTGACCAGTAAAATCTTCTTGTTGATGAGGTTAATTAAAAAAAATACTTGTAAAAAAAAACTAATTTATTTTTGTTTTACAGCTATGGAAGATCGAAAAAGAAGCAGATTCAGCAGAAAAAAAATCTACAGATAACATAACACTCCCTCCAACAATTTTACAACCGCCTACCTCTTCACAGGGAAATCCAAAGGATAAATAAAATGCTTTAAATTACTAGTAGAGAATAAACTACAACAGTAAATACCAAAAATGGTACCACACGTACATCCTAGATAAATGGTTAATGGTGATAATCTGTTGAATGTTATAATAACTTAGTTTAATATTATATGAAACATAACTTTAAAAAAGAACAGCAACAAAACTGAAAAGAAATTTTAACATTAATATGCAAAACAAACCCAGTTATAATGGATCAATCGCACAAAATAAGAGAAAATTTCGAAGAAGATTACAGATCTCTATGATCTAGATTTCATTTTCTTAATATCTCTTAATATATATTTTTTTAAATTTGACCGTAAAAAAAATTATACATGATATTTACATTTCTTTAGTAATTTTTAATTTGCGTCCTGTATTGGTTTATTGAGAAGCAAAATAAAATTAAAAAAAAGTGATTTGTATGCCTTCAAAGAAGAATATTAAGCTATAGTTTTCAAAACTGATAATAACAACAAGAAATCATTGTTTTTTTCGTATCTACTTTTTATATTTAAAAGTAAATGAATTGTTAATTTGTATTCAAATCTATGTATATAATATTATGTATAAAACAAAAATATACATACAAAAAAAAAATATAAATAAAATGAAGTATGAGGATAATTTTGTTTGAGCAAGTTTATATTGGAAAGAAGCAAAAGGAAAAGTAATTGCCAAGGAAGAAGGTTGCCTAGGCAAGTCAAGCAACCATAGAATTGGATTTGGGACGGTCGATGGGGATATTTGTATCTGAGATTAAAGAGTTCTTGGATGGAATCGGCTAAGCTGATTATCAAGTTTTTGATTAAAAAAAAGTCAACTCCAGAAATAATTGTGTTTCGCCCAAGGCATAACAGTGGGCTCTTGGTGGTGCACGAATTTAAACAAATTCCCCTAGAATAATAAAATTCAGAGTATCTTTTTGATGTGATTTTTATAAGAGTCGACCAAAATTTGTGTCTTAGTAGGATATAACAGACTGACTGAAGAGCCCACTGTTGTACCTTGGGCGAAACACAATTATTTCTGGAGTTGAGGTCACTTGTACTTTTTAATTTAATTTTATTCATTCACTCCACTTAAAACAGAAGTAATTTCAATATTTTAATATTTAAATTTCTTCATCTTCTTATTATAAAAAACCTGACCACGGGTATTTATTTTTTCTTCTTTGTTGTCATGTGTTATCATTCCAAGATATATATAATACATAAATAAAACTACTCAAATTATGTATTTACAATAATATTATATTTGCAATTTTATTTAGAGATGTGTGATAACAATAATAATGCAAAATAAATGACAAAAACTCCTAGAGGATCCAAGGATTTTTTTTTTAAATCCACTTTCTTAAATTTTGAACTTTCATTATTGTTTACAAATATTGATGAAGAAAGATTTTTTTTATTAATATTTCGAGCATGCGGGCTATACAGCGACGTTGACCTGGTCAAAAAGCTGAAAATACAGCGGCTGAGATGGCTGGGGCACGTGGAGCGTATGGACAGCAACGCACCTGCCCGACGAGTCTTCGAATCCAACCCCGATGGGGTACGCAGCAGAGGAAGAACCCGTAAGTTAGATGATCACACGATAATATGAATCGGTGATGCTGTACAAGGCCACAATGGGAGTGTTATTTTTCTCCGACAATATATCAATGATTTCATCAAAAATCGTTGATATGTAGCGTCTATGTTTAGGAAATCTTAAAAAGCAAAGTCAAAGAATTGTATATAAAAAAAAGTTTTACAAATAAACTTAGAAAAAAACAAACCTTTCTATCACAATATTCAGTTCCAGTTCAGTCTCTTTCTTTGTGACTTCTCGTGGATTTATAGCACCGACGATTGCATTTATAGCTGTGGTTAGTAACTCCACAACAAGGACGGTAAAATCTTCATTTTTCCCAAATTGCAGTAGAGTCGTAGTCATTTGTTGAGTTACCTTTTAAAAATAACAAAACAATTTAAATTTAAAGCTTTAAAGTTTCACCAAAACAAAGACGATGTGTCAAAATTACATGATTCTCATAACGTCATCGGAAATTGGCAGTCATCTTTTCGTGTGTCATAAACACAACTTGTACTTTTGGTAAATGACTGAGAAGGGCTCCACTATTCTTAATACTGGTAGTTGAGGCAGACATGCTGAGTCCAGAGAAACTCTGCGTCGTATAGTCTAATGAGTTGGTATCGTTACGCAGGAGTTTTTGAATATATTCGACCAGTTCAACGTGGGTAACATGGCGTTCTTGGAAACGTTCACGATCCCAAGAACGCACCCGCAGCGAACCGTTCTCTGCCACCAGGATAACATGAACGTGCCAAGTTCTTTGGCCAGATCTTGAGCTTCGTCAGGTCCGGCTGCCTCTACGATTCCACTACGAATGCCAGCCGACCATAAGATCCTCATAATATACGTGACATCCCTTAGAGGTGGCCTGGAGCCAGTGACACAAACACCAACATCTATGGCTCGACATTCTTCATCGAATTCAGTACCAACAGCTGCGACTAACTTGTCTAGAGAGAACGAAAGACCCGCACCACTAATTCCACGATTTGGGATGTTCACATTGCAGCTCTGCGCTTGTTTTTGGAACTCAACCAACATTGTGTCATAGCGTTCACCCACCGCTAGAACGGATGGGCGTGCAGATCGGTTTGGCTTTAAATCAGCAATCATCTGCCACACTATTCCACCGGAAGATGCTCTTTCGAAACTTATAGGAAGCCCGGCACACACATGAATTGGGCACTTTAAGAAAAAACATTTAACAATACGTTTGTTAAGGCACGCGCCTTCAAAGAACTTCTGTAACACCAAGACTCTTTGCAAGCATTACAATGGCCTCTATATCTCTTATAGCTCCTTTGGCTAATGAAGATGCTTCCCCTTTTCCACGCACCAAAGACTTCAAAGCCGACTCATCAGCATTATTTCTCTGGCCATTCACAATAAAGTCCGCCAACAGCAGATCTATTAATGCACTGGCACTGGTTTTAGATTTCTCCATAATGACAGTAACAGCCGAGCGGAAATGGAATTTTGACAAACGCCCCTCAATATAGTCGAGTATGTTTTCAAACAGCTCCGAATACATAGACTTTGGCACATTGCAGAAAATCAAAATGGATCTCAAAAGACTTGTATGATTCATCCGTATACAGATGTTCTTTTCCCTAAGGCTCATTTGTAATTTCATAGGCTACAGACATAATTTCCGCATCGATTAGATGATTTCCAGGCATGGGGGTGATGATATCGAATGCACATTCATAATTCTGTTTGGGATTAAAGTTGAAGACTTTCTTTTCGCGGTACACCCTTTCGACTGAGTATCGTCGGATCATATTCACTCCGCTCATGGCAATGTGTCGGGCAAAGGGTACACGCAAATCGCTTGGCAGAACCACAACTCCACCAGAATGTGTCATATAAGCTTGACTGGATTCATCCAGATACTGCTATTCTTGGAGAATGGCGAGAGAAGTGGTGTATCCACTTCGATGGCTCCGTGTTTCCGAAACAAACCCACAACCTTGGACTGTAAAAGGAAAACAAGAATGTTTTTGAAATGCATCTTTGGAATTTTTGTCGTGCACAAACCTTAACAAACTCAATAGCTGGATTAAGAGACACCAATCCGAATGAAGCATATAAATATAAATGAATAATAAAATTTTGCTAGGATCCTTATATGCTACTGAAATGTTTTTTTTTTTGTATTCTACCTGTCAAAATTTTTGCCATGATTGAGCAAAACTGGTCTATTTCATGGAGTGGAAGTTAGGGCACGTACGCATGGAATTTCAAGGGTGCGATTCTACTTTTTCATTACATTTTCTTTTTTTTCAACACAAATAGTAATAAATATTACTGGATTTATATGCCAGCAGCAATAAAATGCATTATCAATTACAGTTTTTGTTCATAAACGTTTAGAAGCATCAATTGTATTGACAATATATTTAAATTTTCAATTTTTGAATTTAAAGGTTAGACCGCACTAGGCGGAACTGCACTGCAGCGGAACTGCGATTCAAAATAATTTGTATGAAATTTTAAGAAGTTCAGTTGCCGCTTAGTGCGATATAGCTCACACAATTTCATACAAATAATTTTTTGCCGCGTCGTGAAGTGTAGTTCCGCTGCAGTTGTGTGCGGTCTAACCTTAACGGATTCCCTTTTTTGAATATCCGATTCACCAATTGAGCACATGACCACGTTTGAGCAAATGCCCTAATGCATACATACAAAGCTCGTTTTGTCCCATTTAAAATGCATTGCAACTGCACACATCCTTATTGAATAGGGCATAAATCCTCTCAATTCAGCTTGTAGGGTGAAAGAGCATGGACACCTTAAGTCGGTTCTCTAGGTAGTATTTTCTCTATGGTTTTGGGTATGCCTCAATTCATTCATTTTTTTTTGGAACCGTTTTAGATTCCATTTGGTTTCGGTTCTCCGAGTATGGTGAATTGAAAAACTCTCTCTCTCACAATACATTCACATAATGGCTCCGTGGTGATTCTAATTTCCATACTAATTTGAGCCACAAAACGCAGTTTTTCGATCCGTATTTGGATCCGAATGCGAAGTCGTCCATACGTTGTTTGATACGTTTGCGGACCGAAAACGAGCTCGCTTGCTTGAAGGGCAACTCATATCATGGAGATGAGTTGGAAATAGTTACGAATTGTAACTATTTGACACTAATAAACTGAATTTTGGAACGATGTGATGATGTCATATAGTTACAAATCGTAACTATTTTGTAATAAAGAAACGACCATTGTTAACTATAGTTAACCATAGTTAACTATGGTTGGTAAAAGAACGCACCACAGTGCTAGGATAAAACTGTTGACAGTTGTCAATTTTTTTTTTAGTTTATAACAGTTTAAATTGTATTAAAATGGTGGTTTTTGTTTACATTTTTTTATTAGCTGATGTTTTTCGCGAGTGAGTAAGTAAGTTATGTATAATAGATCATAAAAAAAAAGATTTTAATTGATTTTTTCATAGTACGGAGTAAATTATTTCGAGATCCGCAACAAAAAAGGAACTGACTTGTGGTTGGGTGTGGATGCTCTTGGTTTGAGCATCTACGAACAGGAAGACAAGCTAACTCCAAAAATTGGATTCCCATGGTCTGAGATCAAGAATATTTCATTCTCAGAAAAGCGCTTCAGCATTAAACCGATTGACAAAAAAGCGCCCGACTTTGTGTTTTTTGCCCCACGCGTCAGGATCAATAAGAGAATTTTGGCCCTATGCATGGGTAACCATGAATTGTATAGGCGTCGTCGCAAACCAGACACAATTGATGCGCAACAAATGAAAGCACAAGCCAGGGAGGAGAAGAATGCCAAGCAACAGGAACGAGAAAAGCTGCAATTGGCTCTGGCAGCCCGCGAACACGCCGAAAAGAAACAACAGGAATACGAAGACCGTCTCAAGCAGATGCAAGAGGAAATGGAACGTTCACAAAAGGACCTCATGGAGGCACAAGAGATGATTCGTCGTCTTGAAGAGCAATTAAAACAATTGCAAGCGGCAAAGGACGAGCTCGAACTCCACCAAATGGAGCTACAATCAATGTTGCAACAAACCGAGAAAATCAAACTCGAAGAAGAAATCCAAGCCAAACAGGCTGAGATACTTTTAATTTAATAACCAATTTTAATTTTATAACATTTTATAAGACGCGTACTACGGAAAACGAGCGCTCGGTATATTTTATCTGTTAAATACGCAGAAACAATTCTTAAACTGAATTTCTTCAACATGTATTTAAGTTTGAGAGAAATATTACAATTTTTAATGAACACTTATTAAAATGGAAAACAATAGCAAATTAAACAATTTTATTTATGTTTTGTTTTCGTTTGCGTTTGTACTACAAACAAACCAAACCAGTGATGTCAAACAAACAGCTGATATCAATGCTCGATTTTTTGTGATGATAAAGTCCCGGTCTACATTGAACGATTTTTCCAGTGCCGATCTTTTGTTCGCCGGTGAAGGAAGTGAAAAGTAAGGGGTAGGGATCAAATCGTTTGTACCACAAAACTCGAACGATTTTTCCAGTCTGTTTATGTTCTCTCTCGTCTTCTTTCCATTTTTTTGTGTGTGTTCGGTGTCAGTGTGCCGTTCGTTTGATGGTGTGAGTGCATATCAATGAAACATGAAGAGCACAGCAATACAAAAATGAAGAAGAAAAGGAAAAAATCTTATGGAAAAAATCGTTCTGTGTGTACATTTCACACGATTTCTGGAAAAATCTTCGTGGAAAAATCGGGCAATGTAGATCGGGACAAAGAACTATCTCTTTCTTTCCTTCGGTAAAAAAAGAGACAAAAGTGTGCAAGGATACAATTGTCAGATTCAATTTGCTTCAAAAAAAAACTGTTATACGTATAGGGAATCCACTATCCAGTGTATTATAGAGATCAGTGCTCGCAACGAAACGAATTTAAAGCGTTCATGCCGGCATAGAAGGAGAAACATAACTACATAACCTTAAATTTGTCTTTGTTTAACAACATTTATTTACTTCCAGCTTTATATATGCAAATACGATTCTTCCAGTGAAAGCACGCATTCCGGTGTTTATAAACAAAAAAACAGCTGTTTTAAAATTGTACTGAATTTCCTTTCTAAGCCTGTAGTAGATTTAGCAAAAGTCGTTCCAGTCAACTGTCAGTTATGTCATTTCCGTAGTAGATCAAGGGGTCAGTTATTTTCTTCGGTTTTGATAAATTTTGTCAAGAAACTAAAAGGAATTATATTTGCAAAACCATAAAAATACGATTTATCATCTATTCACATTCAAGTTATCTATATTATTATCGAAATTAGTACCAGACTCATAAATACAATTTTGACAGAAAAATAGACCATCTCTAGTTGGGATTCCAGTGGAATAGCAACCATCTTGACAGTTCTACATTTGTTATTTTATCGGATTTCGTTTTTTCTATCTCTATCCGTAAAATTGTTATTGTTCGCTTTAAATGCGTATATTTTGTTATAAAAAGTTAATACGAATAAAATTAATAAAACTACAAACTATTTCCTACTAAAATTTACAGTGAAATGATTGAAAAATTGATAGAAAAACACAATTGAAAAACTACACTTCTGCGAAGAAGAAAAATTGAATTTTCTCATAAAAATTCCCGACAAGACCTAACCGACCCTTCGTTCGTCGTTGTCCGTCTTGAGAAAGAACAATCAAGTTAATTTTTAGTTTTTTTCCTAGTTGTATTTTTAATAAAAAGGGGAGGTGGGGTGGAATATATGCACTTAATTTCAATTAAAGAAATCAATTGAGGATTTAAAAGTCAAAACTAAAACAAAAATGTGGAACTCCGGAGTACTTCAGTGAACTAAAAATATACAACAAAAAATAAAGTAACCACAATTGGAAGACTACGCACAAACACTGTGTGGTTGGTAATCTCTAGAACGGTTGGTGGCTAGTTGTACTGACCGTCGACATTCATCCAAGGCAGACAACAATGGCAGCTAATAGCAGAACCGAACTTTACTTACGGCCACTTCCATTTTTAGATTCAAAGTGGCTGCGTGCTGATTTAATATCGAATCTTCGAAATGTAGAAGACACCGCGGTTTTATGGAACAACTTGATACAAGATTGTGAATTGGTTTCCTCCCAGGCCGCGCCCGTTGTCAATATAGCCGGAAATCTTTCATATTTGGGCGACGATGGAAAACATTACTGTGGGGTCGAGAAATTGATGTGCCTGTGTTGTTCTTGCTACTGTGGGCCATTATCCGGTTGCAATTGTGGATCTTGCCGTTTGTTAGACTCTGACTTGGCAATTAAGAAAATAACAACAAATCTAAGCGTACCCACGGCGATTTCATCAGATTCTCTGTTTGAGTCTTGGCTATGGGGGCAAACGCCAAATGAAGAGCAAAAGGCAAATTGCCTGAAAACCTTGTTGGGGGAGTTGCATGAAATGTCCCTACAAGCTGCAGGTAATTGTTTATCTTCAGTGCATCTGCGCCAGCAATTATACATCTATGAGCGATATTACGTTGCGTTGGCACGTTCCAAGCAACAATCTGGAACAAATCCATGCAAACGTTTTAGTCAAGATGCAAGTGTAGCAACTACAGTAACCATAACTACTGCTGCACCACCTGGAAACCAATCATCAATGGAGAAGTCATTTATGGCGGGAAAATTCAAATCGATTGACCTTGCAATGGGTGGCGCTACTAATTCTGCAAAGGATACCAATGAACGAGCAACTATGGGCTTGGCTCGTGTCGGCACAAGAGCGGCTTTGAATTTTTCATTTGCTTTCTTACGTCGCGCATGGCGTTCTGGCGAAGATACAGAAATGTGCAGTGAACTTCTGAGTGAAGCCTTAGAATCTTTACAAGATCTCCCAGAAGCATCACTCTTTGATGCATCGCAGGTAATTTATATTTACACATACACCAGGGGCATATACAGCTTTACTTCTTGGGGGTGGCGGGGGGGGGTTGAGGTCACGCAGAAAACACAAACAAACTAATATTTATAAAAGGTCAAGTGCCTTATATTTGTTTTCATATTTAACTGTGGGTATATAAAAGAAAAGGGAGAAAGTCTTAATTAACAATACTATAATACAATAGACTAAAAAATAAGTTAAAACAAATTAAAATCGTTCATATCCTGGAAAAAGATATCTTACTTTAACTCATTTAATTTCAAAAACAGCCATAAATCAAAAGTCGGCCCTGATATAGCAGACTACGAATGTAATATTACATTTTCACTACGGCAAGCGGCAAGCTATGCAATTTCGTTGAAAATATATATTTTGAAATAACATGATTTCAAACAAATTTGCACAAAACTACGTGAAGATTTTACAAACGCACTCGAATCTATTTTAAAAGCTTGGGAAATCTTAAGTATGAAACATACCTAATCGTATTTGCGAAGAGCGAAGTTAACTCATTTTTGGCTCCAAGGAAAAGTAAAATAAACAGCTGACGAACCTTTATTAGCTGAACCAGTGAACGCGCTCTTTGTTTCTTTTCCTGAATGTTACATTTTTTGTTTCGGAGGGCCTCAGCAACAGCCTACGGCAATCTCTAGTTGCCTGAACAAAAAATCTCAGTTTAGCTGTCAAAATACTGAGGAATAAAGTTTTTGGGTTCGCTTGATCATTTGTTTTGAATTTTATTCAGAATCTATTTTGTTCCTATCAAAGTTTTTATTTCAGCTAGTTCTTATTTGAACTGAAGTTGCAGGAAAAATTAGTAAAATATCTTTAGGTATTGAGCACTGTTTTTTGTTTCTAAAATTTAAGTAAATAGTTAAATATAAATATTTACTACTGAAAATGAAAACAATAGTATTTTCAAAAATGACCACTTGGGTAAATTGCTCTTTTTATACAATAGTGGCAAAACTAAAATACATTAACAGTGCGTATTTTAATTGAATACAAAGATAAGTTTTTGTTGTTTTACAATAAAAGTGAGAAAAAAGTTGAGGAGTGATTTTTTTGCTTCCGATTTAAAAAAAAAATATATGTCTCTAAGACTGCCACGATGGCAAAGTGAACGGTACCTTAAATACAAATAATTATTTTATTAAAAAAGCATTTTTCATACGATTTTTGCTGTTCAAAAAATATTAAACGATACTTTACGATAGTTAAGGGTTCTAAGTATTTGTGCAAAAATGTACACCAGCTTAAATGTCTAACTATGACCACAGCATTGATGCAAAAAATTTTCGGTGCACTTAATTAACATTATCTCTCATGCCGAAACTATCAGACCGATTCGAATCGAGTTTCGATATTTTATTTTCCCTATAGAGTACGTACTTGAGTCCACATTTGTATTGGGGTTGGACTATTTTGTAGCTGTCAGTTTAGTGCTTCAGAACTACTCGGGTTTTTACAGATTTTTTCCGACTTCAATTCTATATACCAACAAAAATATATAATCAGAAAGTTTCATATAAATTTCAATTAAAAAGTACAAGTGACCTCAAATCCAGAAATAATTGGGGTCACTTGTACTTTTAAATTGAATTTTATTCATTCACGTCACTTAAAACAGAAGTAATTTCAATATTTTAATATTTAAATTTCTTCATTTTCTTATTGTTTTATATAAATGACATCTTGTAGAGAATTTTATAACAAACAAATTTTGTCTCAATATTTTTTCCTAAGGTGCATAATCCAAAGTCATATAGGAAAATAACAAAAAACAGGGAGTAGACAGCACACTTTTTAGAGCGTGAGCAAACTTATATTTTCAAACTTATAAATCTTAGATATTATGTGCTGAATCCACCTAATATGCTTCAATTGGAGCCTAATTTGCCTGGACTAATAATGTGTTTAAAGGTTCTATTTTCAGAAATAATTTTTTTTTTCAAAATCCTATAAGTTTTTACTTTACTGAGTGAAAATTTGGAAACTAGTCCGGACTTTGATTTCTACATCATCTTCAAAATTAGTACGACAATGCCAGGAAGAGCTTCTGAGTCTGAACACTTACCTCAGGGTCACTCTTATCTGGGTTCCGGGTCACAGTGGCATTGAGGGGAATGAGCGGGCTGACGAGCTGGCCAGGCAAGGTTCAGCCCTTCATAACTCACTTGCGGAAAGAGTCAGTACTCCTCTTGGAGTTATGAAGGGCAATATATTCTCAATTCAAGAATCTAATCGTAGGTGGAATAGTTTAACTAACTGCATTATTGCTAGAAAAATCTGGCCTATAATAAATCCCGAACTATTAACCTAATGTGCAGACCCAGGCGAGACATAGCAAGGATTGTTGCAACATGCACTGGACACTGGCCAATAGGAGAACATGCGGCGAAGCTTAGCATCGCCTACAATACTCACTGTCGTAGTTGTGGGGACCAGCAGGAAAAGGAAACAGTCTTTCATTTCCTCTGTAAATGTCCCGCTTTGGCCAGAATGAGGCAACAATCCTTTGGGAAGCCCTTTTTTGACGACCTTCACGAACTCTCCGGAACGAAGATCAAAGATTTGACTTCTTTCCTCAACGCGACGAAATGGATCTAGAATTTACTTCGGTTCCTCGTGCACCGTCTTCTTTCCCCAAACTCCTATGACTGCGAGCTAGCAGACTAACGGTTTTTGAAGGTGGCTCATGGTGCATGAGGACCGGACGATCACACAATTGGGCCGATCTCTCAATACCAGCCAACAAGTGCCTAGGTGGCACAGTGTAGATGGGTCTTAGTTGCGGACTTCGACCCTTTTGAGTGTTTTCCTATTTTCAAGTTCAAGAATGTTTCAATGGATCTAGAATTAACTTCGGTTTTCTTTTGCACCATTTTCTTCCCCAAACTCCTATGACTGTGAGCTAGCAGACTACTGGTTTTTGAAGGTGGCTCATGGTGCACGAGGACCGGAGGATCACACGGTTGTGCCAACCTTCGCTTCAATACCAGTCAACAAGATGACTACTTGGCACAGTGTAGATGGTTTTTAGTTGCGAACTTTGGTCCTATCGGGTGTTTTTCCTATGTCCAAATCTTTAATAAGTTTAATCACATGTCTAAATCCAATAAAAGCGTCTGGTCATACAGGCGGGTGGTACTTTCTCTGGTAACCACAAGTCATGTTGTGCAAACAGACGGAGGTGTACAGAGATTACCATATCCGAGTGTGCGACTAGACGATCACCCTAAGGGATCAGATCGTATGCGTCCCGGGCAAATCAGCAAATTGCTTAGCGTAGCATACTGCAGCTGAACTCGGGCGTAGACGATGATCCGTTGGGAGATCTATCATCAAATACCCTCTTTTTCTTTAAAAATGTTCTTTTAACCCACAGGTCAAACGAGTTATGGTATCAAAACGGCGCATTACCGCGTTAATTGGGTCATCGAGCTAGGATGCTTGTGACCGCCATCTCTACCTACCTACCTACCTTGATTTCTGTTTGGTTTAACAGGTTTTGGCTGTCATCTCAAAACGGAACCTATGAGTCTTTATGCATATATTTTAAGATTTGAATGTATTATCATATGAGTAGATTGGTGTTATGTTAAATTTGAGGTATGAGGAAGAAAATCTAAGTATCATCGATTGAGTACAAAATATGGTTGGTATTCCGTTGCCGTGAAAATTAAATTTCTTATTGAATTCTTAGTTACCACTTGCAAATTCTCTATTGAATTCTGAATTTACCAATCGAAAATCCTATTAGTTTTGACCCCGTGACCCCCCTCCCCTGTCTACGCCTTGAATTATTCGGTGTCATCAAAATTGTTGGTATTTTGAATTCATATTCCAATTCAAGTAAGGTCACGTTTTTGAAAGCGTGGATCATATGCTTAAAGATGATGTCGATCGTCCCAGTTACAAAAAATAAAGAAGAAATTGGAAATATGGCCCAAAACAACTTTTGCTCCAAATAATAAAATGGAAATATCACTCAAATATTTTCAATGTAAATTGTTTTTGTAAAATTTGGGGTGGTTTTCCCACACAAAATTTCATTGCAATTTTTTAAAACATCGCCCAGTCGTCAATGTCAATAATTTTCTTTAACAAGAGCACATGGGTGACCCGCTTTAAGGGTTCAAATGTTTTAAACCCCTTCTTTGGGTCCTCTGTCCAGCTCAGGCGACTCCTTTGCTCTACGCTAGGCAGGCGCCTATGTTGTAAGTTGGCCTGCTATCAGTTTTTGTGTAAATAAAAATGAAAATATTGGCATTGAATATGGGTCTTGTATAATGGGTTTAAAATTTCAATATTTATTCGTTGCAAATGTTTTTCTACTGCATTCTTTTTTTGTTTTAATCGAAATATTTTGTTAAAATTGCATTCTTAATAAAATTTTGTTTATGAAAAAAGCAACTTGTTGTATTTATTTGAAAGAAAAATAGTAAATATGCAATACGAAATTTATTAAAAATATATTATCCCAATACATTACAAGGTATGCAAGAAAAAAACATGATTATCTATTTCAACCGTTTCCTTATTTATTTGCTCATCAAAACACGAACTGCCTTATCTTGAGCTTTCAATATGAGATCGAGAATATACTCGTTCATCAACAACAAATGGGCATAAACAGATGTTCCCAATGAAAAAGGGAGTGTTATACGATACTTGGTCGGGTCAACCTATTGCCCGCCCTAGATATTTATTGTAACAAGCTTGATTTAATTTTTTTCTTTTTCAATGGGTGGTTACAAACAGATTAACATCTCATTTTGACATTTTTTATTTAAAAAAAAAATCGATCAAAATTAGATCGAGATAAAGTGCAAACTAAATGCCTCCCTTAATCCTATTAGTTGGATAGAACAAAGGAGACCCGGCAAACATGTATGGAAGCTGGTCTAGGAACCAATAACAACGAGATATCTTGCTGCAAAGGTATTTTTGTCTACATGAATACTTACTATGGCAGCTCATTCCAAATCGCGTGTTAAAAAAGTTATTGGTCAACAAAAATCGGAATTTGATACACATATTTTAAACACATAACGTAAGTATCTAGTATAGGCAACAATTTACTGGCCTTACCAATAACAACAAGACATATGTTTACGAAAACGTCTTTTTATGTGGTACAATAGCTACCTTGACAGCTTACTTTTAATCCCTGTGTAAAAAAAAGTTTTTTGCTAATTTAGGTTGCGTTGTGGTGAATTTTAGTAGAAAATGTACATTTTGTAGGTATTTAGTAAAGGGAAAAAAGGTGCTGGTCCAACCAATAAGTACGCGACGTACGTAATTGGAAAGGTTTATTCATGCACTACAATAGTAACCTGGACAGCATATTTCAAAACACTGTGTCAAAAAAGTTATTCGATAATTAAGATTGTGATGTGGTGAATTTTAGTATAGAAAATGTACATATATAGCATAGGCAAAGTCTTTTAATTATCGAATATCTTTTTTCAAACAACGATTTGAAAGGTTCCGTCTAGGTTACTATTGTAGTACATGAAAATACCTTTTCAACGTCGCGTTCTTATTTGTTGGACCAACACATTTTTGCCTATACTATATACCTACAAAATGTACATTTTCTATACCAAAATTCACCACATCACAATCTTAATTTGGGATTAACTTTTTTTACACAGGGATTTGAAGTAAGCTGTCAAGGTAGCTATTGTAGTACATAAAATGACGTTTTCGGAAACATATGTCTTGTTGTTATTGGTAAGGCCAGTACATTGTTGCATACTTACATTATACAGTACAACACGGATATAAGAAACTCTGATAATCCAAGAAATTTCTTTCTTATATCCGAGGTTTTCTTATATGAAAACAACGGATATAAGAAACTCAATTTCTTATAAAAGAAACCGGATATAGAAAAGGAAATTTCTTATAAAGACAATAAAAGAAACAAAATAGACACAAACCCAAGCAATAACACATATTTATCGAGTATTCTAGCGCTTTTTAAACTGTTTCTGCAATTCTATATGAAAATTTAAAAAAAACCATGCAAACATATTTATAAGCACAATCATTTTTGGAAGAGGTAAAATAAAAAATGATGAAGTAAATTTATTATATGCGTACTTTTTTGTTCTTGAAATTAATATTTGTGCAAGGAAATGATTACTTATAGCCGTGTTTTTGTTATATGCGAGTTTCTTTTATAAGATCAATTTCAAAGGAATTTTTAATAAAAAGACACGGTGTTTTGGACTGCATTTCTTATAAGCGAGTTTTTCTTATATGAGTGTTTCTTATATCCGTAAAATACTGTATGTTTAAATAATATACATCAAATTACACTTTTTGTTGACCAATAACTTTTTTCACACACCGATTTGAAATGAGCCGCCATAGTAAGTATTCATGTACACAAAAATACCTTTTCAATGACATATGTCTCGTTGTTATTGGTTATGTAGACCGTTTTGTCCGGTTCTCATTTACGACGAGAAATGCTTAATATCTTGTCGAAGAGCAAATTCTGTACACATAGTGCCCAAAAACCCTTAAAAATAGAGGAATCAAAATTCAAGCAGCGATGTGAATAAAACAAGAACTATTAAAAAAAAAAGAAAACGGCAAGTTTGTGTGTTCTAATAAAAATGCGAGTAGTTCAAATGTATTTGATAAGTAACAAAACCTGTACTGAGATGGAGCTTAGCATGTGGCTTCGGTAGCGCGATGGGTAGGCTTTCGCCTTCCGTATTCCAATTCAGTTGATGTCTTAAGTTCAATCCCTATGACGGTCAAAGCTTTTCAAATAAAAATTCACATATAAAGACTCAGCACCACACAAAGAAGTCTGATGATCGGGTTGGCGTTCGTGAAATAGCTATAACTTCAGCCAAAAAATAGCTTGGTGGTAGAACACTTAAGTTCTCGTTGTTAAATTCAAAATGTTCAATGTTAATTGCTATCTTTGCAGCGTGACTGCCTTGTATGAACTTAAGTTCATACAAATATCCTACTTAAAAATAGTCCTATGGTGTTTATATTGCAGCTGCGGTATACGATTCAAATTGCGATCATAGCGGAGACAATCGAAGGTCTATCGAGGATAAAAATTGAACTTTTAATAATGAATTACAATTATTAAAAATGAAAATAGTGCTGTAAATTAAAAAACAAATACACGACTGGCTGGCACGAAATTGCTCTTGTAACAAACAACAGAAATAGTCAAGTATTTTGAAAACGTTTAAGAAAGTTTAAATGAAAAAGTACAAAGGAGAAATGATAGCAACTATTAATGAAGCTTAAAACGAATTAGTTTGATAAAACTGAGTTCCATATTTAAATTATTTCAAAAAACGTATTATTATTTAATTGAATACTCTAGTAAATGCGTAACACATCTTCTGTTCAAACAATAGACTGTCATTTACTTTTGTTTTTTGTTATATATGCATTAATTAATATTTTAAGAAGCATTCGTTTTCTTTAAGATAATGAAGTGAATTCAGTTCTCAAAATGGAAACAAGAATAATAATTAAAGCATTACAACATCATGATGTGAGTCTGTCAGTATTCAAATAAAAGTATATGATGTATGTACATATATGTATGTATAATATAATATTCTATTAGTCTCATAATAATGCAAGTGCTTTGTAGTCTATACTGCACATCCATAGGTATGTTACCGTAAAAAAAAACATTAATTACTGAAAACTAGTTTTCGTTTTCAGCTTCACCATTGAATTCCCAAATTTTTTGTACATTTATTTAATAAGGAATATCTCTTAACCAACATATTATATCCTTTAAAAATAATACAGGCCTGATAAGATTATTATTCGTTTTTCCATTTTGAGAACTGAATCCACCTTATTATCTTAAAGAAAACGAATGCTTTTAAACTATTAAATAATGCGTCTATAGCAAAAAACTGAAGTAAATGTCAATCAATTCAATTTCAATTTTTTTTTTCAATTCAATTAGGTTATTAGGTTAGGTTAGGTTAATTTTATTCGAGATTTTTTTTTATCTATTTTAACAAAGTTTTGTACATTAAAGATATCTTAAATAAAATAAGGGTTTTGGCTGTGGCGCTGTTTTCTGCCAGAATGACCTCTTAAACTGTCTATAATATTTGCTTAATTATTTACTGATATTTTTTTAACAGTTACAGGATATTTTAAAATAATAATTTAATTAGTTGTAATTTCAAAATAATAATATAATTAGTTATTTTAAATTATATAATAATAATAACAATAATAGTTTTCAAGTTATTTTGCAATTATTTTGTAAGTTTACATGGGTGCGACTTTTAGTTTAGTCAAAACAAAATTGATATTCTTTTTTAAAGATCTTCTTAAGATTTGAATTTTAACATCAAATGTGAGACTTTTAGTTAAGTCAAAACAAAATTAATAGTTTTTTGTATAGGGATATAATAATCATTAGTATCGCAATAAGCTTAATTAAGTTCGAAACGTTACCTATGCAAAATTTTATTTTTATCAAAACAAATAATACCTATGTATCAATACTTATAATGAATAACACAATATTTTAACAGAATGAACAAGAAAAGGTGAAACACGATATATTATGCATATTCTGTTAGTATCATCTTTCTGTAATTGGAAGATGCTTCTAGATATTTGTAAAGACTAAGCCAGTTGTTTTCACCGTTCAATACATTTTTCGTTTCTTCCATAGATAAAGTTACTTTCCCAAAATGGATCAGTCTTATTTCCTTGTAAATAGGACAAATGGATAAAAAGTGAAAGCAATCTTCTTTTGAATTAAGATTACACAAGGTACATTGAGCAGTGGATGATCCCTTGTACGGCCAGCCATTCAAGTTCAGAAGATCACTTCTTGCTCTGCATATAAAGGATATTTCTCTAAGATTGTATCTATCGTTAAAATAATTTTCAGTAAAGTCGTATTTAAGCTCAGGGTACAATAGTCTATTTATAGATGAAACAGATATTTGGATGGCTTCATTTCGTTGGTATATGTCAACTGCCTCTAATAACTTATAAAGCTGCTTCTTAAGTAAAATTGTGTTCTCACACTGGATTTCTAGATCAACATCGCACAATTGTGCTCATTTTTGCCATTCCTTTATCCACTCTATTTTTTTTTCCAAAGGTGTATTTAGCTAGCTTTTGCGGTAGTCTGTTTTGGGTATATGCCAGTATTTTTAAGATGTAATCAATGTGTAGTTTGAAGGTATGTATGAAAAGGGTTGGGAGTCCAGTTTCGATTTGCAAGACGTAATTTGATGTTCTAGATGGCAGATAAAAAAGTTGTTTGAGAAAAAATCGTTGCAGCTTTTCCACTTCCTCATATTGTGAATATCCCCATGTTTGGCAGCTATAACACATAATGGAACGCATTTTATACTCGAATACCCTATATTTTTCGAGGTGGGATGACATTTTCATGTTTGGCGGAAGAAGAACGCCAAGATACTTGTATTCCGAAACCGTTTCGATTACTTCTCCATTAATGTACCATTTTTCACTACTCTTAAGTTTCGTTTGTCTCTTTTTAACGATCATAATTTTTGATTTTTCGAGGTTAATTGTTAAGTTTCATGTTATACAGAAATCTAATAGCCTGTTTATCTTAAGCTGTAAGCTTTGTGGTGACTCTGCCATTAACAGTATGTCGTCTGCATATAGAAGAACTTTGATGACAAGGTCTTCAATCCTTACTCCTGCTGGAAGGTGCATTGTTATATCGTCTATGAAGACTGCAAACAGCACTGCGCTTAACAGACATCCTTGTTTGACTCCAGATTTTGTCTCAAACCAATTTGAAGTATCTTTTCCATCCCATACTGACTGTCGAGTATTTTTGTACATATTTTTCAAAATTTTTAGTAACTTCGTTGACATCCCCTTTTGAGAAAGTTTATAAAACAAAGCATCGCGATCAATTGAGTCAAACGCAGCTTTAAAATCTACGAAGAAGATGTACAATTTCCTGTTTTGCCTCAAGAAATACTGCGATACTGAAGTCAGTGTAAAAATATTATCTATGGTGGAATATCCCTTTTGAAAACCCGATTGGTATTCGCTTAAAACATCGTTTCGGTTTATCCAAAGCTGTATACGTTCTAACAAAATAGATGCAAAGATTTTTGCAATCGAATTCATGAACGATATACCTCTATAATTACATGGTAAGTTTGGATTTCCTTTTTTAAATATCGGACAGACTATCGAGTCTCGAAAGCTTTGTGGTATATCTCCAGTATCAAAAATAAAGTTAAACGATTCTAACATTTTACGATGATAAATAGGTGGAGCATTTTTATAGAATTCATTTGGGATTCTGTCTGGACCGGGGGCTTTTTTGTTTGATGCTTTCAAAAGTGCAGTCTGCAGTTCACTCATGAATATTTCACGATCAAGTAACGAAGGAAAGGTTCGGCGTATAAAAATGTGTTGAGTGATGGATGAGGGTTTAATAGGAGTTTAAAATACACAGCGAGATCGGTTACTTTCATTTTTGTGCCTCGTATTAGCTCCTGTCCTTTTAGGCTTTTTATTTTCTCCCAAAAGTGTTTACTATTTTTGGTAGCTGAGAGACCTATAGCCATAGACCTTAAATATTCTTCCTGTTTCCCATTACACAGTTCCTTGAACTGAAGAAATTCTTCTCCAAGTTATTCATCCAAGTCGTTGGGAAAACTGTTTGCCAACGCAAGTGCTGCTTCGATTATTTGTCTACTATCGGTATTCCCCAACTGGAGCAAGAAACCAAATGTGTTACAAATATATGAATATGCGTTCTAGCGTGTTTTTCACATTACCTATTATTGGATTGAAACAATCATACTACATTTTCTATTTAATGTTGAATCGAACTTCTGGAGTAGTGCCCTCATCGAATTGCCTTTTCCTTATTCTTATTCTCTGGTACTCGTCTCATTGTCCCAATTTTTACCCGTCATTTTAGGCACTGCTTTATAAATATCAGAAAAAACCACAGTTGCGAACTGCCTGTAAATATATACACATAACACATTTGTTTTTGAACTCTAGATGTTTCTCTGTACTATAAATATAGACAAAAAACTTTCGTAAAGGTACTTGTGCGATATGGTATGATTTTTATGGTAGTATAGAAGGAATCATCTGTTTGCTTCGAAGCAAGGCGACGGATTTTTTCTTTGATAGTTTATGCGGGAAAGACAAACATGGTCATGTGTTAGTATATTATGTAGATATAAATCCGTCTATTAACGATTTACTGCTTTATCAACATTAGGGAAGTTTTCTTTTATTACCTAATTTTGAAATGAAAACTTGACTAGTAAACCAACTCAATTTAAGTCAGTTATCATTAAATAGCAGATTTCTCTGATAATTTTGAGGTTCTTATTCCATATGACTCTACTTAAAATATTTGATATTTAACATTAATGAACTTAGAACTTGGCGTACTTTTAGATCTCACTACTTTTTACGGCTGACGCAACGTACATAGAAGACCTTGGCTACTTTCTTAACATTTATGTTTTTGGTGTGTTTTACGCTTAACAAGAAAGATTTTTGCATTAAATTAAACATTTAATTTACCCCCTAAATTATTTTTACATATAAAATGAGCTTTATATTCGGACCAGCTAGCTAGATCCTTTTCCGATTACTCTAGTATTAAAAAATAAATACTTTATTTATATTTTAGGTTTCGCCCCTATGGATAGAAGTTTTAGAACGCTCTATAAAGTTTCTGCGACAGGTTGCACTTGGTGATATAATGGGTGGACGTTGCATTGCACCACGCGAAGATCGGCATACCGCCTTGTGTTTACTACTGGAGTTAGGTGCCCAAAAAGGTACTTTAAGTGCATCGCTAGAGGCAATAGTTCTTCTTCTAATGCTTTGGGAAAAGGAGAAAGAAACCGATGACAACCGTGATACACCACAAAACACTGGGGCACCACTTGTACCTATCCTTAGGCGTTATGAAAGCATCGGGAACTATGGTATTCCATCAGCGTCTACAGATATTTTACCCGCAAGCGCAACAGAATCATTTTTGCGGTTCCTCACACTACCCGATCAAGAAACTTCAAATGTAGATCTTAAGCAATCAGCTGTCGTATTGGTGTCACATCTAGACCGTCTAGCAAAACCACATATGCCAACTGGTACGGCAACGCCAGCAGTTTCCAAATCTAAGCCAAATGTAGCTGTAGAATGCCAATCGCCACAACAATCAACCCAGTCATCTCATGATCAACAGCAGGTATTTGCATTAGGTTGGCTTCAACTCTGCAACGACCACTATGGATTTACAGCGGAACCATCTGTAAGCATACCAATGCCTGGTGTGCAAAGCAATTACCCCTTGTACTCAGCTCCGATAGTAAATTTCAACTTTCAATTGAAGCAGGTTGTTTTCTCGGAGGAAAATGTGCTATTTTTAACACAATGTGGCAAAGTTTATGCTTGGAAAATTTCCAAACCAGAACTTGATCCGGTGTTGGTAAATGAGTTGTCCGAAACTACAGTACAAAGTATCTCAGCACATTGTGAAGGTCGGCACTATTTGGCTCTGGACTCAAATGGTTATGCATATTCGTGGGGAAGTGGAGAAGGTGGCCGATTAGGACATGGTGACGCACTTCCACTAGAAGATCCTCAAAAAATAAGTAATTTAGAGAACAATGTCCGAAGTGTTCACTGCGGATGTACATACAGTGCAGCTATTACCATCAATGGAAATCTTTACACCTGGGGACGAGGCACATATGGTCGGCTGGGACATGGAAACTCTGACGATAAGTTTGTCCCCACTCTTGTTAAATCTCTGCTTGAATATGAAATCTTGGATGTGGCACTTGGTAGTGGCGATTCTCACACACTTTGTGTAACTGCGGAAGGCTTAGTTTTTGCATGGGGCGATGGAGACTACGGAAAACTAGGAAATGGTTCATGCAATGGATCGCAATTACCTATTCACATTGAAGCTTTGCCAAGAGTACAAAGAGTCTTCACGGGATCTCAATTTAGTCTAGCTCTGACTTGTGATGGAAAGGTATATACATGGGGGAAAGGTCTCGGTGGCCGACTTGGTCTTGGTTGTATGGACAAAAGCATTCAAGGGGTCGTTGAGATTGTTAATACACCTAGGCTGATTAATGCACTTGATGGAAAGCTGATAGTTGATGTAGCAGTTGGTGCTGCGCATTGCTTGGCTCTAAGCAACACAGGAGAAGTTTTTGGTTGGGGTCGCAATGACTACCAGCAAGTCTGTCCACAGGGCATATCAAAAGACCCAATTTTATCGTCGCCAATTTTGGCCACCCATCCGTCGGTGCGTGTGTCTGGAATATCATGTGGAGCTACACAGAGCATAATATGGAGCCAGACTTCGGTACAAGGAATTTCTACAAAAATTCCATTTGTAATTGATCTATCTGATCACACTTTTCGACTACTCGACCAACTTTTGGGAATGGTATGTGGCCAAGAGGTTCGACAGACACCTAACCAAGAGTCAGAATGCATTGCAGTTGCATGCCTAAACTTATTGCGGCTACAACTACATGCTCTTATCGCTAATGGAATATCTACAAAGTCAGTTGGCTTGAATGAAGGCTCTAGGTTGCTGATTAACTTAAAGACACGCATACTTGGCCTCGCCGGTGGGTCATGTATCCTGAAAACAATGCAAGAAGCTGCTCAATGGACTCTGCAAATAGGTTGGAGTGTACTCCTCCCAACAGCTTCAGAGAGAGCCCAAACTTTGACATCGTTGTTGCCATCTGAACCGGGTATTTCATCTTCTGGTCATCGTTTTATGACTGATCTACTTGTTGGCTCTCTGATGGCTGAAGGAGGCCTAGAAATAGCCCTTAATCAAGCCATTCGATCGGAAACCGCTGAATGCCCAGAAAGTGGACATAACTTACCTCTTCTTCATTTAATAAAACAACTTCTTCGAAATAATTCAGCGTTGACGCAGGCTCGTCTGTCACAGCTTTTAATTAGTGCTGGAATGGTCAAAACTGATGACGACGGTGGAATGTCATTACCAGAACACACAAGTCCAAGCTTGGACCTTTTGCATAGGTTTCAACGACTTTTGTTCTCAAACATTCAACAATCCAAAGACGACGACTCATCAGGGGCGGAAGCTCTTCTCGGTAAATACGTTCAAGGAGCTGTAGCATTGTGCGTGATGTCGCTAAAAAAAGCCCATGAAATTGCATTGCAGGGCAAGGACGGTGTGGTTGACATTCTCAAGTCAGATATTTCAGACACATTACTGTACGAGATGCTTATAGGATTGGTTATATTAAATCGTGACAAACCGAACATTTTACAGGGCTTCGAATGGACCAAGACATTCATACCCCTCTTACATACTCTAGACAACTTAAATAGAGTCATCTGTGACAGTGAAATTCAGGTACAATTGCTGTTTTTTCCTAGTGATTAAAAAAAATACGTTTTATTTAAGGATTCTGACGATATGGGCTGGCCAGGCATCATTTGTCGTGGAACACAAAAAACGTCGACCATTCAAGAAGAACCACTATTAATAAGAAAGAATGACTTTGAGAACCAAATTTCAGATGGTGGAAAATGGGTCATAATACATGGTTATGTGTGCGATATCAATGACTACCAGTAAGTAATAAAGTTGTATTTTTAATGATATATGTTTAATTTTTGTTTATTTTAGAAGTGATATTCCTGCCATCAATGAACTTATTGAAGCCGGAGTTGGAAAAGATCTTACGTCTGAATTTAATGCACCCAACCATAGACATGCACTTGAGTACATAATGAACAACTACAAAGTAGGGAAGTACGCGCCTAATATTTCAGATGAAAAGGTTTGTCTTTCTTTAAACATTTATTTATGCACATATGTATCTACTTTTAAGTCAGTTAATTGAATTGTGATGTGCATGTCACTGACACAAAATAGTCTATCGCTTCATTTATCAATAACATGAAGAAATGGAACCAGTAAACAAATGTTTTGGAAAAACAACTACTTTTTTGAAGTGAAACTTCTTTGCGCGCGTTGAGAGTGAAATTTCAAGGTTGAATTTTTGTGAAACGAAAAAATGTAACGCCACATGTGCAACGGTGAGATCGTTGATTAGCTAAGTGGTGGGAGGTAGAATAAAAATTTGTATAGATAGGCTAATATAGTTTATAGTGCAATAAGTTTGGATTTTTTGATAATCTATATTATTGTAGCAGATAAAAGGGAAAATGTCCTTGTCTGTCTTTTTTCTAATTTCTTTAATAAGAATGTTAGAGTTCTGAAATTTTGTTGGTGAATAGATAATGAAATTCTAAGAATCTTACTATTTTAAGATTTGTATCTATCTCGTACTGGTATGGAGATATAAATTATTTTAAACATTTTATTTGAAAATAGGCTAATTTAAAAAAATTTAATTAAATCAGGAGAGTCCGCTTAAAATTTGAATTATATATGGTTGTAAAATAAATAAAACCAAATTGAAGTTGTCATAATACAAATTTTTGATTTTTCAGAGATTTTGAGTGTTGGAATTTTTGGAAATAGTGGGAAAACCTACTCAAATAAACTGATTTATCTTTTAAATGTTCACTTTTTTTACTTTAAATTTTCACATTATTGTTTAATATTCAAGTTTACAACCCCAACCCATCGATCATTTTGATATAGAACACATAGCTGCGTTTAACGCATATAAGCTTAATATGCCTATACATTAGAGTGTTTCAAATTATTTTTTTTATTTTTGATTTTCATCGAAACAGGCTCAAAAGTTTTGTTTTGTCAAAAAAACACAACTGTAAAAATTTAAGCTCATAATATCAACGTTTAGACCTGCCTCATCGCACTTTTCGTTTTTCCATACGATTTGTATGGGAAAAAAACACAAGTTCTTATATATGATTTTTTATCTTTAGAAAACCATGTTTCCAAATCATGAGCATAACTTTTTCTTATAGGAAATTTAACGTTCTACAAAAAAGGCCTTAACTTATTTTAACGTTAAATCAACCGTATCAAAATTACATCCTCTCAAAAAAAATCTAATACAATACAAAATTAATATAAAATTACCTTTTTTTTGTATTTAACGTATTATCTTCACTTTTATCACTCTTGTCAAACAATTACCCAAGACCTTTTTTTGTAGGGGACAAAATTTCATTTCTCACAGGGCCCTTTACTCTAGTTATAACAGTATACTATACGAAATATTCGTATAATATATTTTCTGTTGAAGATCATTTAAAATCGCATAATTGTTTAAAAAAATATTAAAAACGTTAAGCTACTATTAGACGGTCAACGCAAATGGTCAATGCGTTGACTCTCTGACGTCACCAAAAAACGGTCAAAGCACTGACAGGGCAACGTCAACGCGCACCGTGTCAACACCTGAAATATTGACGATCGCACAGATGACACAAGTCCGTCAATGTTGTCCCAAAATGCGTTGACAGGTAATATGTCCATGTCCACGCGCTTTGACCGTTGAAAAAAGTACAAATCTGTAATTTTTCGAGTTGAGGCTCACACATAGTGGTGGCGCGCTGTGACACAGTCAAATAAATGTATGTATTTCGGTTTAAATTTTTTCAAAGCAAGGAAAAATGTTAAAAGCAAACGAAATGGAAATGGCAATTTAGGTTTAGGCAGAAGGAAAAATATCAAAATATCATGTTATAGCGTTGTTGAAAGCCAAAAACCTATTCTTAAATTAACCTTTTAAACCAAGTTGTTTGAGCAAACAGTTTTTGAGAAAATAATTTTCAAACTCAAAATTCTTTCTTCTTACCAAGATGGCGGACGCCCCACAAGACCAAAAATCCCGCAAATCGAGATTTATGCTAAGAACCAACCCCTCTTCAAAACTGCGAAACTTTTCAGACGTCAAAACTTTTTTCAGATTGCCCTTATTTGACTCCCCGTTGCCTGTACTAACTAGTTTATAGTCGCTGCATCCTCCATCCCAAAGCGCTGGTCGTTTCTCTACTGCCGCAATCAAAGCGGAGACCTCGTATCCACGAGTAAAGTAATTTTCTTTTACGTTTCTCCGATAAATTTTCCTTCGATTCATCAGCAGGACGCGCATTTAGTTATCCGACTCACTGGTGCTTAGGCTCATTTTTTTTAAACTCAAACTAATTTAACTTTAAATAATTTTGTTTGGAAATGTTTCGTTTTCTTTTATGTTGCTGTTTTTTGTTGTTGCTGTTTCTTTAAATGAATAGAATGTCAACGCCAGCTACTTTGACACAGCAGAAAATTATAGCGTGTCAACGTTGGTACCTAAACAACGCGTTGATGGGCAGTCAGGAAATATCTATCAATGTGTCCGAAAAATTCTGATGGGGTGATTACACGGTAAATGAAAACAGTCAACGCATTGACTTTTCAAACCATGTCATCGCAAGTGTCAACGCTGATGTCAGTACGTTGACAACGTTTTGCAATGACAATCACACGACTTGAAAGCCATGGGACAGAATTTGACGTCATTCTGACGTCAGAGAGTCAATGCGTTGACCATTTTCATTGACCAGAATCATAGCTTTACACAGCAGCAGTTGATTTGATAATTGACATGTTATTAATATACAGGGTGATTGGTATGAGGTGCACCAAAAAGCTGTAACAAATAGGTTGGATTAAGACAAGAAAAAAAAACATAAGGGAGGAAGAGTCTATTTCCCTCCATTTAGGCGGGAGGGGCAATTTTCTAAAAAAATTACTTAAAACAGAAAAAAAAAAATATTTAAAAACAACGGTAAAACTTGCGTTGCCTTGCACTACCTTTTTGAAAAGCCAGTAATAGCTTCTTTAATTTATTTCCATTTTAAATTAATTTGCGTTTGAGAATAGTTTTTAAAATATTGATTTTCAAACTCGAAATTTTGAAAAAAAAAAAATTTTTAATTTCAAACTAATTTTTTTTCAAAATTGTGTGTAATTAAGCATAGATCCCCCCCTCCCATACGATTTTTTCTTGTCCTAATCCAACCTACTCGTTTTGGTGCACCTGATACCAATCACCCTGTATATTAATAACATGTCAATTTGATAATCAACTGCTGCTGTGTAACGTTTTTAATATTTTTTTTTTAAACAAATATGCGATTTTAAATGATCTTCAACAGAAAATATATTATACGAATATTTCGTATAGTATACTGTTATAACTAGGGCACTGTGAAAAATGAAATTTTGTCCCCTACAAAAAAGGTCTTGGGTAATTTTTGATAAGTGTGATAAAAGTGAAGATAATACGTTAAATACAAAAAAAGGTAATTTTATTTTAATTTTTTATTGTATTAGATTTTTTTTGAGAGGCTGTAACTTTGATACGGTTGATTTAATGATAAAATATGTTAAGGCCTTTTTTGTAGAACGTTAAATTTCCTATAAGAAAAAGTAAAGCTCATGATTTGGAAACATGGTTTTCTAAAGATAAAAAATCATATGTAAGAACTTGTGTTTTTTCCCATACAAATAGTATGGAGAAACGAAAAGTGCGATGAGGCAGGTCTAAACGTTAATATTATGAGCTAAAATTTTTACAGTTCTGTTTTTTTGACAAAACAAAACTTTTGAGACTTTTTCGAAGGTACGTTATTTTTTTTTTTGAAACACTACTATACATATTGAGATTTTTAAATCGCCAAAGAAGTTTCACTTCTGCCTCGAGTACTGAGTTACACGCGCACTTTTTTTATTTAATCAGTATCTTTTGCTTGACAGTAAATCATTTAATCATTTATCAGAGTATTAATAATCTGTATAGGAAGTGCAAATAAAACACTTTTATTTAAATTAAATTTTTATTTTTCATTAAACTTTGACTTAAAGATTAAAAAAAAACTTCATGAAAAAACTAGTATAACTAACTTACTTAACTGTGCTGTGCGGGCGCTCTAAGTTAAACTATTCCTAATAACCTTATTTCGGCCTGAAAACTATTGTCATCCCTGCGTTTTTCCCAACTTTCATCCCTTTCATACAAATATTCTGTTGTCTCTTCAAGAGACGAATAGAAAAGTAGTCAGTCAGTCTTGAACAATTGATCTAACAATAAAGTATTAAAAAAGAAATATTCTGTCTTGAAATTTAATTAATTATTTTATTTGTGAATTCGGCTAGTTTCTTGACAAACATCAGAAGTGGGATGAACAAAATAAATACATTTTTAAAGAAGTAATAAATCGGTAGTTATAAAGAAAAAAAAATGAATCTCACGACGCTTAGAGATTTGACCGTGAAAGATTTAAAAGAAATTTTAAAACAGTGAAACGAAAAGACGACGGGTACCAAGAATGAATTGATTGCACATTTGGACAAGTTTGAGTTCACGGAAGTGCAGAAGGCAGCCGAATCAATTACACCGAGCAAAGATGACGAGGTAACAGATCGTGAGGATGAGGTAGGTAAATTAAGGGACGACGTAGCAAACGCTCCATCGGTCATTGGAATTGCTAACCCAAGAATTTACTACCATCATCAATCTGACGTCCCAAAATCATAATGAGAACATTCGGCTGACGAAGGAAATTCAAGCTTTAACATCTGCACAGAACAGTTCCAGTTCAGACGGTATAGGTGCCAATCCTTCGAGAAATAATTTAACGGATTTCGGTAATAACATGTCTACACAAACACAATCCGTCGGTATGCTTACGACACAAATACAAACATATTCGGCTTCGCTTAGTAACTCTAATACATTAACAACCAACGCTCTGTCTAACGAAACTATATCTGTCCCTCTCTCGTCAAGTGGGGTGAACAGACGTGAGAATGATTTGATCGTATTAGAAAGAGGAAACAATAACCAAAACATCGAACAGATAATAAATCGATCGGAGTTGCCAGTAGTGCAAAACAATAACATTCGCGAACTGTTATACGTTATACCGGATTTTGATCCTTGCAATGGACATCTGTCTTCGGTACAATTTATCGAACGGGTTGAACAATTAAAAAACGTATATCAATGGTCAGAAATTTCGGTTTTATTTGCAGTGCAAACCGAGATGAAAGGTGCCGCAAAAATGTGGATTGATTCCCAAAACGTTTTCCGTAGTTGGTCAGATTTTGTTATTGCATTTCTCTCAGACTTTCCATGTGTTTTAAATACAGCCGATATTCATAGTAGCCCGTAGCGTAATGGTTAGTGCGTTCGACTGTCACGCTGGAGGTCTGGGATCGCTTCCCAGCCTCGTCCACCTAAAAACTAAAAAGTTTTTTTCAGGGCTACTGCCTCTTGCGATGAATTGACAAATCCTCCAAGAGTATCACTTGTCACGAATAAGTGCTTCTCGTCTAGCCGTTCGGATTCGGCATAAAATTGTAGGTCCCTTCCATTCCTGTCGAAAGGCGCACACAGGAATGGTTGCGAGTTGTTAGTCACTAGGCCCTGGTTCTTCATGAGCCGTTGTGCCACCCGATTTATTTTATTTTTTTTTGATATTCATAGGCAAATGATGCAGATGCGCACAATGAGAGGTGAAAAATTAATCGAATTTTATAATAGAGTACTATCTATCGGTCGTTGCGGTGTCTTGAAGATAATGCAATTATAAGTTATGTAGTAAATGGAATTGGATTGCGTAGAATGCTTTCGGCTTATTCGTTCCCAAATTGTTCGGATTTGTTAAAAACACTCAACCGGATATGCGCGAGTGAAAGCGCTCATGTTAATGCACCTAACTATGCCCCAGTTTTTCAATCGCAAGTAGTAGGACAACCGCGAGAAAATGTAGGCCCTGTGTGCTACAACTGTCGCGAACGCGATCATGTGTCTAGAAACTGCCCACAAGCGCAAAGGAAGCCTCGTTGCGAAAAGTGTTCGACAACAAATCATGAAACGCGAAACTGTCCCTTACTCAATAGAGCCCCGGTTAATTCCATCGCGAATCGTGTGCGACAAGAAACATTGAAAGAAATCTACATCAAAGATATGAAATGCCTAGCCTTAATGGATTCTGGCAGTAGTTTTTCGCTTATACCTAGAAAATTTGCTCTTAATTTTGAAAACTTTATGATTCCTTGTAATGAAAAACTAATCGGGTTTGCAGCAGGAGAATTTCAGTGTCGCGAGATGTTAAAAATTCCAATTACTATTGACGGTTGTGATTTTAAAGGCGAACTTATGGTCATCGACGATGAAATAATGAATTACGTTGCCATTATCGGAACAGATATTTTGTGTAAAGGTCGTGTCGTGATCGAAAACGGACAATGTGAGGTGGTTGCGTTGGATAGTAATAAAGTCGATTTTGGTGATCATCTCTCGGCTGATGAAAAACATAAATTGATCGTTCTTTTAAATTCGTTTGCTGGTTGTTTTGGTGAAAACCTCAACGACATTGGAAAGTGTGCGTCGGTTAAAATGAATATAAAGCTTACGTCGGATATAGGTGCCAATCCTTCGAGAAATAATTTAACGGATTTCGGTAATAACATGTCTACACAAACACAATCCGTCGGTATGCTTACGACACAAATACAAACATATTCGGCTTCGCTTAGTAACTCTAATACATTAACAACCAACGCTCTGTCTAACGAAACTATATCTGTCCCTCTCTCGTCAAGTGGGGTGAACAGACGTGAGAATGATTTGATCGTATTAGAAAGAGGAAACAATAACCAAAACATCGAACAGATAATAAATCGATCGGAGTTGCCAGTAGTGCAAAACAATAACATTCGCGAACTGTTATACGTTATACCGGATTTTGATCCTTGCAATGGACATCTGTCTTCGGTACAATTTATCGAACGGGTTGAACAATTAAAAAACGTATATCAATGGTCAGAAATTTCGGTTTTATTTGCAGTGCAAACCGAGATGAAAGGTGCCGCAAAAATGTGGATTGATTCCCAAAACGTTTTCCGTAGTTGGTCAGATTTTGTTATTGCATTTCTCTCAGACTTTCCATGTGTTTTAAATACAGCCGATATTCATAGTAGCCCGTAGCGTAATGGTTAGTGCGTTCGACTGTCACGCTGGAGGTCTGGGATCGCTTCCCAGCCTCGTCCACCTAAAAACTAAAAAGTTTTTTTCAGGGCTACTGCCTCTTGCGATGAATTGACAAATCCTCCAAGAGTATCACTTGTCACGAATAAGTGCTTCTCGTCTAGCCGTTCGGATTCGGCATAAAATTGTAGGTCCCTTCCATTCCTGTCGAAAGGCGCACACAGGAATGGTTGCGAGTTGTTAGTCACTAGGCCCTGGTTCTTCATGAGCCGTTGTGCCACCCGATTTATTTTATTTTTTTTTGATATTCATAGGCAAATGATGCAGATGCGCACAATGAGAGGTGAAAAATTAATCGAATTTTATAATAGAGTACTATCTATCGGTCGTTGCGGTGTCTTGAAGATAATGCAATTATAAGTTATGTAGTAAATGGAATTGGATTGCGTAGAATGCTTTCGGCTTATTCGTTCCCAAATTGTTCGGATTTGTTAAAAACACTCAACCGGATATGCGCGAGTGAAAGCGCTCATGTTAATGCACCTAACTATGCCCCAGTTTTTCAATCGCAAGTAGTAGGACAACCGCGAGAAAATGTAGGCCCTGTGTGCTACAACTGTCGCGAACGCGATCATGTGTCTAGAAACTGCCCACAAGCGCAAAGGAAGCCTCGTTGCGAAAAGTGTTCGACAACAAATCATGAAACGCGAAACTGTCCCTTACTCAATAGAGCCCCGGTTAATTCCATCGCGAATCGTGTGCGACAAGAAACATTGAAAGAAATCTACATCAAAGATATGAAATGCCTAGCCTTAATGGATTCTGGCAGTAGTTTTTCGCTTATACCTAGAAAATTTGCTCTTAATTTTGAAAACTTTATGATTCCTTGTAATGAAAAACTAATCGGGTTTGCAGCAGGAGAATTTCAGTGTCGCGAGATGTTAAAAATTCCAATTACTATTGACGGTTGTGATTTTAAAGGCGAACTTATGGTCATCGACGATGAAATAATGAATTACGATGCCATTATCGGAACAGATATTTTGTGTAAAGGTCGTGTCGTGATCGAAAACGGACAATGTGAGGTGGTTGCGTTGGATAGTAATAAAGTCGATTTTGGTGATCATCTCTCGGCTGATGAAAAACATAAATTGATCGTTCTTTTAAATTCGTTTGCTGGTTGTTTTGGTGAAAACCTCAACGACATTGGAAAGTGTGCGTCGGTTAAAATGAATATAAAGCTTACGTCGGATATAGGTGCCAATCCTTCGAGAAATAATTTAACGGATTTCGGTAATAACATGTCTACACAAACACAATCCGTCGGTATGCTTACGACACAAATACAAACATATTCGGCTTCGCTTAGTAACTCTAATACATTAACAACCAACGCTCTGTCTAACGAAACTATATCTGTCCCTCTCTCGTCAAGTGGGGTGAACAGACGTGAGAATGATTTGATCGTATTAGAAAGAGGAAACAATAACCAAAACATCGAACAGATAATAAATCGATCGGAGTTGCCAGTAGTGCAAAACAATAACATTCGCGAACTGTTATACGTTATACCGGATTTTGATCCTTGCAATGGACATCTGTCTTCGGTACAATTTATCGAACGGGTTGAACAATTAAAAAACGTATATCAATGGTCAGAAATTTCGGTTTTATTTGCAGTGCAAACCGAGATGAAAGGTGCCGCAAAAATGTGGATTGATTCCCAAAACGTTTTCCGTAGTTGGTCAGATTTTGTTATTGCATTTCTCTCAGACTTTCCATGTGTTTTAAATACAGCCGATATTCATAGTAGCCCGTAGCGTAATGGTTAGTGCGTTCGACTGTCACGCTGGAGGTCTGGGATCGCTTCCCAGCCTCGTCCACCTAAAAACTAAAAAGTTTTTTTCAGGGCTACTGCCTCTTGCGATGAATTGACAAATCCTCCAAGAGTATCACTTGTCACGAATAAGTGCTTCTCGTCTAGCCGTTCGGATTCGGCATAAAATTGTAGGTCCCTTCCATTCCTGTCGAAAGGCGCACACAGGAATGGTTGCGAGTTGTTAGTCACTAGGCCCTGGTTCTTCATGAGCCGTTGTGCCACCCGATTTATTTTATTTTTTTTTGATATTCATAGGCAAATGATGCAGATGCGCACAATGAGAGGTGAAAAATTAATCGAATTTTATAATAGAGTACTATCTATCGGTCGTTGCGGGTGTCTTGAAGATAATGCAATTATAAGTTATGTAGTAAATGGAATTGGATTGCGTAGAATGCTTTCGGCTTATTCGTTCCCAAATTGTTCGGATTTGTTAAAAACACTCAACCGGATATGCGCGAGTGAAAGCGCTCATGTTAATGCACCTAACTATGCCCCAGTTTTTCAATCGCAAGTAGTAGGACAACCGCGAGAAAATGTAGGCCCTGTGTGCTACAACTGTCGCGAACGCGATCATGTGTCTAGAAACTGCCCACAAGCGCAAAGGAAGCCTCGTTGCGAAAAGTGTTCGACAACAAATCATGAAACGCGAAACTGTCCCTTACTCAATAGAGCCCCGGTTAATTCCATCGCGAATCGTGTGCGACAAGAAACATTGAAAGAAATCTACATCAAAGATATGAAATGCCTAGCCTTAATGGATTCTGGCAGTAGTTTTTCGCTTATACCTAGAAAATTTGCTCTTAATTTTGAAAACTTTATGATTCCTTGTAATGAAAAACTAATCGGGTTTGCAGCAGGAGAATTTCAGTGTCGCGAGATGTTAAAAATTCCAATTACTATTGACGGTTGTGATTTTAAAGGCGAACTTATGGTCATCGACGATGAAATAATGAATTACGATGCCATTATCGGAACAGATATTTTGTGTAAAGGTCGTGTCGTGATCGAAAACGGACAATGTGAGGTGGTTGCGTTGGATAGTAATAAAGTCGATTTTGGTGATCATCTCTCGGCTGATGAAAAACATAAATTGATCGTTCTTTTAAATTCGTTTGCTGGTTGTTTTGGTGAAAACCTCAACGACATTGGAAAGTGTGCGTCGGTTAAAATGAATATAAAGCTTACGTCGGATAAACCAATAGAAAAGAAACCGTACTCTACCCCGTTCCCAAAGCAACAAACAGTGAATCGCATAACTCCAGAACTGCTCTCGTTAAATATCATTCGCCCGGCATCTGGCCACTTACGCGTCCCCCATAGTGCTCGTCCGAAAATCAAACGGTGAAGAACGATTGTGCGTAGACTATCGCGAATTAAACGCGATAACGGAAAAACGTCCATGGTCAATGCCCACCGCCGAAGAAGTCATAATATCTATGGCAGGTAAGAAATTTTTTAATACTTTAGACATGATGTCCGGTTATTACCATATTGAAATCGAAGAAGAATGTAAAAAGTACACTGGATTTGTTACCAGAGAGGGACATTTTGAGTTCCACAGAATACCGTTTAGGCTCAAAAATGCTCCCTCGACATTTCAAGAAATGATGCAGAGAATTAAAGAACAATTAAAAAGCAAAGTTTCCATTTATGTTGATTAGATCGGTTCTGCATCCGATACGTTTGAAGAGGGTCTCGAAAACCGTGCAGAATTTTTGAATGTGATCCGAAAGGAGGGTCTAACGTTGCGATTATCAAAGTGCTCCTTCATGAAGACAAATATTAAATTCCTTGGACATGAACTTGATGCAAATGGTGTGAAACCAGGGCAGAACAAAACGATGATATTCGAGAAAACCCTGTCCCAACGAATGCGACTGAAATACGAAGATTTCTGGGTCTCACTGGGTTTTCCCGTAAATTTGTAGCCAATTACGCTCACATTGCTCTGCCTTTGACGCGTCTGACGAGAAAAGATGCCGAGTTCAAGTGGTCAGCCGAATGTGACGGTGCGTTTCGACAGCTAGTGAAGATAGTTATTGAGGAACCAGTTTTAAAAATCTCTGATGTACGCAAAGAACGTCAAACTCATACCGATGCTAGTAGCGTAGGTCTAGCAGCAGTTCTTCTGCAGAAAGGCGCACGTGAAGAGTTAGAAGCTGTAGCATATTTAAGTCGAGAATGTAGTGAATCCGAAAGTCAGTTTCATAGTTATGAGCTGGAAGTTATGGCTGTCGTCGAAGCTTGTGAACGATTTCGTATATATGTGCTTGGAAAGCACTTCACAATAGTCAGTGACTGTTCCGCCATTTCAAGCTTAAAGTCGACCAAGCCCCTTATTCCACGAATAGCTCGCTGGTTTTTGAAACTACTTGTATATGATTTTGATATTATACATCGACCTGGAGATTCTATGAAGCATGTCGATGCGATGAGCCGTGCTCCAGGAGAAGCTTCCAGAGAACCTGAAGATATTGGTGCTTGCATCATGACAATTCAAGACTCCCCAGATGATTGGGTATGGACGATGCAGAAGCAAGATACGAAATTACTGCAAATAATGGAAATAATGAAAGAAAATATAGTTTCGAGTCAAAGAGCTAAATACCTTTCCGAATATGAAATGAAATTAAATCGACTTTTTAAGAAGAATGACGAAAACAAACTTTTGCTGGTGATTCCTCGTGGTGTTGAGGGAACTATAAAACGAATCGCTCAACATTTTTGGTTTCCCAGAGCTCGTAACTTCGTTAAAGGATTTATAAAGTCAAGCGTCGAATGCTGTTTCAGCCGTGAACCGAAGAAAAAAGAATGTCAATTGTATGGGATGGAGATTCCGAGAACGCCCTTTGAAATATTACATTTGGATCATTTGGGACCGTTTATTAGAATTCGTCGAGGAAACGAACATATTCTTGTTGTAGTGGATGCGTTAACAAGATACTCTGTTCTTGTTGCAGTGAAGTCAACCAAGAGCAAACCCGTGATTGAAACTATGAACCAACTGACGTTGAACTTTGGTGCACCAAAAACTATAGTCACCGACCGAGGAACGGCCTTCACCTCATATATGTTCGGAGAATTTTGTGACGAGAATGTTATTAAACACATTAAAGTAGAGTAAACCAGAGTATTTTAGCGTACCTCAGAACATCATCGAGTGATACGAAGAATTGGGCCTCCGAGCTGCGTGAACTCCAATGGACTATTAATACTAGAATCAACACGACGACAAAATATTCGCCCCTAGAACTTGTTTATGATTTTCCCTTGCGGGATATTGGTGGCAGCGATGCCGCTGAGAAAATAATCTTAGTGCCACCAATTATTTTTTTGAGTGCCAAAAAGTGCCACAGAGTGCCAAAGTAAAAACAATCGCATATTCAAACAAAAACAATAAATATTCTTTATTTATATATTTTCCCTATTAACAAAATAAAATTAAAAAAAAACAATAGCAAAATTCATTTGCACATTTTATATAATGATATGATATCATATGATAGGTATCAAAGAGCACGGTAGTGCCCAGCCAAATTCTGCACCACACCCTTTTTACAGGATTAAACTCCGGCGATTTTCGACCCCCCTTTAACTTATGTACCAATAAAGTCAGAAACTTAAACTTCGCAGTAGATATTTGCTAAGCGCCTCAGGTTCAGGCAACTCACCAAGTCTAAATTTTTTTAGCATAAGTGGTTCCTGAGATATAAGAGTGCAAAAATCGCAAAACCCGTAACTGACTGACTCACTCACTGACAGCCCATCAAAATTATGGAGCACTTCCCAAAATCGTAGAATCATTTAATTTCAAACAACGGTAGGCCTTGTGGTGCATACAAAGGAACAAATCGAAAATTTAAGAGTTTTCATTCAGGGGGCATGGTATCCGCCCATTTTTATACAGTTGATATAAATAACTTTGAGCACTTCTGAGCATTGCAGAAAAATGAAATTTGGTAGAGCGGTAGGACCTGAAGTGAAAACAATGTCAAAATTTTAAAATTTGAGACTTTATGTTCATTCAGAGGGCGTGGCATCCGTCCATTTTCCCAAAATTGATATCATTAATATGGACTGATTATTAATTACTGACTGTCGTACACTGATGAAGTTTGGTAGACTGGTAGATTATGGGATCAATACAATCGAAATATTGGAAAATTTGAAATTAGCCGTTGAGGGAAGTGGCACCCGCCCATTTTCTCAGAATTGATATCAATTATTATGTGGAACACTTTCGGCCGTCGTGGAATGATGAAAATTGGTAGAGCGATACAACTTGACATGCAAGAAAGGGAAAAATTAAAAATTTGAGATTTTACATTCAGTGGGTGTGGCAAACACCTATTTTCGAAGAATTAATATATATTTAATAGAGATAGAGAGCACTTCTGCTTGGGCAGAATTATGAAATTTTATAGAGCGGTCGGTTTTCAGGTGTATTTATAAAAAGACAAATTGATATTATGACATTTTTCATGCAAGGACGTGGCATCTTTACATTAAATACTTAACTTTTCTTATGAGGCTTTCGGAGGCCGTTTATTCTACCCACTTTTCCTGATAAAAAAAATCTTTGAAAAAGAAAGGAAATCACACCAAAAACATAAATGTTAAAAAAGAAGCCAAGTTCTTGTATAGGTATACAAAAACCTTTACGTATCAAGTAAGCAGTAAAAAGTAGTGAGATCTAAAGTACGCCAAGTACTAAGTTTATTAAAAATGTTAAATATTAAATATTTTAATTACCGATGCACCTCAAAATTATGTATTCGATTTTTACTTTTACTAATTTCTTTTTGAATTTCAATTCAATTCTGTTTTAATTTTAAGTTTCTCTTCTACTTGATGCAACATGCAACCAGTGTTGCCGCAAGCTGAAATGCAAAGTCGATAGCCCAACCTCAAAAAGTCGCAAGATTGGCTGAAATTTGGGAGACAAAAAGTCGCTAGATGAAAATTAGATAATAAATGTTAAAAAAAAATGTTTTCTTTGAACAACTTTTTTTTTTTCAAAACTTAAACTAAATTTTAAAAAAACTTGGTCTTTCTGAAATTGGAAACAGATGAATTTCTTAAATAAAACTACTGCGCTCACTCCTCACTCAAACTCTGTGTCTATGTGTGGTGAATTTTAGTTTCTAGTATACAATTATTGTTCAAAATAATTTAATGCCGGCGTTGTAAAATTACCAGGGCCGGAAATCACAGATGCCTTCCTCCAAATGTCGCTAGAAAAGTCGCTCGAAATAATCTAGCGACATCAAAATATTTTTTATCGCGGAAAAAATTGAAGAATCGCTAGATCTAGCGAACGGCAACCCTGCATGCAACATTCAAAGTTGATGGATGGAATTTAATAGAAGTAGTGACAGTATACACAATTCTTTCATTAGTTTTTTCGGTATACAACACAATGTTCACTGTAGTAGATTTTGGTGCGGCTTACAAAAAAGAGTCACAAGTGTAGTAATGTTTGTAAATTGTATAAGAAAATTAAATTTTTATTATTTTTTACCCCCAGTTTCACAGTGCAAGTTTAAACTTCAGATCAACAATTTATTCGGTTTCACAGTTTCGTTTAAACTTTGAACTGATTTCAATTTTTAGTTTAAGTTAACCGAGATCATTCTGCCGTTTAAACCTAAGTTCAACGTTTGGGACCACTATACATAATACATTATGGAATTTATTTACTTATTTTTCATAACCAATTCCAAAGCAAACCCATGTCTGCTGTTAAAGTTGGTATTTCTTTTTTTTTGAACAATTATTGGTTTATTTTCCAATTTTTTTTTTTACAAATTATCAGCAACTCAAAATAATTGTTGCTGTTTCGCGTGTTCTTTGCTTCAGAAAGAGAAAGAATAGACAAGGAAATCTACGTACTGTTTCCAATACGTCACTTGGCGAAGCAAAAACGTACAATGCTGCCAACTCTTTTTCATAAAATCTAGTTAAACGAAGTTCAACTGATCTGAAGATCAGATTTCACTGTGAAACCGGAAGAGTTAAACCAAAAATTAAAACTCAGTTTAAGGTTCAGGTGATCTTAAGTTTAAAAACCCACTGTGAAACTGTGGGTTAATGATTTTTTTTTTGATATTTTCATTTAAAAAAAAAGAGTGCCAAATTTTAAACTTTGAGTGCCAATGGGTGCACTTTTGAGTGCCAATGGGTGCCAAAGTGCCAAACTCCTTTGGAAGTGCCAATTTGGCACTAAAATGCCACTTTTGGCAGCGCTGATTGGTGGTAATAAGTTATTAGCAGCACTACACGATGACGACATTAACTTCGACAAACCTCCCATCGCTGTTAGACGAGAAGCTTTTGACGATATAAAGAAAGCACGAGAGAAATGGAAGCTTCGTTTTAATGCGAAATATAAGACGCCGCATGCATATAAAGAAGGAGATCTAGTATTAATCGAAAGTGTGATTCCGAGCACAGGCGAATCGCGAAAACTTGAAAATAAGTACAAAGGGCCGTACATGATAGTCCTTGGATTCGACCGCTATGTTGTTGAAGATATCGACAGTACGAGATTGAATCAGCGAAGATTTAGTACGATAGCCAGCAGTGATAAATTAAAGCCATGGTGTGCATTGTATCCGGAAATCGATGAGTATGATACTGATGAAGAAGATGACGTCAATAGCCCGGAGGAACTCGGGACGAGTTAAGTCAGAAAGGGCCGAGCTGTCATCCCTGTATTTTTCCCAACTTTCATCCCTTTCATACAAATATTCTGTTGTCTCTCTTTAAGAGACGAATAGAAAAGTAGTCAGTCAGTCGTGAACAATTGATCTAAGAATAAAGTATTAAAAAAGAAATATTCTGTCTTGAAATTGAATTTCGGCTAGTTTCTTGACACTAATTTTATGCTAACAGGTTTTATTTGTTGCCAAGAAAGATATATATTTTTATATAAAACTTTCAAACTACATAAAACTAATTAAAAACTACTCAAGCTACCTAAAATTACTATAAAACTAGTTCAAACTACTTAAAACCGAGAACAGTCACAACGACCAATTTTTCGGTATCTTGTTTGTTTGTTTTGTTCTGAAGCGAGTAAACTTGTTTCGACTAATCTCCGCAGACAGTGAAACCAAGCTGACACTTACTACTCGAACAACTTCATTAATATTTACGACGCATATATCATTAACTCCAAAAATCATTTCTAAATTTCACTATTCGACATTATAATTTACTGTTTTTTGAAATTTAAAAATAAACTATCATTTCTTTTTTTTTTTTTTTTTTTTTAATTTAATATCAAAATGTTCAAGTTAACGTAGTAAACCAGTTCGCAAACAGTAGAACTTGGTACGAAAACACGTAGCCCCGCCCTAGAACAATGAAAAATATCAAAATACTTTTGATTTTTGGTGAGATGAAATTTTTGTTTGGTGATACCAAAAAATTGGTTCTAGAACCAGCCCGCAGACAATTAAAATCAACTCGAACATAGCACTCGAACCAAATTTACTGGCACTATATTCGAGCGTTTTCAGAGCCCTTAACTGTCCCTAATTTAAACTAATACAACTACAACTATGTAAGTCGGCCAAGATGAGAAAGCTTAGTTAACTCAATATACATATGATGCTTCATAATTCAACTACCATAACGGGTTCTCCTGTTTTATCCTGTCTCTTCGGTCCATAGCGCGCACAAAAGGGGTTATGGCTACCCTTAAAATGTTTTTAAAGTTTTAAGGCCGATGTGGAATTGCCGCTCTCTCCTGTATCAGCCCCTTACTGCCTAAACTGTAAAGCGTAGATATGTAAGTTGATACTTTATTGCAGCTTTACTTTGTCTGTTTTTAACAAATCCTACATCATATTATGTTTTAGTTTTATTTTCTTGTCAATATCAGACAACATTTTGAAAATGGATTTACATTAATATATTAAATTTAACTATAAGAGTAAATAACAAATATAACAAATAAGAAAAAAAAAATAATATGTACAAGGAGATAAAAATATTTAGAAAAAAGAAACTTCAATTCTCAATCATTCGTGACATAATATTTTGTTTGAAAGTATCTCTATTCATATTTATATTAAATATATCAGCGTATTTATTAAATGTTATAATGCAACGGTTGAATGGTTCATTATTTGCATAGCTTGTTTTATGAACAACATCTTTTAAAAAATTGGTGAACCTCAGACAGCGAACATTAGGATTAAGACTTATTTTTGAACATAAAACTTACGGTTTGTACAATATCAATGATAAAGTTAATTTTTTTCAATACTTACTGCTCGAACTGTACGAAAAACATGTTCCATTGAAGACAGTTTCAATTCGTAACAAGAATTGTCCGTGGCTAACATCCGAAGTACTTAGTTCAATTAAAAACCGGCGTAAATTGTACTCAAAATGGAAGCATTCCCCTTCCTCCTTAAACTGGGCGATTTTTTGTCGCGCTCGTAATCATTCATCCTTCGTTACTCGAAGAGCAAAAAAAAGATTCTTTATGTCTAAGCTAAGTACCCATCAGTCCTCTCGCAAACTTTGGAGTAGCTTGCGTTCTATTGGGGTGGGCAAGAAGGAGATCGTTGATAATTTTCCTGATCCAAATGATCTAAACTTCGCTTTTACATCTGGTAACGTACAGGCTTCTAGCTTTGCTCCTAATCCCAACATTTTATATGGAGATTCCTGTGAGTTTGATTTTGAAATCGTCTCTGAATGTGATTTGATTCTGTGCATTCATTCTCTCAAGTCTAACTCCATACGTGAGGATGGTGTACCTGTTAAATTTATAAAAATGATAATACCTCAAATTATATCCACTTTTACCCACATTATTAATTTTTATGTAACAAGCTCATCATTCCCTGATTGCTGGAAACTTGGCAAAGTTATTCCTGTACCCAAAAAGTCCCACCCCTCATGTTGTGCTGACTTCCGACCCATTAGCATCTTACCCTGCCTGTCAAAGGTCTTTGAAAAAGTCTTAGCGGAGCAAATATCGAACCACATTTGCCACCATATCTTATTCACATCAGTACAATCGAGGTTTCGCCCTTATCATAGCTGTTCTACAGCAATGGTTAAGGTACTTGATGATATTAGAATTTCGTATGATCTGGATAAATTGACTATATTATGTCTGCTTGATTTTTCAAAGGCCTTTGACAGAGTAAACCACGACATTTTGTGTATTAAACTAAATTTGTACTTTGGCTTCAGTAGAAGATCGGCACGCCTAATTAAAAACTACTTAATAAACCGAAGTCAGAGGGTAAAAGTTGGTGAAAACTTTTCTGATTCAATGAATCTGCTTGCTGGTGTTCCGCAAGGCTCAATTCTGGGTCCTTTGCTATTCTGCATGTTCATCAATGACCTCCCCCTAGTTTACCATAGTGTCATTCTACATCTTTATGCTGATGATGTTCAATTGTACCTTTCCCGACCGTTTGACTTGTTGGAGGACCTTATCTGCAGAGTGAATAAAGATCTTTCAGAAATTTACAATTGGTCCTTGTGCAATGGCTTAACGCTTAATCCGACCAAATCACAGATAATTGCTATCTCTAAAAAGAAATTCGATGTAACTAACCTACCACCTGTCTTCCATCGACCGAATTTATGGTGGTCTCCGTAAGTTAAATCCCTTTTCTTCCTTGACTCCTGTTTATACTAAACTGCGGCTTATTAAATCATTGTTACTACCTATCATTGATTATAGTGCAGTGGTTTACTGTAAACTAGATTCACACTCTATGCAGAAACTAGTTGTTGCTTTCAATGACATGGTGAGGTACGTTTATGGTTTGCGAAGATTTGACCACGTTTCCCAATATCATCAACTTGTCCTTGGATGTACGTTCAAGCAATTTCTTGATTCAAGATGTTGCTTGTTTTTACATAAGATCATATATGGTAAAACACCACCATATCTGTTTGATAAGCTCCGTTTCGCGCGTTCTGCCCGAACTTTGAACCTCATAACACATTCCTCAAATTATTTAAATTCTTCTAGACTTTTCTTTGTTTATGCCATCAGACTATGGAACTCCCTGCCTATAATGGTAAGGCAAATTATAGGAACAACTAAGTTTAAAAAAGCATTATTTTTGATTTTTCGTTAAAATATATCTCAACAGCATTTTGAAAAATAAAAATTATAACGTAATCAATTAAGCTTCTTCTTAAGTATATACTCGTATAAAAAAAAAAAAAAAAAAAAAACTACCTTTTAAATTTTTAAAGCCATTTTCCTTCTGCTTATATTTAAGTTATTTTATCTTAATTAAAACTTGTTATTTTCTAAGTTATTTTTAATTTGTAAATATTGTTATTTTCATTCATCCACCTTTATGTATTAACTTAAAATAAATCGGGTGGCACAACGGCTCATGAAGAACCAGGGCCTAGTGACTAACAACTCGCAACCATTCCTGTGTGCGCCTTTCGACAGGAATGGAAGGGACCTTCAATTTTATGCCAAATCCGAGACGAGAAGCACTTATTCGTGACAAGTGATACTCTTGGAGGATTTGTCAATTCATCGCAAGAGGCAGTAGCCCTGAAAAAAAACTTTTTAGTTTTTAGGTGGACGAGGCTGGGAAGCGATCCCAGACCTCCAGCGTGACAGTCGAACGCACTAACTATACGCTATGGGCTACTACTTATGTATTAACTTAGGTACTATAAAAGACTATGTCTTACTTACACCATTTTTAATAAAAATTGAATTGAATAAAACTGTTGAAGCTTTAGTACCGTTCAGGATATCATAAACAAAAAGTGCTTCAGAAAGTATTCTACGGTTGGTAAGACTTAATAAATTTATAAGTTTTAAACGGCTTTCGTATGGTGGTAGTTGAAAATTCTCACGGTTCCAATTGAAATCTCTCAGTGCAAATAAAAGAAATTGTTTTTGAACGGATTCAAGCTAATTAACGTCGACATCGAATAAAGGTGACCAAACTATACTGCAGTACTCTAAAGAGGTCGGACTAGGGAACAATAAATTGCTTTGGTAATGTAAGGATCATTGAATTCTTTTGACCTGCGATTCACAAATCCTAGCATGCTTTTGCTCTTAGAGCAAACTTTGTCAATTTGAGGCTTAAAAGTAATGCGAGAGTCGACAAGTATGCCCAGGTCCTTTAAAACATCGCTTCTTTCCAAGTTATTGTCCTCTATTGTGTCAATAAGACAAAAATCCTTTCTTCTAGCAAAAGAAATAACATTACATTTAGAGACATTCCATTTATATTGCAACATTTAACTAAAGTGTTAATATGTTTTTGTACTTTGAAGCCGTCATTCACATTGTTAACTACATGAAATAGCTTGAGATGGTCTGCAAATAACAGAAACCGACTGTATTCAAACAATTTAGTGAAGTTATTAATAAATATCAAAAAGAATAGAGGACCAAGGTGGCTGCCTTGAGGAACACCAGACGTAACATTTATTGCACGTGAAGATGCACCACAAAATTTCACATACTGTTTTCTATCTGATAGATACGAAAATATCCAATTTAGTAAATGCCCTCGAACTCCAATTTTCTGTAATTTAAAAGTTAACAGACCGATATCAACCCGATCAAAAGCTTTACTGAAATCGGTGAAATCAGTTAAAATAAGTGAAGTATAATTAGAAAAATTTGTTGCAGTGGATCTCCCTTTGAAAAAAATCCATGTTGATGTTCACTTATCACCGGTCTCAGCCCCTCATACAATCTCTCGGAAACAATTTTTCAAAAACCTTTGGAATAACCGATAATATTGCGATTCCCCTGTAATTTTGTATATCAGACCTATCACCACTGTTGAATATTGGATTCAAGTAAGACTCACGCCATATTTGCGGAAAAACTCCAGTTTCCAAGGATTTATTAAAAAGTTCCAGAAGAGGTAGTGCTATCGTGTTCGCAGTTTTCTTTAAGAAGAGTGGGGCAATATCATCCGGTCCATGGTCTTTGTTGCTATCTAATTTTTTTAATGTAATAACTAACACTTCAAGGCTAATAGAGATTTCAGAAAGGTTTGTAATGTTGCTTTCAATGTAATTAAATTCAACTTATTGGTTTTGTATAAACCGACCCGAAAAAGGATGAAAACATTTCACATATTTCATTTGTTTCACAGTAGTTTTTATCTTCAAAACGCATTTTCGAGGGAAAATTACTGACATTTCTTTTGTAATTAATCTATATATATAAAAATGAATTGTTGTTCGTTTGTGTTCTTATATCTCAAGTTTGGCAGCTCCGTTGTTGGAAAGGTATTGTTCTGTAGCAGGTTTGTATGTAAAAAAAATTACTTTGTGACCGCTTGCAATTCTTATGCCAAAAACGAAGAAAAATCAAACAACATTTGTTTATAGAATCAAAACGATAAAGGCTCTCCCAAACCAATGCGAAACATTCGGTGCGACGAAGAAACATTCGTCAGTCAAAATTAATTTACATTGTGATAAATGAGAGTGCCCACACCAACGCGGCGGAAAAACATTCGTCTTTCAAAATTTATTTACAGGATGATAAATGACAGTGCCCACACCAACTGCGAATGTTTCTTCGCCGCACCGAATGTTTCGCATTGGTTTGGGAGAGCCTTAATTCAGATTTTATTGTTGTCATTCAAAGTAAAAAATCACACAAAACAACAATTCTTTATATAATCGAAACGAAATTTCAGTGTTTATAAATCATGAAAGCTGTGTATGATGAGAAAGATGTTATTTTTTTTTGATGCACCGGATGTACCTTACGGAAAGACATTTTTAATTTCACTGATTTTAGCATATATGTATTTATGAATTCGGTTAGCGCTCGCTTCATCGGAAATTGCTGCTACCTTATTGGAAGGTGGTCGAACTGCACATTCTGCACTGTAGGCGGAATCTGGAAAGCGCGGCGGATCACTTGCATTGGCGGATTTTTATTTTCTTATTCTCAAAAGCTCTTTTGCTTTCAATTTTTTTTTTTTGAAATCGAACATAAACTTTTCGATCACCTAGAAACCTATCACTTTAAAACAAAAACTGGAAAGCGAGAGCATTTTTAAGATCCGCCGCGCTTTTCAAAAACGGCCTACTGAAGTTACCATATTGAATATTCATATTAATGAAAAACCCACATATTACATTTCAAACATAAACATTTCGGAAACAGCACAGGTATTACAACAATGTAAGATTATTGTGTGGTATGGATGCACGATGGCTCATAAGAAAACATTGGAAGCTTTGAATAGAAAATTGAAAGATCTTCAAAACAATAAAAAATTTGTTGGTGGTGTCTTTATATTAATGGCCGGTGATTTTCGACAATTATTGCCCGTAATGAAATTAATGCATGATTGAAATCACCTAATTTGTGGAGATATGTCGAAACAATCAGATTGACAATAAATATGCGTGTCCAATTGCAAAACGATTCATCGGCCGTTGAGTTTTCAAAGCAGTTTTTGAATATATGGCAAAATGTCCATTGATGATGGATTAAAACATTGTCGGAAAAATTTTGTGAGATTACCCAAACTAAAGAAGAATTGATTAAAAAAGTTTTTCCAAATAGTGGACTGCGATACAAAGATCATGCTTGATTGAGCGAACGAGCAATATTGGCAGGAAGAAATAAAGATGTCAGAGATGTTAATTGAGATATTCAAAATGGAATAATTGGTGAATTAGTATCATATAAGTCAATCGATACTATTATAGACTCAGGTGAAGTAGTGAACTATCCAACAGAATTTCTTAATTCACTAGATTTACCAGGAATGCCACCCCATAATTTACGATTAAAAGTCAGTGTGCCAATCATCACGCTTCGGAATATAAATCAGCAAAAACTTTGCAACGGAACAAGATTTGCTGTTAAGCGCTTAATGAATAATGTACCTAATCGATGCCACAGTTTTAAAAGGAAAGCATAATGGAGAAGACGTTCTTATTCCCCGAATTCCGCTAATTCCATCTGATTCACCATTCAATGTCAAACGGCTTCAATTTCCAATTCGCCTTGCTTTTACAATGCCAGTCTTTAGAAGTGTGTGGTATATACTTCGAATACCCAGTATTTTCACATGGGCAGTTAAATGTTGCATGCTCCAGAGTAGGCAAACCATCAGCGTTATTTATATATTCCACAAATAGAAAGACAAAAATGTTGTATACCAAAGAGCCTTTCAATAGATGAACATTTTGAAGAGAACTTTGAGTTTCTATTAACGACCAACGAAGCGGTCGCGGGCACCCTAGTAAATTTATAAAAATGACGGGGACTCGGTTTTATGATTGAACCAGTTTTATAGACATACCTATCGTAGCAAGTTTTATCATATTCACAAAATTTCAGGTTAAGTTCGTTTAATATTTCAAAGTCACTTAAATTATCAGAATGATTCCATTTATGAATGTAATAACTTTGAGGTTTCTGTCGTTTTGCTTATCGTTCTTTTGAATTTTATTCTACTCACTGCAATATCCGCGTGCCGTAGAATATCAAATATTCGTAAGTACCAACTAAGACCATCTTCACATTAAGTGTGTCAATCCAGATCTAACAGATTCTTTATAATGTATTCAGTTTAAACATAATAAAATCGTAAAGTTCTCATCTAAAAATATAAACTTATTTTAAGTGTAAGTACGGTTCACTTGAGTTCGACTCTTTCTTTTTTGTCTCTAAAATGAAATAAATTAAATCGCATTTAATAAAATTAAGACAAACATAAAAGAATTATTTTATTATTGAAAATTTCAGCCACAATTGCATCAAAGCAAAGTTTTAACACATTTCAACTCTGAAAGGGCATTGTCGTTTTTACTTGGACTTGTAACAAACATTCTTCAAGCCGGCCCCCCACTGCAACCAGCCGAAATCCAATGCAAAACCATTCTCCGCTCAAAGATTCTTAGTGGAGGCCTTCAAGTTCTTCAACCAACGAATCCTTTTGATGAAGAAAAAGGTGAAGCTCGAAGCAGTGCCAGTACAGCTGGTAGCACACCAACAGAACCAAGCAATAACCAAATGCCTAGCTGTTTAGATCCACCAACATTTAACTCTGTACATCAAAGAATTGAAGCTCTCCTCAATGGCCTTGGAGAAGCAAGACTTTCTGACCCGTTAGTATCAGGCTGGATGGCAGTATCAGAACGGTTTTGCAAAGAACATAATCTCATCTGGCATCAAGAATTTCCCCCGGAACATTCCGTTCAGGAGCTCGAGCGACTATTAACTGCAGTTCTTATAAGGCATCAAAGTCTGGGTCCACTTATTCTAGCTGTCATTGATCGAGAACTTGGTGGTTTAACAGAAAAACCTCCAAAGCAAATAACTGAAATTATTCGACTAGTTCACCAAACAAAATGGGCAGTTGTGAGGACACGTCAGCAGTTAAATAGAAGCTACAAAGAAGTGTGTGCCCCTATGTTGGAACGTCTGAGATTTCTTTTGTATGAAGTGCGCCCAGCAATAAGTCTTGAACAATCAGGCTTACGAAAACTTTGCATCCTTCACAAATTCCCAAGATTCAAGTTAGTTGTAAAAAATATTATTTCTGAGATGCGCACTGAAAAGAAACAGCTGGCTTGTAATAAACCTGAAGACATACTTAATGTTACTATTCAAAGCCAACACGCTGCTCTAAAAAATCAATCGCAAGAAAATCTTTTACGTGTTTCATCTTTAGAACATCTAGATAAAGAAACTGAGACCAACACAGGAGGAGGCAATACTCCACTTCACAATAATTTATCAAATGAGAATCTTATAGAATCAGGGAATGACAACAATATTTTTAGTGAAAGTGACAAAAAACCCCTTCAAAGCAATGATATGGATTTTGGGGACAAAAAAGCTGATTCTGAGCAGGCCTTTGTTAACGATGTCATCCTCAAATTGAGTGAAAAGTTCCTTCATGGATTTGATGGAGGTGAGCTTAGCATGACAACAATGTATGAAATAGTTGATTTTGTAATGCAAGATGTATGTGATGTGGAAACTGTACGGCGTGCAATGTACTGCCAAGTGCAGCGTTATCACATTCGAAGGCAGGGTGTTGACATTTTCTATGAAATACTGCAGGTGAATGGCCTGCTCGATGCGGTGCAATACAACATGCTTAGTGGTTACTTAGGACTTCATCTCAAACGGAAGAAACAAACTACTATAAATATTTTGGAAGATCTAAATCTTATAACTGCCTTCCAGAAGGCAAATCTTATATTGGCTCATTCTAAAGTATTGGACTGGGCAATAAATGAGCTTCAACGACTTGTCAATCAAGAACAAATTTCGATGAAACCAAAATTTCATGGTGGAAAAGACAATTCTAACTTGGGAACGTATGTGTTTTTGAAGAAATTGCCGAGAGCAAGATTTCTTCTAAGTGTTTTTGGTATTTTGGCAAAAGATTTTGGGCCAAATGAGCTTAGTTTGCTTATAAATTCGGGAACTCTTGGAACAATTTTGGGATTACTACGCCAAACGGGTGGCGATATTCCTGCTATTAAAAACACATATGAGCTGTCAGTTGTTTATGAAGATACCATATTAAAAGTAAGTCTAAAATACCGTTAAATGCCTATTGTTGCAATAAATTTTTTGTTTCACTTAGCAAAAATCGAACAAAGCTAATTTGACGGGACCTGAGCTGGCGAAACTTATGAAAATCGGAACTCGTATTTGCCGTGGTGCGGACTGGAAATGGGCTGATCAAGACGGTATTCCACCTGGTGAAGGAAGAATTATCAGTGAAGTTGGAGAAGATGGGTAAGTATTAAGAAATATCTTTTTTTTTTCTTTTTTAAAATTTTTTTTTTTAATATTGATTTAAAAAAAAATCACTTCAACAAATACAAATATAAATACAAATACCGCGTCTAGTCCGAAAATAGATTTTAAAAAATCTATACACTATTGCTTATATCTTAAGTTAAAAGGTTGCAGGTATTTAGTTAAGGGTTTGTAGGTATGTGAGTGGCAATGTGTGATCATATAGCTCGGTGAAACCCAATTAAATCCTCATTGCACGGACTAATGATCTCTGCATATTAGGACATTTGAATTATATTCACAATATGTGAGAAACCACAAGTTATGCCGTAAACATGCCGTAAACATGCCGTATTAAAATAGTGGAAGACTCGGGCGTATACGTACTTTTCTTTTCTTATTGAATTTTTACAAAGTTTAATACAATTAAGATTGTGCACGTTCAGTTGGTTTATGTCGCGTAAATCAAATAATTGACCGACAGAAATCACTGTTGGCAATCTTCTACATTAATAAATATTAAATGCTATTCGTTGGTAAGCCAAACACTTAAGAACGGCTGGACCGATTTGATTGTCAAGAAAAAGTGTATGAGCTAGTAATATTCGGCTTGTAACGAGATTCGATCATTAACAGTTATTTGCCTCAACAGCTACATACACGCTCGTTTATCCAATATTACCTTTCATTTGATGTACATACATGCATATCATGCAGTTTCGTTGAAATAAACGTACAAGATTTTGACACCACATATGAGTACATCTATGCATATACATATACCCTTATAGACCAAGAGCCCACAGCAAATTTTGGGAGTGCATTGATAACCAAAATATGAGTATGAGTGTTTGTAGGTGCATATATCACGGTTTCAAAAACCACCGTCTGGCAGGTTTCTTTTTCAGCCTTTGGCGGGGGTGGGGGTTTGAAAATAGCGATTTTCCAGTTTATTTTGTAAGAGGTTTTACCACTTTAATAAATTTAAAAAATATATTATGTGATGCTCTGTCATTTTCTTTAAGTCCAAAAGTCATAATCTTGGCAATCCGACCAATAGAACTCAAAATATAAGCTTTTTAAGAGGACCTTTTTGGCTTTTCTTGGATAATGATATATATATATATCAAAATCGTTGAAGTGTAAAAAAGGAGATAAATAACTTTTAAAATAACGGTTGTATGGCAGGCACTGTTATTTTTTGAGCTAACAATCTCCCGTCTGCCGGGAAAGCTAGTAAGGATGTTGAGGTTGAATAATACACTCAATTAACTGCTTTAAAATAATGTATTGAATTTCTAACCCATCCGCCATCCCACTAAAAATATTGCATACTTCTTTTAAATATTTCAGATGGGTGCGTGTAGAATGGTACACAGGAGTAACTAACTCATACCGAATGGGCAAAGAAGGTCAATACGATCTTCGCTTGGCTGACAATGCATCGAACATTGTTTCTCCGGACACAGAAAACACAGAAAAAGATGATTTGATTGGTGAAACTCAACTCTCAGGTGAATCTCATCCTACAAAACTTTTACGTTACGCATGTACAAAAATGCTGCAAATAATATCAGTTGGAGTTGGTCAACATAGCGAAAAAATAGATAAAGCTGCTGTTAAAGGAGTCACCTCTATGTTCCGTGCTATTTTAAATCCAAAATCTGGCCTCGGAAGCATTTGTGGCCTTGACAGTTGGACAACACTTGGATTTTTGCGTGCGATTGTTGGAGAATCGAAAGTAATGTCTAAGTTCTTGACCTCACCGATTTGGATTGGGTTCTATATTGATCTCCTAGAGCAGGCCACATCAAATGAACAAGATGTTTTTAGAAAAATACACTGTCTTCGACTACTTCAAACTGTTTTAGTCAACTGGTTGGATGAAAACATTACTCAAACCACAAAATTGGTACAACAATTGTTTTCGCTTCTTGGAAAAATTACTCTTTATTGTCCCAATGATGTGTCGCTTCTTCAAAATCCAGCGGATACAAAATCAAGAGTTCTACTTACAGCTTCACATTCAGGAACAGTTGCTGAAGAAATAATAACACTGCTTCGAAAGCTACATACTTTGCCTGTGTGGAATCCTGTCATCAATTCATTTTTATCGCAAAAGCTTTGCGTAGCCGCCGAATTATTTGGCGAAGATGGACTAGAAGTTAATAATCTAGAGTCTGAGTATGTACATGTGATGGGAGTACTGAGTACGATTGGTGGATGTGATACGAGGCCACGTGTTGGACTTCAGGTCTCGTATGAAGGAAGTACTGCCACGATTTGTGGTTTTACAAACAAAGGAAAGTGTCTACTCAGCACTGATGGAAATTCTCTTAACGGAGAGTTTCGCAAAATTTCACTGAATACCGCGTCCGAAGGAGCAGACTATTCTGTTTTTAGTTTATCCCGCCTTCCAATGAATGAAATGCTATTAAATTCTTGGTCAGTATTGATGTATGGTCCAGGCGAGCGAAAGGAATCGATTCCTGGAGCTGTTGATAATTCATTATTGCGATCACAACAGATTCAAATTTGTGTTCTCAATTCAAATTGCGTTCTTTATCGGCACCAAGCCTCGTTAAGAAAAATTTTAAGACAGCGTTCCCCAGGAATTAGTTCATATTCATCCGAAGAAAGTATTTCTGAAGAAGAGCTGCAGCATCAGGCGGCCAAGTTAAATGTGAACGATTTGAATGTTATTACAGACCAAATACCGTCGGGTGATGATTCACCATCTTCTTTGTCAGAAAACGAGCTCCTTATCCAAAGTATTCTCATTCGAGCCACGCAGCCTTCTCCGCTTAAAGCTACATATACGTATGCAGAACTTTCAACGGCTGCATTGAATGTTTCACAAATGCTGGCAAGTCAAGCACATTCGGAATTGATTGGGCCAGGATCACTACAATCGCGATCGTTACCTCCACCAGTTCAACCTACCCTCGTCCATGGAGTGCCAATATACAATGATGGTTCTAATGATGATGTTGGCAGTAGTACCCCTCCTGGAGATACGCAAGGAACCTCTTCAATAACTTCAGCGAATAGAAATAAAACTGCACCATGTCCTCTGGTATCACAGATTATGGAAATGGGCTTTTCTAGAAAGTCTGTTGAGCTTGCCGTTAAAACCTTAAGTAAAGTGATTCTCTTATCTGTTCTTGCAAAAAATAAAATTGTTTTCTTTTCTGTTTCCAGCTGCTCACACTGAAGTTCCACCAACTCCCGAGCAAATTGTTCAATGGATTCTCGAACATCCGGATCTTTGCCCACCAATGCCGTCTACGTCCAAGGGTAGTGTTTATGACACCGACGGGAGTGGCATGGTCAAAATTGGTCGGCACGATCCTGAAGCTGACTCGGACAATGACAGTACAGATAGTAGTGATACCGTAGAAGGATCTTCAATACAAGATCCACATCATACAGGTGGAACTAAATTTGCCACTCGTAGGGATTTCCAATTTGCAGATCAATACGCCATGTATGTAAGAGGGTTGGTCTGTCCAGGAATGACAGTGCGTTGTTGTCGAGATTTTGAAGAAATCAAGAAGGGGGACATTGGAACAGTACTAAAAGTAGATACAGAAGGATTACATGATTTAAATGTGCAGGTAACTATATCAACATTATTCCACTAGCATTATAAAATATGAATTTTCGTGTTTAAGAAAACATGGGGTTACCAAGTTAATAATAACTCTTTCTTTTAATCGTAGGTTGATTGGCAAATGCATGGAGACACTTATTGGGTATGCTTTGTTCACATTGAGCTTTTGGATATGCCAAAAGGAAAATCAACTCCATTCGACCGAGGTTTAGTTGTAGTCGGGTCTCAAGTACGCATCCGTTCAACACCGCGATATAAATGGGGCTACATTACTCGAGGTGCAATAGGAACAGTGTCCTCGGTTAATGGCAAAGATGTTACAGTAGACTTTCCTCAACAATCGAATTGGACTGGAAATTTAAATGAAATCGAATCGGTAAATGCTGCAAGAGATGGGCACATAAATAGTGGATCTTCGGGTGTCTTACATGGACCCCCAACGGATCTCATAGAGGACTGGTCACGTTGTATTCGGTCCTTGACTGTGTCCTCGAATGAATCGATTGCAAAACATTTGCTAGATAGGAGTCCCAACTGCTGGCAAAGTTCTTCGAGTAGTCAAGGAAAGCATTGGATTCGCATTGAAATGCATGAGAACGTTCTTATACATAGCCTATCGATTGTTGTGAATCCAACAGACTGTTCTCACATGCCATCGCTAATTGTTACACGTGTTGGTGACAGTATCCCCAATCTTAAAGAGTATAGCTGGGTGTCAGTCAAAAACAGCGATGTTAATGTATCTCTTATGAACGAAGTACGACAATACTATCAATACGTTGAAATTGTAATAAAACATTGTCGAAACAATGGGATACAGTGCAAAGTACATGGCATCAATATAACTGGACGTCGTCGGCAAACAGACCTTGACCTTATGCTTATGGATGCTGCTTTTTTGGCTTGCGAATATGATAGCATGTCGAGCGAATCAAGCTCTCTTGCTAATTATTCAGATGCTAAATCTTCACAGAACGAGCCACCATGTACCGTGATGGTTTGGGGTTTGAATGACAAGGAGCAATTAGGTGGACTTAAAGGATCTAAAGTGAAAGTCCCAACTTTCTCACAAACACTTAGCCGATTGCGGCCAATTCATATTGCTGGTGGATCTAAATCTTTGTTCATAGTATCACAGGATGGTAAAGTGTTTGCATGTGGTGAAGGCACAAATGGGAGGTTAGGTTTGGGACATAATTGCAATGTTTCGGTGCCAAGACAAGTTCCAGTGTTGCATCAGTATGTTGTTAAAAAAGTTGCTGTGCATTCTGGCGGAAAACATGCCCTCGCTTTGACATTAGACGGAAAAGTATTCTCGTGGGGCGAGGGAGAAGACGGCAAACTAGGACATGGTAATCGTCTGACCATGGACAAACCGAAAATGATTGAATCATTGCGTTCAAAAAAAATACGTGATATAGCATGTGGATCGTCACATAGTGCTGCTATTTCTTCTTCAGGCGAATTATACACTTGGGGATTGGGCGAATATGGACGGTTGGGTCATGGCGATAACACAACCCAGTTAAAACCAAAATTAGTCTCGACGTTAATTGGAAAACGTGTCATCCAGGTATGGAATTTTTCGTACAGATATATTTATTGTTTTATAATTTGTTTGTATTTGCTTGATTTCGTACGACTACTTAAGTGTTTCTCCCGCTTAAATTATAAACAGCCTTTAAGGCGTCAATTTAACTGGCACTTGACTCTCACTTTAAAAAATAGTAATTTAAAATAATGCATATTCACTTTTATAGTTTATTTTATACTTTTATAGGGTATTTTATACTTTATTATCTATTTTTAAAATCAAAATTAACGCCTGGCTCTGGCTTTGGAACAAAATCTCATAATTTAAAATCTTGCTTTTGAAACCTTGCATCAAAAATCTCGCATTACAAAATCTTACTTTTCATAATCTCGCAATTACAAAACCCTGATTTTACCAACACCGCAATTACAAAATCCCAAAAACTTAAACCTTTCGAGTATCGTTCTTTAAATAATGTGTTTATCAAAGCGCTCCGCGCACCGTGAAACAAGTCCTGGGTTCCCATGTATTCCCACCGGGGCTCCGGTGGCGGCGGAGGGCCCTTCCATAAACAGTACTAGTATTATCAGACTTTTTTTTTTAAATTGCAGGACTGATTGAATAGGTGTTTTAACATTTTTGTTTAATAACCGATATTTATTATTTGACAATATATTTCGAGATTTTACTACATAATGCTCTACCCAACCCGATTTCCCCCTCCCATTGTGATCTACAGACACTCAAAACCAATCTCCTTTTAAATCCCCTCCAACATACCTAAACGCTCGTGCTAAGTATATCATTTTAAGGGTAGTCACAACTCTTTAAGCGCGCGCTAATTATATAAAGAAATCAACTTATGAGCAATGTCTTTATTTTAAAGGTCGCTTGCGGAAGTCGTGATGCTCAAACTCTGGCACTAACAGAAGATGGAGCCGTCTACTCTTGGGGTGATGGTGATTTTGGTAAACTAGGACGTGGCGGGTCCGAAGGTTCATCAGTTCCTCATGAAATTGAACGTTTGACTGGAATAGGTGTAATTCAAATCGAATGTGGAGCACAATTCAGCTTGGCACTCACTCGCACCGGAGAAGTTTGGACATGGGGTAAAGGTGATTACTATCGCCTAGGTCATGGCAGCGACCAGCATGTTAGGAAACCAGCTCCTATACAAGGATTACGAGGAAGAAAAGTAATTCATGTGGCTGTAGGTGCTTTGCATTGCCTTGCTGTGACTGATAGTGGCCAGGTATTTGCCTGGGGAGACAACGACCATGGACAGCAAGGGTCTGGAAATACAGTGGTGAATAAAAAGCCGGCTCTGGTTATTGGCTTAGATTCTGTATTTGTTAACAGAGTAGCATGTGGTAGTTCGCATTCTGTAGCTTGGGGTCTACCGCAATCACCACCGGAAGATGAGAAAAAAGGCCCAGTGCCATTTGCCACAACTAAAGACCCGTTAGGAGGCAGTAGCTTGGGAATATATGATTCTGAGCCTTCGTCATCGACTCTGTCTTTGTCAATAGGCAAACAGCAAAGTAAATTCTCATTGAGCGAAACTCTGCTTTCGCTAGAGACATTTGGAGCTCGACAAACAGCCCTCAATTATGTACTTAATGCAATGAGCATTCTACAAGCCCGACAACTGATTGTTGCTGCCTTAACCAGCCACAGTAAAGTAAATTTAAATGAGAAAATGTCCACTGAAGTTGAGCAATCTGAGAGCATAAAAGATCCAGAAAGAATTACAAATCCAACCGTAGTTACCAACAACAACAACAATGAAGTCATAGCTCAAGGAGGTGGAGAAGCTCCGGCTGATGCTACGGATCCAGCAGTTCATGAGCCGTCACCGGAAGCGGAAGTTGTGCCTGCACCCGCTGGGCCGCTAAGTGCATTCCAAAGTTTAACAGGATCCCTATCACTTTCAGCATCAATATCAAGTAATGCCCCTCACAAACACTCTAAAATGTCGGCAAGTGTAATGTCAGTCATGGCAGCAACAATGACTCATCATGTAGAAATGATTGCCGAGTCAAGTCTAACGGGATTAGATGATTTTGCTTCGTTGCTGGGAGAAGCAGAAGCGAAAAGTCTGGTTGAGCTTCTAAAATTGAGTGTCGCTGGAAGAACTGGTCCGCAGTCTACATCGCAAACCATCGCAGATACTTTGATAGCGTTGGGATCTAATTCACCTGTTATCGGAGCGATGCTGCTTGAAACTTGCATAACTGAACTGGAAGACCTTTGCACTTCAAGACATTGTTTGGGCAAGATTCCAAAGCCAGTGATGCAAGAGAGCAGTCATCCTTATGTGGATAATGTAACAGCTTTCGGCCACGTTAAAATCCCTGGTGCCGAAGCTCTCCGCCTCGAATTTGACTCGCAATGTTCGACCGAGAAGCGCAACGATCCACTTGTAATTATGGATGGATCAGGGCGGGTTATTGCAACTCGTTCTGGTCGTGAATTTTCTCAGTGGGCTCCGGAAATCCGAATTCCAGGTGATGAAGTAAGATGGAAATTCACCAGTGACAGTTCTGTTAACGGGTGGGGATGGAAATTTTGGGTTCATGCTATTATGCCAGCTGCGTCAATGCAAGAAAGAGGATCGGATCGCTGCATTTTATCACAACCCTCAATGCCTCTAGTAATGGCTCTATTAGATTCAAGATTGGGACCAAACAACAATAGTGTTTTATTGAGGCTTGCAGCTGCATTGGCCGCGTGTGCTCAACTCAGTTCTCTCACAACATCACAACGCATTTGGTCGTTAAAGAAGCTGCATTGTGTCCTCACTTCAAAGCATGCACCAAAAGTATTAGATCCCTCCTTGAATCCCATTCTAATGCCTTTGATTCCAGAATTTTTACGACAGTATGAATATGAAGAGCCGCAAGTGCGAGGTGGAATTCATCTCATGCACTCAGATTACTTTAAGACGCTTGCTGCATTAGCGTGCGACATGCAACTTGACTCTGTCTTACCGCCAGCCGATATGCATAAGTGGGTTTGGTTTAAGCGCTATTGCATAGCAGTTCGAGTGGCGCAATCCTTAATAAAGCGAACAGAGCTTCCCCGTGCGTTTTGCCTGGAAGTAAAAAAGAAATTCTCCGAGATGATGCCACCACAGAATACTTCACCATCAACATCTGTTATGATGAACTCGACGACGTCTTTGTCATCGAGTACTACAAGCAATGCAACACCAACGCCTCCACCTTCACTGCAGCAACAACAGTTGCCTCCTAACACAACCACTTCCATGGTAAATTCTCTAACACCTAGCACAAGCAATTTGATTCAGTACATAGATTCGGTGATGTCACTGTCAATGCATGATGTCGATCAAAAGGTTGTCAATGAACAGACGCAATTTCTGCATGAAGATCACACTCTCTTCAAAACTGAGCATGATAGCCAACTTTTACAGTGGTTGAATCGGCATCCGGAAGATTGGGCTCTATCGTGGGGAGGAGCAAGCACTATTTACGGTTGGGGTCACAACCACAGGGGACAACTGGGAGGTCTGGAAGGAAGCAGAATAAAAGCTCCTACACCATGTGAAGCTTTAAGTTTACTGCGACCAGTGCAGTTAGCTGGAGGGGAACAGACACTTTATGCAGTAACTCCAGACGGAAAACTGTTTGCCACTGGCTATGGTTCCGGGGGACGACTAGGAATAGGTGGAACTGATTCTGTCTCGACACCAACATTAGTGGAATCCTTACAACACGTATTCGTTAAGAAAGTAGCTGTGAATTCTGGAGGTAAGCACTGCCTTGCCTTAACAGCAGATGGAGAAGTTTATTCATGGGGTGAAGGTGAAGACGGAAAACTTGGGCACAGCAATCGAATGAGTTACGATAGGCCTAAATTAATTGACGCACTATCAGGCATTGGAATTGTCGACATTGCTTGTGGCAGTGCTCACTCAGCTTGTATTACATCATCAGGACATGTTTTGACATGGGGAAAAGGAAGGTATGGTCGTTTAGGACACGGAGACTCTGAAGATCAGTTGCGACCAAAGCTAGTTGAAGCTTTACTTGGATATAGAGCTGTCGACATCGCATGTGGTTCGGGAGATGCACAAACCTTGTGCATTACCGACGACGATAATGTGTGGAGTTGGGGTGACGGTGATTATGGAAAGCTTGGTCGGGGTGGTTCTGATGGATGTAAGGTCCCAACAAAAATTGAAAGTCTTTCGGGTTTGGGAGTGATCAAGGTTGAGTGTGGATCACAATTTTCTGTAGCACTGACACGGTCAGGAGCTGTTTACACTTGGGGCAAAGGGGACTATCATCGATTGGGGCATGGAACTGTAGATCATGTGCGGAGGCCAAAGAAAGTTGCCGCCCTTCAAGGAAAAAAAATAATTTCGATTGCTACTGGTTCTTTGCATTGCGTATCATGTAGCGATACAGGTGAAGTATACACCTGGGGTGATAACGATGAGGGGCAACTTGGCGATGGTACAGTTAGCGCTATTCAGAGGCCAAGGTTGGTCACAGCTCTCCAAGGAAAGCATATTGTTAAAGTTACGTGTGGATCAGCCCACACACTTGCTTTATCAACGTCGCAGCTAACAGAAAGAGTTCGTCCGCCACCAAATCCGCCACTGGAATATGATCTCGTAAGAGACCTTCCAGCGGAGGCCCTTCATGCGAGACTGGTACTATTGCATCACTTCTCTGAGCTTGTTTGTCCATGTCTTGCCATGCTTCCGATTGCTGGTGAGTTAAGTTTAGGGGCTCTGAAAGATGTTCTCGTGTATACAATAAAAGAAGCAGCTTTCCGGAAGGTTATTCAGACAACAATGGTTCGCGATAAGCAGCATGGTCCAGTAATTGAATTAAATCGCATTCAAGTAAAACGTTCTCGAAACAAATCTGGGAACGGATTAGCCGGTGTTGATGGAATGAAGAGCGTCTTTGGGCAAATGGTGCAGAAATTGCCATTATTAACGCAAGAAGCACTCTCCTTGCCACATAGGGTATGGAAAGTTAAGTTTGTGGGAGAAAGCGTGGACGATTGTGGTGGGGGATACTCGGAGTCCATTGCAGAAATGTGCGACGAGTTACAAAACGGTAGTGTCCCTCTTCTCATTAATACACCCAACGGAAGAGGTGAAGCGGGAGCAAATCGTGACTGTTTCCTTTTGGATCCAATGTTAACGTCTGTACTGCAGATGAACATGTTCAGATTTTTAGGTGTACTAATGGGTATTGCTGTCCGCACTGGTTCGCCCTTGAGTTTAAAGTAAGTGATTATGAAATAAAAATTCACATTATATTACGTTTACTCAATTTTAGTATGGCCGAGCCCGTTTGGCGCCAATTGGCTGGAGAAAATCTTCGTGCTAGTGATCTTACCGAAGTTGATCGGGATTATGTAGCCGGACTACTTTGCGTACGCAACATGGAAGACGATCCAAAAGTCTTCAGCACTCTTGAATTGCCATTCTCAACATCTTCGGCCAAGGGCCACGAAGTGCCTTTATCCACACGATACACTCGTATTACACCCCAAAATCGTCACGAATACGTGCGCCTTGCTTTAAAATTCCGTCTGCATGAGTTCGATGAACAAGTAAAAGCTGTTCGCGATGGAATGTCCAAAGTGATACCTGTGCCACTACTTTCACTGTTTTCAGCGGCTGAATTACAAGCGATGGTGTGTGGATCTCCTGATATTCCGTTGGGTTTGTTAAAATCGGTTGCAACATATAAGGGATTTGATCCAAACTCAGCGCTTGTCTCATGGTTCTGGGAAGTTATGGAAGAATTTTCTAATCAAGTAAGTTTTAAGAATATCCAGCAATTTTTTTTTTTTCTTTGACTAAATACCTCTAACTTATTTAGGAACGGTCACTGTTCTTACGCTTCGTTTGGGGTCGAACACGATTGCCACGCACTATTGCTGATTTTCGGGGGCGCGACTTTGTTTTACAAGTCTTAGAGAAAAACCCTCCTGACCATTTTTTACCAGAAAGCTATACATGCTTTTTCCTTCTCAAGATGCCACGGTACTCGTGCAAGGTAAGCAAATGATTTTTATCGTTTTTAGCTTTATTTTAAAATAAAACGTTCACTTTGAAATTTGAAGGCTGTACTTCTTGAAAAGCTTAAATACGCTATACATTTTTGCAAGAGTATCGATACAGATGAATATGCGCGTGTTGCGATGGGCGATCCCACCGAAGCAACTGGCAGCGAAGACAACAGCGATTTGGAATCTGTTGCTAGTCATGATGCTTAAAAACAGCTTTAAATGCACGAGATATTTGGAGAAATGGTAAGGATGCAAATCATTTTTACAAATTAATGTTAAAAAGAAAAACAAAACAAATGTTGTAACTACATACATATGTATATAAATATTCAATACGGTTGTGAACTATAAATTGATCATTTATCATTCTCAATGACTAACAGTTTTATCAGTTTTGTATAATATCGAATTTTTACGTTTATGAACTCTTAATTGATAATAGAGAAATAAGCTCAGGGCCGCAAGACATACGTTATTTTATGAAAGCTAAGAACAAATAGATACTAAGAATCTTCAATCCGGGTACAACAACATAAATGGCGCGATTAGTTTGAAAGATTTTAAGTGTCTGACTCACGTTAGGCCCCATTGTAGATGTCTGGCAAGTGTCAAATAAAATAAATGACACCATCCCCTTAGTCCTAAGACATATAAATTCAGCTTTGATTAAATAACGCCATGTTGCAACATTTGTTTGCAACTTTAACACCCGCTACCTCTTAATTGCACCAGATTGAAGATTCTTAGTGTCCATTTGTTCTTAGCTACCATAGTACCTGTTCACATATAAAATCTTAGCTTTGATAGAATAACGTATGTGTGGCGGCCCTGGGCTATTAGCTTATAAGTAACAACAATAATAGTGATGAAACATTTTAAAAGAACTAAACCATTGTATTTATAATCTATAGTACTATCATGGAGCTCAATTTTGTAGTACTTACTCTCCTCACAATTTGGCAGAAATTAGCGCTGAAATCGCCATTGGAGACCTTAGTGTAGAGTAAGGAAGAATAATAAAGATATTTAGTAAGACAGAGAGGGTTGTATAAATGGAATTCGTACACCGAAAACATCTGACTCTCTTACTCCCCTTAGTAAGAGACTCAAATGTTTGCGCCAGGCAACGACGATAACAAGGGGATGAAACGAGAAAATAAATACATGCGCTAATGGGCTTATGGATACAGGAGTATATACATAGTATGAGGTATACGTAGGTATTTTATTCTTTTTTTCTTTCCATTTGAATTTTGAATTATTTGGTTTTTCTTTTGATGACTATCCCTTCTACGAGGGAATGGTCTTGCAACGTTGCGATATTGCATAGGTATTGTATGCAATATAATAGGGTTTTCGTATGATAACACACTCGCAGTTAGGCTGCAAGCTTTTGCTCCGTCTTATAGGTACCTATTAATTATGAATGTTTAAATGATCTACAACCACTTATGTACAATCTATATACCTGTCTACTTACATTTTTATAAATAGTTGTAGGTGAGGTAGGTATTTGAACAAAATTAAACATAGAAAAATTAGGTAGGTACTATGAAGGTAGGGAGGTATGTCGGAAAAAACTTTTTAAAAAATATGAAGGTAGGCACCTATTTTTAATTGGAAAATTAATTATTGAAAACCATTATTTAAAAAAAAAAAGAAATTTATAAGGTAAGCTTATTTTAACTAGGTACCTATCAGTTGAAATACTTAGGTACCAAGACCAAGACCAAACAAAATAATAAAACCACTAGTAACTTCCCATTGGTGCCCTTTAAAACCATATACCTACACATTTGCCTTAAAAAATCGCTATGTACTGTAGGTATTTATAATAGAACAGTTTCTAGTTTTTTTGGGAATCTTAACTAATATATAAAAGTCTTTTTTTGTTTTCTTGTCAGTTTGGCTGTACGGGTGTCCAAAATAACAACAAAACAATCAAAATACTAACTTTTTTTATGGCATCAACAATGTCTATCCCCCTGCTATCCGATAGATAGCTTCTAAAAAAAATAAACTTAAATTTTTTTAGAAATCTTTAACAATAATAAAACAATGTTGCCTATATGAAATTTGTTTTTTTTTGGTTTCTTATTAATATCTTTTTAATTAACAGTCGTAGAGGTTTGCAATGTACTAATAAATTATAGCTATATGTCCTAGAAACTTGTCTAAAAAAAATTATATTCCTATTGTACCGTTGAGCTGAGAAATTCACAATATAATATTGTTCACACATATTACTTAATAACATGTGGGTGTGTGCAGGGATTGATTTAATTTTTTCTTATATTTAATCTCAATAGTATAGCCATTAATTTGATACCTCACTTTTTAATCTACCTCCTATATTAGCGTCACAATTGATTTTTTTTAAATTCATACAAAATCGAATAAAATCCATAGAAATGCTCCGCTTTGTTCATTGTCAACAATCGTCTACCAGTGGAGAGCACCGTTATCTCAATTGAATTTCTAATTGGAGTTCTTTTAATATACAAAATCATAACTTCATTTATACTCAGACGATTATTGAAGTTTTGATCTCAGAATTTAGCTATGAGATATGGCTAAATTTGTGTATAAAAATTATTGAGGGGGTGAACAATTTCATACTCAAAGGGTGTGTAAATGACCCGTCAAATTTATATTACATATATTAAATTCAAAACTTGATGAAATTTTTTTTTATTTCAAAAAGCCAATGATGTACGTTTATAGTTGTAACCTTCTTCTATAAATATGTCAATAATTTTGTATTTCTAAATCTAACGGGAAAAAAAGTACGGGTAATTTAATAAATAAATCACAAAAAAGCTACATTTAGACAACTTTAGAGGTTTCAAAATTGAGCAAACCTTAATAGTTCATAATAAATTATACATGAAATTTAAATAGAAATTTATAACTTAAATTTGTGTGTAAAAATTATTGCAAAATATTAAAAAAATGTGTATCAAAAATTTATATATTTGAAAAAAACTAAGGATGCACATTTATAGGTGTAGCTTTCTCCTTTACAAATATGTGATAATTTTGTATTTTTAAATCTAACGGGAAAAAAGAAGGGGCAATTTAATAAAATAAATCACAAAAAAGCTCCATTTAGCCAAATTAAGAGGTTTAAAACTTGAGTTATACTTAATAGTTCATAACAAATGATACATGAATTTGAGGTAAAAATTCATAATATAAATTCCAGTGTTAAAATTTTGGCAAAATCTTTAAAAAATTCATACTAAAAATGTGATTTAGTGAAAAATCAATTCAATTTTTGGTACTTTAAATGCAAAAGTTAATAAAAAATTGATAAATTTTGAAAAACAAAACTAACACACCAATTGCTCTAATCCTCTTCTAAAATATTGCTAATAAATGTTTAGTAATTATTTCAACAAAAACCACTCTAAAATTAGTTTTATTGATTTATTTACCAAAAAATCATGCCTTTTCAACGAATTCTATTTTTATAATTTCACCACGCCCATAAAATATTTTCAAATTTAAAAATTATAAATCCTGAAAATCTGACAAAAATTTTGATATATAAAAAATAAATGCGCTTTGCTCACAAGCTGCACAAAATAATTTCAAATATTAAAATTTTACATTAGAAATATTTTTTACAGATAAAATCCAGAAAAAATTTTAAAATTGTCAATTTGTCTGCATAAAATTGGCTATAAATCGGAAAGTACGAATTCGAATTTCAAAATTAAGATGTCGATGGAAAGGTCATTGTCTCACTATTTAAATACATACAAAACATTAATAGACGTCCATACAATTTTAAAGACTAATACGCTTAAACAGATAAAATATCATTATTTTGACTAAATAGTGAATATTGTTACTTTTTATTTAACCGATTATCAAAATTTAAATTTTGTAATAATCGATACGAATCAACAATTGTTTTGGTATATAAAACATATTTCTACGATAATCAAAAGCTTTAATATGGATTTTTAAACATAACTGAACGAAAATTTTTGCAAAAATCCAGTCTATTGGTCGATAAATGAGGTATCAAATGAAAGGTTATAAAACATAGAAAATTATAAAAATATAAAATAATTCACTTTCATCACAAAATAAATTGTTAAAAGAGAAAGAATTTGCCATAATGCAAAAAATTCATACCTTTTGACTGTATTTACTTAGAAAATTGTTAAAAGTTAATGAAAAATTTATAAATTTTGAAAAACTAATGACACAATTAAAGGTGTTACATTCTTCTACAAATATTTTTATATATGTAAATCTAAAGGAAAATAAGTAGGGGCAATTAAATGAGATAAATCACAATAAAGCTCCATTTAGCCAAATTTAGAGGCTTCAAACTTTAGTAATGCCTGATATTTCATAACAAATGATACTAACAAATGATATAGACTACGGTAGAAATTTATAATCTAAATTTTTGTGTTAATATTTTTGCAAAATCTTAAAAAAAATCATATTAAAAATGTGATTTAGTGAAAAATTACTTCTATTTTTGGTACTTTTAAAGCAAAAGTTAATACAAAATTGATAAATTTTGAAAAACAAAACGAACACACCAATTGCTCTAATCCTCTTCTAAAATATTGCTAATAAATATTAAGTGATCATTTCAACAAAAGCCACTCCAGAATTAGCTTTATTGATTTATTTACCAAACAAAATGCAAAATGGATCATGGATACAAAACATAACTGTGCGTTGCTCACAAGCTTCACAAAATAATTTCAAATATTAAAATTTTACATTAGAAATATTTTTTACAGATAAAATCCAGAAAAAAATTCAAAATTGTCAATTTATCTGCATAAAATGGGATATAAATCGGAAAGGACTTATTCGAATTTCAAAATTTAAATGTCTTTGGAAAGGTCGTTGTCTCACTATTTAAATACATTCAAAATATTAATAGAAAACCATAAAATTTTAAAGACTGAGTCGATTAAACAGATGGCAGGATTATGAAAATGTCCAGAAAAAATCCAATGGAGTCCGAAAAATCTATGTCCACATGCAGCGACCGACATGGCGAAAAATATAACTTTTTGAACAAGACATGAGCGTTGTACAATGCTTAGCTATGAGATTTGACGTTTCAAGTGCGTATGAGTTTTTTGCGTGGTTTTTGTTGAATGTGTAAGTGAATGTAAGAATGTTGGAAAATATAATAAGTAGTGATGAAAGGCTAATGAATGGCATGATATAATTCTCAAGTAAGTAAAAATGCGCTTGTTGTTGATTGGATTGTGGTGGAAGATAAAACCTTAACCAATTATGTTTGATTTACATGGTCGGTGAAAATTTAGTTATGCTGAAATCAATACGGCGAATACTTTCACATTCTCCCAAATCAGTGAGAAACATTCGCTTCGTAGAGTAAATCATTCACATGTATAACAAAAATGGTAACAGCAATGCTATAAGAGCAAAAACTGCCGTATTACAGCTCGCTCCTCTCTTCTGTGCATTGCAGGTCGTGTGTCGAAATGTCAAAATCTAAGGGCACCAATCGAATAAGGAGGGAATCGGGCGAGCAATTCATCGAATTTATTTCAGAGATATTCACGATAGCAGAAATATTTTCAAGGAAAACTATTTTCCACGGGAAATTTTTTTTTTCAAGATTTGTTAACAAACTATCCTTTATCAAAAGGGGCCTGGGCAACGCCGGGTGTTTCCGCTAGTAACTTATAAAATTCTAAGAATAAGCTACTTATTTAACTTAAACGTGCAAGAAATTATTTAAAAATAGACTATTGGCAGAGAAATACCATAAATTGGAGGGATTGTACTTTAAAGAAAAATACATGGTTGCAAATAAAAAAAAAATTAAGTTTCAGATGACAAATTTTGGTGTTTAAACGATTTTGAGTTCAAGAATTTTTCAAATTAATACATTTTTGAAAAGTCATTTTTGGCATCAACATTTTGATTTTAATCTTTTCAAAGAGTGGATTTAAAAATCTCTAAATTACACAACGTGTAGATGGTATTGATATATATTTTTGCGAAAAAAAGTCGCTACCTTTGTTTTTTTTCTAAAGAAAAAAAAAAATACCAAATGTTGACTACGTTATTATGTGTAGCCAAAATATAAACTGGGTTCGGAATCATTATTTGTTCTGGAAATGTTTGAGACGAAATGATTTTTCAACTGTTTTTCTTGGTTAAAAAAAATAGTTGATTGATTTTTTTTTAAATTTGTATCAATTCTTTTTCACGTTATTATGTATATTTTATTGTTCTGTTTTATGTGTGTTATGTATCATGTGTAAGCCTTTTCAGCACGTTATAATCTGTAAAATAAAATTTATCCGAAGTCGATTTAAATATATTAGTCCAGGCAAATTAGATTTTGGCATGGATGTAACATATAGTATCTTAGATTTTTGTGGTATTCGATCAGAAATAATATAAACAAAGAGAATATGAGTTTGCTCCCGCTCAAAAAGGTGTGCTTTTGCAGGAAAAATCAAAACATGCAAGAAAGTGCATTATTTACTCCCTGTTTTTTGTTATTTTCCTATATAACTTTGGAAATATGCATCTTAGGCAAAAAAAAATCAAGCCAAAATTTATTTGTTATAAAATTCTCCACAAGACATTTAGATAAAACTTTCTGGTGCTATATATTTTTTGAAACGCTTAACTGACAGATCAAAAATTTTTGTACACATACTTGAAACCCTTAACTATCCTAAATTATCATTATAATATTTATTTTATTTTTTTAGTGACTTAGGTAGCAATTTGAAAGAACAAAAATCGTATGAAAAATGCTTTTTTTAATAAAAAAATTAGTTTAATTTATTTAAAAAAGCATTTTTTCATACAAATTTAAAACTACTTTGTTTTTTTACAGCTTTTTTCTGCTGTTTTTCTTTTATAGCAACAAAAATATAACACCAGAAAGTTTAATATAAATGTCATCTTATGAAGAATTTTATAGCAATCAAATTTTGACTCAATGTTTTTTTTCTTAAGATGCATATTTCCAAAGTTATATAAGAAAATAACAAAAAAACAGGGAGTGAATAATTCACTTTCTTGCACGTTCAGATTTTTCCTGCAAAAGCACACCTTTTTGAGCGGGAGCAACCTCATATTCTCTTTGTTTATATTAGTTCTGATCGAATAGCACAAAATTCTAAGATACTATATGTTACATCCATGCCAAAATCTAATTTGCCTGGACTAATATATTTATATCGACTTCGGATGAATTCTATTTTAGAGATTATAACGTGCTGAAAAGGCTTACACATGATACATAACACACATAAAACAACAATACAATACACATAATAACGTAAAAAAGAATTGGTAACAATTAAAAAAAAATCAATCAACTATTTTTTTAACCAAGAAAAACAGTTGGAAAATAATTTTCGTCTCAAATATTTCAAGAACCAGAAAAGATTCCGAACCCAGTATATTTTTTTTTACATATACAGGTCTATCATCGTATCCGTTCGGAAAAACTTACGATCGGAGAGAAGTTACGATCGTAACGTTTATTTCCTTCATGGTATCTGTTTCGTAACGGAAAAACCGACGTTTACCAACGCGTGTTGGTGTTTGCAAGGAGCAAATCATGACTCCCATATATGGAATATCAGCCCTCAAAGACGTCATTTCGAACAAAGGTACCAAAACGGTGTCAGAGGTGAATTTGTTTTAGGTATGTATACAAAATAGAATTCAAAATATTTTCATTTTTAACTTTTTTTTGTTGTTAAGGTGATGCTGGATATCCTTTGGAACCTTGGTTGATGACACCTTTTAGGACACCAAATTCAGATAGTCCTCAAAGTCGGTACAACAAATCCCACTGTAAAGCACGAAACGTCGTTGAAAGAACGATAGGTTTGCTAAAAAACAGATTTCGATGTTTGTTAGCAGCCCGGCAACTACATTATGCACCAAAAAAAGCAGCCCAAATTGTGAACGTATGTTCCGCCTTGCATAACATATGCCTTTTCTTTAATGATAACGTCGAATTTGATCAAAGTACTCAAGAAGAAAACGGAGAAGAAGAAAATGATGACAACTTTACTTCCAGATCACAGTACCATAACAATGCAGTGAATACAAGAAATGATATACTTCAAAATTTTGTTTAATTAATCGTTTTATTAACTTAAAAAAGCATAAGTTCGTATGCAACACACTTAAAACTAATAAATAATAAAATTAAATAATTTAAATTCATTGATTAAAAAGTATACGGAAAAAAAACTACTTAACTTTTAACATCACATTTTGAATTAACGGAACACATTCGCAGATTCACAGATTGCTATATTTTTATTTCATCATCATGATCTCGTGGCGGCGGATCTCCAACTCCAACACATTGGTTTTAAGCTCCAGTTTTTTCTTTGTTAGCTTTTCCATTTGCTTGTTATGCTTTTGCATTTCTTCAAGCTTTTGTTTTTCAATTTCCTTGATTTCGTTCAAACTTTCATTAATTTTACTTATTTTAGATGTCATTTCTTTGATGGACTTGCTTGTTCCTTCCTGTATTTTAATTTGCTTACTAAGAAGCTGGATAGAAGTAAGGGGTCTTCTTCTGGGCTTGCGTTGTCTTCCTGTGCCTGATGGAGTAATTTGTTCCTCCGGGTCGTGTTCCTGATAGATATCATAAGTTGGAGTAGCAGGAACAGAAGTGCTAGGGCCATCAGAGTAAGGATCAGCGTTAGGAACAGCAGTACTTATTTCCCCAAAGGATTTCGCTCCTATCCCAGTTATAGAGCTTCTAATGTTGAGAAGAGCAATGACATTTTCCTCGATCTCGCTGAAGGGTTTTTGTTTAAATGGGCCGCCACCTGTTGCGGTACATTCCTTAGCGTTGGCGGCAAGTTTCCTCTTTATATACGTTTTGAAGTCGCTCCATACCTAAAACATACAAAATTAATTGCATATTTATCTTTGATTTCATAAGTACATATATAGAAAATATACTTTTTTCCAGAGAAGTGTTTCCTTAACTGGTGGGCCAAGTGAGTTGAGGGTTTCTGCAACCGTATCCCAGAAAGCATTTGTTTCCTCAGGAGGCCGGTTTGTGAAGTTCCTCGCAATGTCTGGCTTTGTGTTCATGAATTCAACCAGCCGGTCGTATTGCACCTGGTTGGTTTTTGCTTTTTTTTTTCTGAAAAATAAATAATATTTAAGTATATAATTGCCAAATAAAGAGATAAATACTTATACGAATCTTTTTGTTGCTCAGCATCCATTTCTTAATGCTTTTTTTTTCTTCTTCGGGAAATGTTCCACTTGTATTTCTCTGTCGGGGAAGTTGGAAATAAAATATCTTCATACAACGCATGAATTTGCGATGCGTTGCTGCCATTTTGACATTTCATCGACATGCAACGCAAGGATTTGACATTTTCAACGCACACAAACTTTTCTTTCGTAGTTCTGTCCGATTGCTATATCGGAACGGCTACGATGATACAAAATTCGTACTTTTCGTAGAAATCGGAGAAAATAACGTTCCGATCGGGTACGATGATAAGGCTGATAATGACGTAAATTCAGTAAACAGTTTTTTTTTTAGAGCAAAAAACTGGAAAAAAAAACTATTACAAATGTTTTTCAACTAAAATATTTTGAAAAAAAAAACTATGATATCGATTTCAAATTTTTACCAAAAATATAAACCTATACCATCTAAATGTTGTATAAATTTGAGATTTTTAAAACTAACCTTTAAAAAGCTAAAAATCAAAATGTTACAAGAAAAAACTTTTCAAAAATGTTTTAATTCGAAAAATTCTTACACTCAAAATCGCTTCAAAATTGAAATTTTGCATATGACACTTAATTTGCCTTTTTATAGGTATTCTTTGAAACCATGTTTTTTTTTAATTACACTCCCCTGATTTTTGGTATTTTTTTTAAATAAATAATTGGCTTAAATAATTAATTCCTCCATACTAGAGAAGAGAAAATAAAAAAAATACTATTATAAATGTCTAAAGTACAAAATAAAGGTAATGTTACATTTTGCCCTGTATCTCTGTATCTATGTATATACCTACCTTTGTACTAATTATCCAAAACCCCAAATTTATTACACCATAAAATATAAAATTATATAATATATGATCTACCACTCACCACTAAAGTAAATATGAGCATATGTATGTAGATGTACATATATGGTTTTCAAGTGCACCAATGGGTAGTTACTGGTGTAGGTCGACCCCAGACTCATTTTTTTTAATTTTATCGAAAACAGTTGAACCGATCAAACCCAAAGCTATTTGCAAAAAACACATACCTATTTCATGCACTCGCAAAAATACTCAAAACTATGCCATGCTTAGTTTCTTTTTGAAGAATTTATTTTGTTTGTAAAAAAACTGAAGTAAGATTAATAAATAAAAAAATAATAAATAAATAAATAAAATATTGAAATATAAAGAAACCAATCTCTAAATAAAAGCAATTAAACACTGAAGCCTGATTCACATCTGTGTCGTGTGTTGTGTTGTGGAGTCGTGTATCGCTGGCATTCCATATTTTGTATGCGCTACCTGCAACACAACACACGAGACAAATATGGTACTACGCATATGAAATACATTGTAGCGGTAGCGACACACGACTCCACAACACAACACACGACACAGATGTGGTTCAGGTTTAAGCTGATGATATCAACCAGAAATTATATTGACTGTTCTTAGGTTTATGAGAAAATTTGTTAATTTAAAAATTCTAGGAGAACCCTGGTTTTCAGTGTTTGACTTAAAATTGATAAAAGCATTGAATTTTGGAAACAAAAACTGTTCCTTCCAAACTTTTTATTACTCTATCTTTCACCCACTACTTACCTTTCTCAACATTGCATAGGGTTTCCCACACACATACACTGAAAGTAACAAATATTTCACTAAATTATTACTACCTATAGGTAGATATAATGTAGGTACCTTCATGTCTATCTACTCGTAGGTATAGTCGTAATAAATTGTTAATTTCAAGTCAATTAAAATACATAGCTACATGTGTACATAACTACTATCCGGCAAGCTATTTTCGAGCGAAATCTAGTGGATTTTCTAAAATGTTTCTAAATTCTACCACCCACCACTCACAGCCGCTGAAAAGTAACAACAAATTATGTCCTTCTCCATACATATATACAAACATTATGTACTTACCCACTCGTAGAATAAATTGTGCATTCCAACGCAAACAATTACATATCCTCAAAATCTTGCAAGCAAATTTAACTCCAAACTGAGATCTTGCAAGAAAATTTAATACCCATAAAACCTACCCTCCATAATACACGAATGGATACCTTTATACTTACATACGAACATATTTTTCTTTCCCGCATTAACCATCAAGGAAAAAATCTGTCTCATTTCTTCCCCACAAACAGGTATAGGTAATTCCTTCAGAATGAATTACAAATTTAAACAAAAAAAATCTAACCAAAATACAACAACAACATCCATAGAAGGTCACGAAAAGCAAACAAATGACAAACCCAAGCAACAAACACACAATTGTTTTTGTTTTTTTTTTCAGCTTTACTTCCCCTTATACTTCACATTGTACCATCACATCACCATCACACTATACCATCTAGAAAAAAAAAACTGACAAAAAAAACTTAAAAAAGTCTCCCTTGCAATCTTATATATTTGTCTTCATTTTTGTTGTCCTACTTTAACTCTATTCTATTTTCAAACCAACCAAGTGTAGAGACCTTAAACACAAACCTAAAAGTTGCTAAAAGTCTGCCAAATTTTATCAAAATTTTAGTTCTTACTGTCCTCACTTCGACTAGCGCCAGTTTTTTTCTTCATGGTATTACTATAGATTTTAAAAACAATGACTGAACTTAAATTGTATTAAAAAAAAAAACGTTGAGATGATTGTGCAAAAATTAGACTGATTGCGAAATAATAATAACTAGTACCGCCCAGTGGTCAAAGTTCGACCATTCTCTATATAATAGGTACTTTAATAAAAAAGATTCTAACCCCCTGAACAACGTACATGAATTGTGGTTGTAATGCCCTGCAATATCGTACGCTCCACTATAACCGTCCTCATTGCATGCCCAAAGCACACTGATCATTCATAATATTAATAACTTAGAAGAAGAAATGGAGGAACTGCCCTTGTTGGAAAAAGGTGAAGCAGTTTTTAAAATGGTGAGGTCTCACAAACACAAATGCATTACAGCAGGGACAGAGTGCTGTTTGAAGGCAACTCAATAGGGCGCCATCAGAATAGTCATTTTTGTTATTTTCCGAAATTCTTTTAGTAGAATGTTCTAAAAAAAGAAAGAGTACGTGCGTGAAGCAATTTGTCAATCTGAAATGTCAAATCGCTAGTGTGATTTTAAAAAAGAACAATAAAAAATTGTTTCAAATTAAGACACATATATATAAAAAAAACTTTGAAAAGACAAACTTTTTCAAGTGAATAAAATAGACATTGTAGTTATTTAGCAATAAACAAAAAAAAAACAGTAAGTGCGTTAAGAGCATTTCCTCTCACAAGTGAGTTTTATTATATTATTCTCAAAGCAAGTGCTGTTAACTGTTTGTATTTATGTATAATAATTAACTATCGGAGAACAAATTATTTATAATGGATTAAACTTTAACCATGAACCATGAACAACCAAATATGAACTGATAGACACCTTACTGAACAGACAAATTAACATTGAAACATATGAACTAATAAGTTGGCGACGGAACAAATAGATTTTTTATTACTAACTTAAAACGTAAAAAATCGATTTAATAACAAAAAATAATTTTCTCATAAGAAGGGCGCTCAACAGATAGTTGCGCCTTTCAACCTCCAATATAATCTCATGCACACCTGTTAACAAGAATTTCAGTTTGACATTTCTGGTTCTTAAATTCTAACAAACAAATTATGTGCACATTTTCAACTAAATTATAATATTCTTGACTTAATTTAAAGTGTAACCCATTCTAAATATATTGTTTAATAGTTCATCAATCTAAAGACAAAAACTTTACAGCACTTTTTTGGAGAAAAATATAATAAAATTCACCTGTGAAAGGAAAAGCTTTTATCCACCTTGTTTTGTTGATTTCCACACCCCTGAACAATGCACTTCATGTTTTTTTTTTTTGAATTTATAAGAAGATCACCACAATGTCTAATTAATGCCCTTTAAATTATTTGCTTTTTCAAAGTAATTGTTATATTAATTTGGGTTTTAACTTGTACCAATTTTTGTTTCTTTGTTTTTTCTAATCACACGCTAACGATTTGACACTTCTGGTTCTCAAAAATTGCTTCACTCACGTACACTGTATATGTGAAAAACACCTCTTCCTCTATTTCTTCTTCTAAGATTAATAATCGTTTCTACTCTGGCTGTGTGAGCTGTTGTTGTTTTTTTTTTTCGGTTTTTCTTTATGCTTGCTTAGTCCCGATCTACATTGCCCGATATTTCCACGAGGATTTTTCCAGAAATCGTGTGAAATGTACACACAACGATTTTTTCCATGAGATTTTTTCCTTGTCTTCTTAATTTTTTTATTTCTGTGCTCTTCATAGTCCCGGGACTTAGTCGCGGTCTACATTGAACGATTTTTCCATTGCCGATTTTTTTTTTCGTAGGTGAAGGGAGTGAAAAGTGAGGGGTAGGGATCAAATCGTTTGTACCCCAAAACTCTGACGATTTTTCCAGTCTGTTTATGTTCTCTTTCGCCCTCTTTCCAGTTTTTTGTGTGTGTTCGGTGTCAGTGTGCCGTTGGGTTGATGGTGTGAGTGAATATCAATGCAAAATGAAGAGCACAGAAATAAAAAAATAAAGAAGACAAGGAAAAAATCTCATGGAAAAAATTGTTCTGTGTGTACATTTCACACGATTTCTGGAAAAATCTTCGTTGAAATATCGGGCAATGTAGATCGGGACTTACCAGCCATAACCACTGCACTGACGTCTATTGGAAGGTTGGAATATTGAATGCAGCGGCACAAACGAAAAGTGATGGTGAGTGTTGCCAAAAATACTTCCATAGGAGTATTGTACTACTTTCAACACCATCGTACTCTCGTACTCCTCCTTTCACATTCGTAGTCCTATTTTTTTAAAGACCTAAAATATCTTACACTTGCAGATTACAATTAAGTTCCTTATTTTTATTCTAAAACTAATACGAGTATTACTTTGAATTAAGGTATCTGCCATAAGACAGATTTTATAATTAAAGAGATATTTTCTTACTTTTGTTAGTAGAACTAATAATTTATTTATTTATGTACTTTTTTTTTACTGAATTTATTTTTGATGATTTTTTTTCTAAATAAAGTTTAAGAAAAAAATTGTCCACACACTTTATTTTGAAGACAAAAATATGTCTGATTCAAAATACTCGTCTTTTTTTGCTGCAGTACTACCTTATAATATTTTTCCATGGCAAAACTGGTGACCATTCTCTATATACTTTAATAAAAAAGATTCCTACCAGTGTTTCCGGAGAAAAATCCTTGTTTGCAATTATTTTGCTTTACTCTTGTCATATCGGCTTTTTAATGGCAATGCAGAGTGAAATCGTCAAACTAATCTTTTTTTCTCTGGTGAAAACACTTCCCGCCATATTAATAAACGAAGCTATCTTTAACACGTGGATTAGGAGTAAGATTTCTGCCACTTACGAGCTAGCTAAACCATATTTATTTGTCCTAGTTAATCCTTCGCTCAACTACCTTCCTTGGTGGTTAAGCTAGCTCATAAGTGGCAGAAATATTACTCCTAAGCCGCTAGCTTCGTTTATTAATATGGGGGTTCAAGATTAATTTTTAATGTACTCTTTTTAATCCGGATTATCTTTAGGTAGACACGTAGTATTACTTTGAATTATTCTTACACAGAATAACAATATTTCAAGCTTTAATTCAGCAAACCTTTTCATTTTATTGAACTACAAATACAAATTCACGAAGTTCAAACAAAAAAAAAATAGAATCACCAAACTACAATCTCAAGTAACAATAAAATAAATAACGAACTACTGGCAGATAAAATTGCATGAAGCCAACGAAATAGTTTTGAAGCTGTCAAATTTACATTAAATTTTAAGTGAATTAAATTTATTGAGGTTGGCATTACACTTTGCTGCAAGTGTAAAATATTTAAGGTCTTTAAAAAATAGGTGTACGAATGTGAAAGGAGGAGTACGGGAGTACAAAGGTGTTGAAAGTAGTACAATACTCCTATGGGAGTACTTTCGGCAACACTGGTTCTAACCCACTGAACAACGTACATGAATTGTTGTTGTAATGCCCTGCAAAATATCGTACACCACCATGACCGTCCTCATTGCATGCCCAAAGCATACATACTGATCATTCATAATAATCGTTTCTACTCTGGCTGTGTGAGCTAAAAATCGCGTCGTTGTTTTTTTTTCGTTTTTTCTTTGTGCTTGCTTACCACTGCACTGACGTCTCGTCTATTGGAAGGTTGGAATATTGAATTCGCTGCACAAACGAAAAGTGATGGTGGCGGGGTGAGTTTGCAAGCGCGGTCAGGGGTTGTAGAAGGGAAAAACTATATAAACAATAATTTAACTGCCTTAACGCCAAAATATAAACAAAATAATAAGTTTGCCGTAGAGTGACTGCCCATATCTTTGAAAAAAAGCAAACAAAATGTAAGTTAATCAAACACCAATTCTTTTTTGTAAAAAAATATTTTTTTTCTCAGAGCAGGTTGCTCTGACCTTTATTGAATCAATACAAATTATCAACTGAACTTAAAAATAATTTTTCATTAATTTGTTTCTTACTTGCTAAATACATAAATGCAACCTTGCATTATTTCTTAATGCTACTTTGCATTCCCACAGTTGTTAATTTCGTTGTTTTTCTACGTAACAAGCCAGACGCATCGTCAGCATTTCCGTAGAGTCAAACTTCGTGTTAACTTGTATAATATGTTGCCATTAAGACATTCAAAAAGGTGCGGGTAGAAATCACCTTTACGTATTAATAGAATGATGATGATTGTTCGATGTCAGCGCTTTGAGACTTTAGATAATTTTCGTTTAAATTATTTGGAAAACTTAGCTTTTTATTGTGTGAATGGTAAGATAGATGATTTTTCTAAATTGTTATATTTAAAGGGTGAAAAGAGGTAAATGCGCAAATGATATCCGATTAAAAAAAATATTCTTTTTGTGAATAAATATTAAGAAGATGAATTCAAAATTCACTTTTCTTTCTCATGTTTGGGCAGGAGCTCCAAAAACTTACTTGAGTTTGTTGGACAGAATTCAAAAGAGAGCTTTAAAAATGATAGGCGAAAGATCTATAACAGAAACAATTACATCTCTCCAACACCGCCGTAATGTTTCGTGTCTTTCTCTATTTTATCGCTATTATTATAATCAGTGTTCTAGTGAAATAGCCAGTTGCATTCCCCCCCTTAAAAAATTCAACCGTAAAACTCGCGCTTCTAGGAATGCCCATCAGTTCACCCTCGAGCCCAACTTCGGACGTATTGTAACGTACAGAGATTCTTTCTTCAGTCGCACCACACGAATGTGGAATGCTTCACCTGACTCGACTTTCCCCTCCCATTTCCATGTGCAAACGTTCAAAACAAATTTGCATCGGTATCTCCTTCTTAATCCTCTCCTACTTACCTAATAGCTCGTGCTGTGTTAAAAACATTTTAAGGGTAGCTATAACCCCTTCTGCGCGCGTGGAATATAAAAAAAAAAAAAAAAAAAGAATTTCAACAAAATTCTCAAAATGCTCAAATAGGTTTATTCCAATTGAAATTTTAAAAGTATCAGAATATCACAATGTTCTTTAACGCCTTAAAAGTGTGTGTTTCAATGCTTTTTCCCTATGAGTCCAAAGTTTTCCTTATGTTCAATCTGACCACTATGATTTCAGCTAAGACTATTTAATCCACCCCAACAACACAACACAAAATTAATTCCAAAATTAGACCAAGAATTATTCAAGTGAGTACAATATTTAACAAGTTTTCATATTTTGTTCTTGTCTTTATCCGACATATCCTGTGTAATTAGGAGTTTTCCACATAAAACAACAACCATTCGTAACAATTGAAATTCTTTACTGGTAATTGCACAGTGGATATAGTGTTTAACTGCTAACCTGAAAGTGTGGGTTCGAACCTACTCAAGGCAGCATTCTTTCCTATATTCTCCTATTTCAAATGGATGTCACCCGTTTAATTAAATGAAATAATTAACACATTATTTTCAGTCTACTGTGTCAATAAAAATTCTTTCCTTTCATTCTATTCCTTTTAACAAGTCCCATGCACTGCAATAAAAAGACATTAAGTCTTACAGACAGATACTATACATAGTTCTCAATAAATAATTATCTTTAAATTAAACAAAAAAAAAAATAATGATTTTGGTAGGTACATGTAATTCACTATTCATACACAAAATAATTTTTCAAACTGAATTTATTCTACCTAATTTAAGATTCTAAAAACGTGCAGCAATTTATAAAATTCATATCTTCGCCTTTTTGAAATTGAACATCATTAGAAAAGTTGTTTTTGTAGATGTTCGATTTCTAGCCGATTTTATCCATCTCGTTCAAAAACATGAAATATGACACCGAAGAGCTCATGGCCTTTAAAATAATCAAGAAGAATGAATATGAACATTGTTATTTTTTTTATATTTTAAGATCGACATTTATGTAATTATTTATGTGACAATTTCCGACATAACACATAAGTTTAAGTTCAACTTAAATATTTTATTTTCATTTTAATAGTTTTACTTACCGATCCAATACTTTTAGAAGATAAAACCATAAAATTCAGTCCATTGAGATTTACAGACTTCTGGGACCTATAAATTGCAAAGCTAATGTCTTTAATAAGTTTGATGTTTGCTTGCGTATCGCCGTAAAACATAATTGATTGCCAGTTACACATGTAGTATGAATCAGACATTTGAGCTGCCTGTTTATCAAATAGAAAATAAAACTTTTATTTTTTGCAAAAAGAAACATACTTACCGCATCTGTGCATCGTTGCCCAAATGATCCAATCATCAAAAACTGCAAACAAATAGATACCAACCAGAAAAAGTAACGAAATGTTTCCAAACTAAGGCCATTCTTTAAATATTATAAAAAAACGTATATATAGGTAAGCTGTCGTATATGAAATTTTGAAGTTTTACCCTTTGTAAAGCAAATGCGACGGTGCACATTAAAAACACTCCAAATAGAACTAAAATAAATATTGGTAAACTAAGAAATGACTGAAGCTCCTCACAGAACCTAAGGAACATCCATACGTATAAATATTTCAATTTTATTTTAAGGACCAGAGTATTTGCTGTGACAATAAATACATGCATTTTTATCTAATTCGTTCCATTTTTCGAGTTGAATTTTACATTTAAATCAATTTTCTATAAATTAAATATACAGAGTGTATAACGGTGTTTCAAGTTTTAAGTTTTCGCATAGACAAACATTTATTTTTAAAGTGTACCACAATTGTCTTATACATTATAATTGATGTTCGAACAATATCGATATAAAGAAGGCTACGTCAAAATATTAGAATAAAATATTATTTATTCTGTCAAGAAGCATATACATTTTGTTCGAAATCAGTTCAGCACGAGAAAGAAAAATGCAGTTACAAGTAAAAGGAAATAATAAATTGTAGGATTAAGTCTGTATAAACACAGAAGAAGGCAACAAAATATTTGTCTGTTCTAAATATTCTAAAATCTAAAGAATTAAAATCTCGAATTAGGTACTATTCACTTATTATTATTTCAAATTATATACAGTCAAAAATTAAAGATTTAAATTAAAGGTAAAACATCGGAGATTCAATGGAACAATACAAGTTGCTTCTACTCAATTTATAAATTTGGTATTTCTATAGAAGTCTAGAAGTTTGAGGGTGGTTTTTTATGTTTTCGGGGGTGCGGAATCCGAATCCGGAGTTAGTTTTTGCAAAATCCGGAGCGAAGTCATTGTTATTAACGAATTTTGATGCATTTTTGTAATGCAATAAAAGTTATTAATGTTAGGAAAAAATGTTCCGAGTAAATGTTATTATTTTCAAACGAATAAATTTGTTTTTTATTCATGTAAATCGGTTGATAATTGCCAAAGATATTGCCAATTGTTTCTTAGTGGGGAGGGCGCGCGCTCAACTGAGCGAGCGCGAGACGGAAGAACGTGTTTTTTAGGTAAACAGTCAGAGTTATCGTGAAAATTGTCATAGAAGAAATTATTCTCTATATTCTGACAAACATTTTCGTTTGTATTATATGTATATACACAGAAACGTAGACTAAGGATAAGATTTTTCACATTCACATGGTTAAAGAAGACCAATTTACTCAAATTTCCGCACGATAAAGCATAAAGCAAGTATTTTTAATTTATACTCCTGTTTTTAAATAATAAAAGTGTTTTTCAATTTTTTATTTATATCTAGATATACATTTTTTTAAGGCATGACAGATTAATTCCACATTCCAATTTTTTTAAAAAATTACATGGATCTAGGACTTTTAATTTTCAAGATATTAACAAATAAATGAAGCAACTTTCTCATCAAACTAAGAAGAATCCGGCTAAATGATAATTTCAGCAACCAGTTGATTTATCATCAACCTTGTTTTTTCTTGTTTATTCTAAGATGCTGGTTTCTTTAGTTTTTAATATCTTAAAAAGTCAAAGTCCTAGAACCATGCGGTTTTCAGTGTTTGACTAAATAAAATAAAATAAAAGCATTGAGTTTTGAAAACAAAAATAGTACTTAATAACGTAAAATTTTGAAACAAAATTAGTTTGAAATTTTTTTTTTATTTTTTTTTTTCAAAATTTCGAGTTTGAAAATTAATTTTTCAAAAACTGTTCACTCGAACTACTTAATTTAAAAATAATATTAAAGAATAGAGTTTTGTTCTTCGATGTTGACTTTTAACATCGATGATGAAAAAAAAAATTATTGATGCGAAATTTGCTCAGTTAATGGCCATCGATTACGTATCGGATGCGCTAAGAAACTTATAGTACAAGAGCCGACAGCAAATTTTGGGAGTGAAGTGGATGTATAACCAAAATCTGAGTGTGGGGATTACAAGGGGCATGTTTTGTGATATCGAAATCAAAAGTCTGGCAGGTTTTTTTTCTCAGCCTTTGGTGCGGGCGGGGTGTTGAAAATAGAGATTTTATAAATTTCTTATCATGGGTATTAGCACTTCAACATATTTTTTAAAAGTAAATCATGATGCTATGTGATTTTCCCTAAGCCTAACATCGTAATTTTGGTGATCCGACTAATAGCTTGTATCTTGAGTTCTGTTGTCAGATTACCAAAATTAAGATGTTTTTCCTTAGGGAAAATGATTGAGCATCATGATGTATTGTTTAAAAAATGATTGAAGTGATAACACTCCTGGTAAGAAATTTAGAAAATCTGTGTATGCAACACCCCACCCCCGCCAAAAGCTAAAAAAAAATGGCAAACTTTTGATTTCGATATAACAAAATATATCCCTTTAAACCCTCATACTCAGATTTTAGTTATACATCCACTCCCAAAATTGTCGGCTCATAGACTATTACTGCTTTGTTAACATTTTCAGGTTTGAGTTTTGGAACTTATGACTTTGCATCAAATGCGCATCAGATGCATTTCGGAACTCAGCCAGAATTTCTCTTCTCAGAACTACGACGAAAAAAAATAAATAAAAAAAAAAAAAACCCATTAAATAGTGCTCCTTCACCTTGACCTAATAATTTTTCGGCGGTATGTGGAAAATGATTGTACTCGTATACTATTACGGGGCATTTAGACTTTTGCTGGGAAATAAATCCGAGGTCAGATTTGACTTTCACATTCCAAAGAGTATGTAATAGCCCGTAGCGTAATGGTTAGTGCGTTCGACTGTCACGCTGGAGGTCTGGGATCGCTTCCCAGCCTCGTACACCTAAAAAAACTAAAAAGTTGTTTTTCAGGGCTACTGCTTCTTGCGAGGAATTGACAAATCCTCCAAGCGTATCACTTGTCACGAGTATGTGCTTCTCGTCTAGCCGTTCGGATTCGGCATAAAATTGTAGGTCCCTTCCATTCCTGTCGAAAGGCGCACACAGGAATGGTTGCGAGTTGTTAGTCACTAGGCCCTGGTTCTTCATGAGCCGTTGTGCCACCCGATTTATTTATTTATTTTTTATTCCAAAGAGTATTGGTACACGAGTCGAAAACCACATTTTGCAGAATTGTACCTAGTGTCATTTAGTCGCCATTTTGTTTTTAAGGGTCGCACTATGGAGTAAATGCTACCAAAAACGAGACAAAAGTCGATTTTCTAAATTGTAAAATTGATAAGTGAAGTTTATACCAAACTGTAGTAATTTCCCATGAATCAATAAACTGTTTAGTTATTTTTTTACTCTAACTAATTTCCCTGCAGCACAGGTTTAAGGTCAGTGGAAAAAAGACCATTCATTTGTTTGCATCACCAAAAATAAAAGTAAGTTGATTTAAATGAATTATTAACATAATAATTTGCATTACTAAATACAATTTTTAAAATGAATACTTTAGCTGCAGGTGTGTTCTTATAAATTCATCAATTTTTTTGTTAAACAAATGTTTTTTAATATTTTTTGTGATTTATTTAAAAGAATACCTTTTAAAGTGTATTTTACTGTTTTCTGCACATTCTTCGTTAATCGTTTGGTTATTATGCTTTCCGTCGAATTCCGTTGTGTTATAATAAAGTAAAATATAAAGCTTCGATTAAAAAAAAAATTGGGCGCAGATTTTTGCAGGTTTACATGTGATTCGTGTTAGAAAATGTGGTGTTTTTTTGCATTTTTTAGCTTTTTCCCTAAAAATTGCTTATTTTGATGTACTTGAAGGATCTTCTTGTTTCCTGTTTTTTTTTCTTCTCCTGTTAAAAAACAAAATGTTTTTGCAAAGTAGGAATTGGAATATACGAATGCAAATCCAATTTCCAATGAAATTTTAGAAAGTTAAGCTAATCACTGAAAACATGTAGACAGTGCAAATTCCGACGAAGAGAGCAAGTCTTGTTCAGAGTCCCTCTCAGAATAACATTTTAAACAATCATGATCAAATACACTTTAAATATTATAAAACATCTTTTCAGTTGAATAACAAACCATTGAATACAAAAAATAATTTTGTCTCGTTTTTTCATGCTTTTACTCCATAGTAGGTCGCTTGTGTTTGGGAGCGTAACTCACCTGTTTTTCATCCTAGACGAAAAAGTTGTACTACAAACTTGTAGTAAATTATCTATAAAATATGTTAACCAATTTTTTTCGCTAATCCCTATAGTTTAAAAGTTACAGATCTTTTTGTTCAAAAAAGTAGGTACCTATTGATTTTTTATATTCACTATATCCTTTTTTTTCAGTAAAAAAATTAAATTAATTGACACGATAAAAGTGGTTGAGTTTTCAATCATCTATTTGATATTATAATGTTTTTTTTTTTAATTTCTTTGTTTATTTAGCCGAAAATCATTTCCCCAGCGCGAGGAAAAGAACATGATATCAGATATGGACAAACACAATTATAATATTTAAATAATAATTAATAAAAAAAGTAATTTCAGTTTCAAGAACAAAAACAATAAATTATTTAACGCTGTCAAAAAAACTCTTCGTCAAGAAACTCGTCGCATTGTGAATTTGGCAACGATTATATAACTAGAATCACGTCACGCTCTCGTCGCGTTTACTCGTCGCATTGTGAATCGACCTTTACGCTCCCAAACACAAGTGGCCCTTCAAATCAAAATGGCGGCTTAATGACACTAAGTACAGTTGTGCAAAATGTAGTTTTCAACTCGTGTATAAATACTCAATGCAAAAGTCAAATCTGACCTCGGTTTTATTTCCCATAGCCCCATATAACGAATTCTAAAAGCCCCGTACTATACATTTTTTTAATAATATTTTTTTTTATAATTTTACTAACTGTCTGTAAAACTTAAGCCACAACTATGTATAATGCGCGGAGGAGCGAAAACAAGCGAATACAAGGAAATCTTATGATGTATCTATAATCTCGGTTTGTTGCAGTTCGTTAAGTTTCGTTCGGATATGGGAAAAGCGCTCAGGAGCGCACCTCACTTAAGAAATAAACTTAACATCTGGCTGTAGTGGGAATGAAAACAAGAAAAGGATGATTCATTTCATTTGAGTGCGATATGGGTGACTTCTCGTTTTAACTTTTAGGAAAGCTACTTTTCGTTGGTTCTTGACATAAGCTTCAGTGCCAAGCCGACAATTGTAGTTCTACCTGTAGTTTTTTAAAGACATACAATTTGTTCGGGTTTTCGGATAGAGTGTATTCATTTCTGTGTTATCCTATATTGTTATAAAAACGAATGCAAATTGAAATAAATTTTAATATAAATCTAAAACCCATGCATTCTTTCACAGTCATTGGATACACCTATAATTCTTTATAGTTTACTTACTTATCCAGGTTTTGTTGCTTCTTAATAATCACTTTTAAATTGCCCTGAAATACACTATACATTTCATGCATTTTCTGTTGGTTAAGTGATGTGAAACTTTTCAGAGATTTCTCATATAACTCGCTTAAATCCTTATGCAACATCTTATACCTTGCAGTACAATGCGATAAAGTTGTTCCCACTATGAAGTCTTCAGCAGAAATAATGCAAGCCGTACAAAATCCAACATAGCCTGTGTAAATAACTGTTAATGCATACTTCCACGGCTCTTGTGCATCATAGAAAAACTCCATTTTAACTAAGTACGGCTTCGAGTTAGATTTTGGATCCCTAGCCACTTTAATTGCTGCACTAAGATAGATAAAGAATAAAGTAAGAAGAAACGACCAAGTCATGAAATATACTATTCGCAAACTATTTTCACAACTTGAGTGCAGTTTTTCATTCTCTATTCTGAAAAAAAAATTCGAACATACTATTTTCGTTTTTCTCACTTTCAAGATGATGAACTTACTTTTCGATGTATATTTTTTTGTAAAACTTTTGCAAAATATCTCTCATTTGATTTCGACGTAAGATCAAGTGGAAAACTCTGGCGATACCCTGTGTTCCTATAATAAGTGCACATAGTCCTTCAGCCACTTGTGAGATATCTTTTTGGTTAACTTTGATGAAAAGATACTCAGCATAAAACGTTGCAAAAAAACCTGAGAGCAAAATCCAAACTAAGCAATTAACTACATAATTTTCATACTCTGCACAGTCTTCAGCTAAAGGCCAAACCCAGTTGAATTTCAAAAGCAAAAACATTATGGATTTAATTTGGCCGCCACTAGCAGTGGTTGGAATAAAGAACTTCATAATGAGTTTAGAGTAAAAATTTAAAACTTTGAATATTTTCTTTTAAGTTTAACTTTAAGATTGAAACTGTGCTTGAAATTACAGTTTCTTACTGATTTATAGTTCTTTAACAAAGCATAATTTATTCATTGATTTCCATTTTGCTCGATTTCGTCCCAATATTTAGGTAAACCCACTTTTGTTTATTTTCGAGATCCTGCATTTCGCAATTTTGTTAAACAATTCATGTTATACAATAACACCTCAACTCCAATAAGGAAAACTAGCACCTTACCAGAGAAACCAAACCCACAATTAAATTCTAAATTACTCACTTACTGTTTACACCCTGCCGGCCAGTGGCGTGGCGAAGCCTTATATCAATTATCGATGTCGTAAGCGAAACATAAGTAACCATAAAGTCCTATACGGGGTGTTTCCAAATTAAATGATCAATACATTGAGAAATAGTTATTCTTAGGCTCAGTTTTTCAGTGTTGAGTACAGTAGCGGATCTAGGGTTTGGCAGTGGGGGGGCTTGGAGAGCCAGTTTGAGACAAAAATGAAAATGATATCTAAGAGGTCTCACTGGCAAAAGCTCATATATGTGTTTTGACATTATAAGACCTCTGGAGCTCTCATTTTCGTGAACTAGCCCAATCAACTATTAGACTTGTAGTTCTTTTTTTTGTTCGAACTGTCACTGGAAAGCATACAAAACAATGTCAAAACAAAATGTCAAAACTTCAAGACTTTTAGTCGGACATAAGAAAAAAAGCTGCTTTTAAAAAATTGCATTCGGCCTAATTCTGCCAGCGTGAATGAATTTTCGTGTAACCGCTTCATACACTTTATATTCCTGCTCAAAATTTTTTTTTTGCGTTTGACATGTTAATTATTCAGCCCCGATCCGGTTTTTTCAATTATCTCTTCAAGCTTCAAGAAAAAATGCAAGTCGTACAAAATCCAACATAGCCTGTGTAAATAACTGTTAATGCATACTTCCACGGCTCTTGTGCATCATAGAAAAACTCCATTTTAACTAAGTACGGCTTCGAGTTAGATTTTAGATCCCTAGCCACTTTAATTGCTGCACTAAGATAGATAAAGAATAAAGTAAGAAGAAATGACCAAGTCATGAAATATACTATTCGCAAACTATTTTCACAACTTGAGTGCAGTTTTTCATTCTCTATTCTGAAAAAAAAAAATCGAACATACTATTTTCGTTTTTCTCACTTTCAAGATGATGAATTTACTTTTAGATGTATATTTTTTTGTAAAACTTTTGCAAAATATCTCTCATTTGATTTCGACGTAAGATCAAGTGAAAAACTCTGGCGATACCCTGTGTTCCTATAATAAGTGCACATAGTCCTTCAGCCACTTGGGATATATCTTTTTGGTTAACTTTGATGAAAAGATACTCAGCATAAAACGTTGCAAAAAAACCTGAGAGCAAAATCCAAACTAAGCAATTAACTACATAATTTTCATACTCTGCACAGTCTTCAGCTAAAGGCCAAACCCAGTTGAATTTCAAAAGCAAAAACATTATGGATTTAATTTGGCCGCCACTAGCAGTGGTTGAAATAAAGAACTTCATAATGAGTTTAGAGTAAAAATTAAAAACTTTGAATATTTTCTTTTAAGTTTAACTTTAAGATTGAAACTGTGCTTGAAATTACAGTTTCTTACTGATTTATAGTTCTTTAACAAAGCATAATTTATTCATTGATTTCCATTTTGCTCGATTTCGTCCCAATATTTAGGTAAACCCACTTTTGTTTATTTTCGAGATCCTGCATTTCGCAATTTTGTTAAACAATTCATGTTATACAATAACACCTCAACTCCAATTAGGAAAACTAGCACCTTACCAGAGAAACCAAACCCACAATTAAATTCTAAATTACTCACTTACTGTTTACACCCTGCCGGCCAGTGGCGTGGCGAAGCCTTATACCAATTATCGATGTCGTAAGCGAAACATAAGTAACCATAAAGTCCTATACGGGGTGTTTCCAAGTTAAATGATCAATACATTGAGAAATAGTTATTCTTAGGCTCAGTTTTTCAGTGTTGAGTACAGTAGCGGATCTAGGGTTTGGCAGTGGGTGGGGGGGGGGGGGGTGCCCTAACAGATGTTTTAAGAATAAAATACACGACTGTGTCGAACGTGCGTACATACTTCTCTTATTTTCAAGTGGAACTTCAATTTTACTAGCTGTTTTTTGGAACTAGGAACTCAGCTATTTGTTTACACGCAAAACAGTAACAAAAAAATTAAAAATAGAGAATTTTGTTTGTGTTTTCCGTGTAAAAGCTGCCCGTGCTGGCTCGGCTCTCTGTTGCTGACCTGAATGGTCTGTTAGATTTTGTCCCTGCGCATTATTTTTGGAGCCATCGAAAAGGTCTTGTCGAGGCGAAGAGTGCTGTTCTTCTGTAAGATTGAATGTTCTGCTGAATGTTTTCTCTAACGCTACAACTCGCTCCTCTGTCGCTTCTTGCCGTCGAGATAGTTCCTCTTTCCACTCCATTAACTTGCCATCCTAAAATTCGCGTTCCTTCAGGGTGTTATCTTTCATGAGAACTGTCGTTCGTCTCTTCTGCGTCCATCCTGGTAAGAACTATGCTAAGTTCCGTTCGCTGAGACCCCACAGCTGACACCAGTGTAACAAAAATCGGCGATGAGCGGAAAAAGAAGGACCTTAATAATGATAAATAAATAAAACAATTTTTTTGGCTACGAACAATTTAAAAAAAATTCTGGTTCCCGAGAGGTTTACGTTTTTTTTTGTACCACCACGAGGTTTTTTTTTATATTTCGTGGATTTTATGCCCGAGATGATTCTAGACTCGTATCTGCTCGTTGCCTAAGTTTTCGCCAAGTAGAAAGTCGTCCATTTTGCGCAAGCCTTTTATTGCTTTTAAAGTCTCCACGAAATTTCCCTTCTGTAAGATAGTCGTCCTCTTCATGCATGTATATATCTCTCCCTTTTTGCAACCTCCTCTTTATTCGACATTTGGTAGAAACGAGGTCGTTGGTTCATTCCGAAAAAGATTTGTTTCCTTTAATTATTGTTAGATGGACTTATTTTCGTAACAATATATTAAAAATCTTTCGCGTGTAACTCTTGAGGGAGTATTGCCCTCATACAACAAATCTATAAGCGGAGGGCATTTTATATGCCTAGTTATTATATCCCTGACAAAAATATTTCCGCCGAGTTTCTAGAGATTTCATTCCAAATAATAAGCATCTGGTTTCGTAGGAAGGTCTAATAATCCTCCATCTCAATTTAAAAAAAGGATATCTTGTAAAGTTTCTTTGACCATTTTCTATCATTTTTGATGAATTTGAATATTATGGATTCCAAACTGTACAGCAATATTCCAGTACAGATCTTACCAATGAGTTATATAACGCTATAAGAGTATATGAATCATTAAACTCTCTTGTGTTTCTCTTAAGAAAAGCCAGCATCTGATTTGCTTTGTTGATCATATAATCAAAATGAAAGTGAAATGACAAGTTGACATCAAGAATAACACCCAGATCTTTTTTTGAATTACTCTTTCTAAGTTAATGTCCCGGCTGGAAAAATGTCAAGTTTCTGTCTAGTTTGGGCAAGGCCCTACTAGGTTTCCATCAGGGTAAATATAGACAAGGAATACTTGTCAGATACTTAACAAACCCTTGCTGATTTCAGTACCCACAAATTTAGATGAGGAAAACTTTTCAACCACTCGTTAGGCAATCCCTAGTAAAAAGTTGTTTGACACGTTTCTGGAATGTCTCTTGTACACCAGAAACACAAATTTTATAAGCACCATGCAATATCAGCATTATACGACACTTTGTTCTCTCTTTCCTTTATCTTCTTTTTCGTATCACACTTTACTATGGGTGTGAGACATCTGTATAGGATTGATCAATGAAGAAAAACGGGTTTTAAGTTGTTCTACCTAAAAAGCCAGTACATACAATCCGGGTCTATTCTGTATGTATTTGTTTTGCAATATGGAATGAAACTTATTCACTTTCGACATTGGAATTATGCCTAGCGAGTTAGCCCAGTGGGTAGCGCATTGGACCGACAATCAGAAGATCACGGGATCAACTCCTACATAAGCCAGCTTTTTTTTTTGCCTGACGAGGCAAAAGGGTTCATAATCGCCAAGGCCCGTGTTCTAGCCCTTGCAAAATCTTGCTAGTGCCTTGCAAGAATCTATGTTAATCTCTCTAGTGTCATATCGAAAACTAGATTGTTTTTCTGCGCGGGGTTATATTATAATCAAACATGCTATAATCAAACATTATTTTATTAAAGTTCCCGTAACAAGACAAAACATGACATTTAGCCACATTAAGATCAAGGTAGTTTGCTTGACACCAAGTAGCCAAACTACGCAAGTCAGATAACAGAAAATTACAGTCAGAATTGCAGGAAATCCTTCGGTTTTAGATCATCCGCAAAAAGGAGACAGGATGAATTTTGAAAGAAAGTGGGAATGTCATTGACAAACAGGAGAAATATGAGTAGTCCCAAATGACTTCCTTGAGGGACTCCTAATGGGACATCTTTATCATCACATTTATAATTTTTAATTTTAACAACTTGAACCCTTCCAGTCAGATAAGATTTAATCCACATTAATAAAGAAGAGTGAATATCAATACAGAAAAGCTTGTGAAGTAGAATTTTGTGATTTACTCTATCAAAGGCCTTTGCAAAATCGGAAAAGATGATATCAGTTTGATACCGTCTTTCCATATTATATAATGTCATTTATCATAATCATTAAATTTGTCGATGTTGATTTACCTGCAACAAAACCATTAATTAAGACCTTTGCACCTTTTATTATTTTTCTTTCGACTTATAATTGCAGTTATTCTTTTTGATCATTTGGATTATTTTTAATTATTCTTTTAAAAAATCACATTCAAAATTGTATGTTGAAAAATAAGATTTTATTTTGATTTTGTTTAATTATTACATATGTACACATGTATAATGTATTTACTTTTAAATTTTTGTGGAAGAAAACATATGTAATAATTTTAAAAATCGAAATAAATTATAAATTCTCTTCAACATACATTTTTGAATGTGGTTTTCTAAAGAATTGTTATTTAACGATATTAAACTAAAAAAAATAGTATTAAAATCGTTATATGTAAATTACAAATACAAATCGATACAAATAAAACAAGAACAGAATAACAGTTAAAAAACAATAAAATAAAAGCTAAAAAGGCTCAAGTAAGAGTATTTACAAATTTAAAAGTCCGATACAAATTATGATTTTGTAACGCGAATTTTTAGTTTTAAACAAGTATCAACAACAAAAATAAGAATAACTGCAATACTTCGAAAGAAGCAAAAATAAAAGATTAAAAGAGCAAAATATCCATACAATTTAAGGATTTAGAGGCACCGGACAAGAATATTTTTTTTTTGTTAATATAACTTGAAAAGTAAAAGACCTAGATCCATCCGGTTTTCATTCTTTGATAAGTTTTGGTAAAAACATAGAATTTTGAAAACAAAAATAATACATATTACGTACAATTTTGAAAAAAAAAATAGTTTGACATTTTTTTCTTTCGAAATTTTGAGTTTGAAAATTATTATTTTTAGAGGTCGCGAGCTTAAAGCATTTTTTAGAGTTTTTGCCTATTTTTATTAAAATAAAAATTGGTATTGTTTTAAAGGTTTTAAATTGAAATTTGTGAAACGTTAGACAAAACAACCCAGAAAACCACCCTGATATATTGTTATTAGAGATTAAGAAGAAGATAAACAATAACAATAGAAAAATTGTTTTTTGTTTTTTTGTTAAGTACACTTTTTAATATGAAATATTAATTTGAAAGGTTTTTGCGTCCTATAGTGCAGATGTGTTTCGCTCTGACAACAACAATTGAGCTCTTTAGTAAGAATTGTTGTTGCCTTTCTTAGACACATGTTTTTAGTCGAAGGCTACCGACGTATTTATAAAATAAGCTGCACTGATGTGCTGCAAATTTATATAATTTCCAGGGGAATTTTGTTATTAGAGATTCCTCATTTAGTAACGAAGAAAATGGTTATGCATTTACTGCGAGCGGATACCAAAATAGATACAAAAAAAAAATATAATCAAAAAAAAAAGTAGTTTTTGTTTGCAGTTTATGATATTAGAAGATTTTTAACGAATTTAGAGTCGAATTAAGCCTAAACTCGAGTTTATTCCATACAAACAAATTAATTTAAAGCTAGATTCGACTCTTAATTTGTTTATTACTAGGCCATTTAGTTTCTTACTGATTTAAAGTATATTTGTGGTTCTTCAAAGAAGAATGTTAGTCCCCTGTTTATCATGTACATTTTTTGCTAAAGTTACAAAATCAAGTAGAGTTTATCTTAAAAAGCGGCTACATGAAATTTGGCCCAAAAGAAAAATGAAAAATGAAAAAAAAGGAGAGTGCCCAAAAAAAAACCCAGAGTCGATAAGAAAAAAACATATAATGTTTGAAAGGGCTTTGACTGTAGATATCAAATATGAAATTATTTTCTTTAAAAGTTATCCCCGAGACTGGCTATGACAATTTATTTATTTTTAATAGGAAGGTGTCTTTTTTATGTATACAACATTGGTGAGGGCAGTACAGAAAAGCACAGGTATTGATTAAAAAACATACTTACATATCTACTCGGCACATGTTAATCCGCAAAAGTTTCGTAAAACAAAGTTTCTTTTAAGACAAGGCTTTGAAAACTATTTTTCGAAAAAAACTGATTTTCATAAGACAATGTTCAAAAATACAAGGTTTAGACACAACAAATTATTACAAGCGCCGCGGCCGCTATATTTTTTTTTTTTGGAATTTGAGGTAGCAACAGTATAGGAAGGTATAGGAGAAAATACATGTGCCTCGAATGTTGCATTCTTTTAATGCGAAAATGTGTTAATTGTTATAAATTGGTACATTAATAGTCTCGTTAATATGTTTAAAGTACTCTTACCCAAGATATCAATAAACAAATTCCGGAATAAATTATGAAAACAAAACATTTCGGAATTTTACCACTGCCGTTGAAAAATTCTTAGTTTTTCCGTTTCGTTTTCATTTCGGAGTTTGAACGTTACATAGTAAGGAAAAGGCAGGTCCTAATTATTCATTAGTATAACAGTATGCGATTTGATTTGTAAGTTTTTCTTAATTCTTACGCATATACTATATCCTCAAACTGCTACCCGGTATGCTTAGGTAGGTATATGCTTTTTTTCGAAACTGTTGAGTAACGGTATGTGTGATAACCGCCATTTTATGAGTGAAGACAGGACCATCTTCTGGCTGCAGATTTAAGTGACTTGTGTGAACCTATTTAATAACATGAATCAACCACAGTATGAAGATGTGCCATTTTTTACTTTTTTTTTACATGAAGAGCAACTGTGTTTTTAAAAATTTTAAATTTTCATATAGAGTCTCGGGGATAACTTTTTAAGAAAATTATTGCATATTTGTTAGTAGTAGCCCGTAGCGTAATAGTTAGTGCGACTGACTGTGGACTGTCACGCTGGAGGTCTGGGTTCACTTCGCAGCTTCGACCACCTAAAAACCCAATCTATTTATATTTATTTTAAATATTTGTTATCTAAAATTAATGTCCATTCCATGCCTCAGCCATTTCAGCGTCAACGTCGCTGTATAGCCCGTATAGCTCGTCGTTGAATCTTCTCCTCCACACTTCTTCGATAGACACCGGACGAAAGTACCTTGCCTGCCCCATTTTGTGGGTTCAAGGATTTTAACTCCCTTTTTGGGTCATCTCTGCCGCTCCGCTTGGGATATGATCAGTCGCCTGGCAGGTGCCTTTGTTGTCAGAATAAAAGTTTGGGGCCATTTATCATAAAGAAATTTCACCCCAAAATTAAAAATGACAAAAGGCCTCAAAACCATGAAAAATTACCCCAATTTACAAATTTTAAACTTATTTTTGTTTTTGTTGTTTCCCATATACACTGCCGGCCATAAGGTTAGAACTTAGAAGCAGTAATTTTTGAGAATTGAATTTGAAATGTCTCGCGTTATAAGCCAAAGACATCGAAATTTTTTATGACACTGTTTAATGTGCCATCATTGTATATAAAGCCTATAGTACTGTTAATGAGTCGAATTTCGGGACGATAGTCTAGGCCTATAGGTGGAGTGATCATCGCTAGAGAGATTTAATGAGATTTTTAATGTGTTTTTAACTCTACATTATCTACAGAGCAAATGCCCTCCCAGGCCAGTGGCACCGCCACCGTCGTTTTGGTTTTTTGATAGTACTATAGATATTTATATACAATGGTGCCATAGCAATAGCAAAAACTATTACCTAAAAAAATCATCATTCAATAACCCTAACATAGTTTATTGCGGAAATAGATCCCATAATTGCCCACTTGTTAATAATTAAAAAAAAAAAACAATAGGCCACGAAATTCATAGAAAACGAAAAAAATAGTGCCAATGTTTGTGTATAAAAACAAAAACAAAAAGTGCACCCATGCGCATGAAGCTGATGCTACACAAACTCAAAACCACAAGTTCAGAAAACTGTAAATTTCCCTAGTCTCTCCTTCCCACACCATTCACATTGCAATGTATGTAATTGATTGAGTCGGAGCAAATCAGATAAATTGCTGTTTTTGGTTTTGGATTTCCAGGGGCGGATCAATACATCCTATTAAGACATAACACTGATAGTATTTTGTATTGTGAAATTCAATATAAGTATCAATATTTCGTAAAGGTGGGTGAATTTAGGGTCGATATCAGCAACATTCGGGGGCTGAGAAAGAATTTCTGTGCAGTGTACGAACATACTGAAAAAAACAGTAGTAGCCCAGGAAACAAAAACATGGCTCCATACAAGTTTCTAAATTTTGGTAATAGCTTTGATACTTACATATATTGTACCTAATACTATTATACAACTTTTCAGAAATATCCTTGACTGTAGCTGTTGAGCAAAAAAAAATAACGGGATTTTAGTGTGATTTTTTTTTTAATTTTTGGGAATTCTTTGTTTCATTAAAATGGCTATATCTTTGGACATAATTGGTTTAGAAACAAGATTGGTACGTCAAATGATTGATAATTGTTTTTTCTTAAATAATAAAATATAATACAAAATATATATACCTTAAAATTTTTTTTAAAATATACTAAAAGTCAAATTTTTGGAAAAAAAAGTCGTATTGGAGGTTGGTTTAGTTTTGTTTTATCGTAACTTAATAACTAAAAAAATAAAACTAAATTGTCCAGTCTTAAGCATTCAATTGTGCAGAAAACCTCATTTTTAGAATTACATACAAAATTTGTTTAACTGTGTTTGAGAAGATTTTAATCGCACCCTTTTTTCACAAAATTCCTATAGAGACATACAAAATTCTGAATTTCGGTAATAGATTTGATACTTACTTATATGTTTGTTTTTTTTTTTACAATTATTTAAGTCTTAGTCTAACATTTAATATATGCGAGCACAGAAGGGGCTCTGCTTCGTTAAGTTGTTGGTTTTATAATACATTTTTAATAAAAAGTGTCTTAAGTCTAACAATAATGTTTTTTTTTTAATTTTTGATTTTCCACATCAGCTTGAGCAGTGCTGACGGTCGTTGGTTGGTATGGTGGTGATGGGGTTGTTTTGTGAAGTTCCTTGTTGGTTTGAAGTTCAGTGGATCATCTAGCGGCTTCGGCCTCGGTGTTGCGTTCATGCAGCATCATAGATGTCGGAGCTGTCTTGTGATGGTAGTCTTTGGTTGGTGTATTCTGATGATGGGGCTGGTGATGGGGCTTTATTGGTCGTTTGGGGCTTCAACCTCTGTTGTACTGCGTTCCTGCAGCATCATAGAAATTTTCGAAGCTGTCTTCTGTTGATATTCCAAATGTTTGATCCATCATGGATAGCACCTAGAGATATCGGTCGTCTATGGCTGGGTTTCCTGAAATTAAATTAACAAGAGGGCTGGGATGGGATGGGATTTTCCTTAGCATTTTTGTGCTAAGGTGGTGCATGTACTTGTCAATTGGGATAATTCCAGAAGCTTTGTAAAGCCTTTCGTTGCTATAATAGCGAAGTGAGTTGGGATTTCTGTAGAGGGATGTGTAATAGCGAAGGGCTTTTCGCTCAAATGTGTACCATGTACGGAAGCAATAAGTTAGTGTGGGGCGAATGAGTTGCTTGTAAAGCAGAAGTTTCGTCCTGGTTTGGAGACCACCTCTTACTCGCATAAGAGGACGTAGGAGAGATAAGGCATGGTTTGCCTTACGAAGAGTTAATTTAACATGTTGGTTAAATTTGAATCTTTCGAAGAAGTGAACTCCGAGGTATTTAACAGTTCGTTTAGGGGTGATTATTGATTTGTCAGGAAATGACAGGGAGAGGTTTTTGCATTTCGTGGATATGCCATTTTGCGAAGGATTTCTAAAGCAGATTAACTCTGACTTAGAGGGGTTGATTTTTATTCCCCATTGGAGGTAATATTCCCAGAGTTGAAGGATATGTTCCTTTACTCTACGGAGTGCTATATCTGGGCTGATGGATGCGCTATATGTGATGGAATCATCAGCAAATAAAAGGGTTTTTGTTGGTGAGAGGTGTAGAGATTAAATAAGTCGGGCCCGAGGCGGGAACCTTGGGCAACTCCAGCCGAAATATTTTGAAGAGGTGAGTTAGTATTTCCTACACGTACGTAAAACTTACGGTTAGTAAGAAAACTGTGGATGATGAGGATAAGATGCCTAGGGAAGTGAAGGGACTTCAACTTGAAAATCAGGCCATCTATCCAGACGCTGTCGAATGCTTTTTGGATATCAAGCAAACAAGCTACAGTGGTTTCTTTTTTGTTCAGAGCCAGGGTTGTATCAGTGTGCAGCTTCAACAATGAATCAAAGGTGGAGTGGGAAGCTTTGAACCCAAATTGGTTGTGCTGCACTATTCCCATAGAAGAGCAGAGTGAGCGAAGTTTGTTAAGGATTAGCATTTCAAGTAATTTACTGAGGTTTGGGAGCAATGAAATTGGTCTATAATTGTTTATACAATTTGACCCTGGTTTCTTAGGGATTGGGAATATTTCAGCTATTTTCCATTTACCTGGAAAATAACTGTTGTTTATACAATTATTAAGAATAATTGTCAGAAATATGATTGCAGTAGGGGGAAGTTTTTTAATAACGAAGTTTGAGACCTTATCTGGTCCGAAGATTTTTTTGAATTGCCACATTGAATTGAATCGTAAAGATCGTATGGGTTCGTAAAGATATTATCAACAGTCGTGCAGCCTGATGAGTTTTCTTCAGTGAAAGTAGTCAGGGAGTTGGAATTGTGAGATATAAGTCTCGTCACTTCGTTATTGACATTGGATAAAAAGTCAGGCAAATGAATGGGGAGATTAGGATTGAAATTACTTTCAAAAAAATCAGCAAATGCGTCTGTTTTATCTCGGTTTGATGCTAAGATAGAGTCGTTGTATTGTAGTTGGCCAAGTATGGGAGATTTCTTACCAACGATTTTATTGATTTGTTTGAAGGTGTCTGGTCCAGGTTTTATGACGTTAAGTCTTTTTCTGAACTGAGTGTTGATGAATGCTTTTGTGTTTTGGTCAATAAGGGTATTTAGACATTTTAATTGCGAGTAAACACTCTGGTACTCATTGCCATGTGTACTTAGAGTACGGTGAAAAATTCTCTGGAGAATTTTTCGAAGTTTTTGTCTATACTTATACATATTTTGTATATGTACTGGAAAGTCTTTGTATTTTGACTTGAAATGTAGCGGTTGTGCCTGCTCTGCAATTGTATCTGTAATAGAGTTTTCAATTATATCGACTGCGGAATCGATTTCTTGATTGCTCAGATTGGTTGATGAACTAGGCGTGTTATTTCGTAGCTTGTTCGTTAGGGAGCTATGGAATACTTCCCAATTGATTTTTTTTTGTAGTTGATAAATTCTTTCTGAGGAGTAGCAAGGATATTGAAATTGGTCCGGAGACGAAGAATTAATTTTATTGCTAAATGGTCAGAGTCAGATACAATTGCAGTGCAGTAGAAGTTTTCAAGTGAAGGTAGTCTACCAATTAGGTTTGGGGAGCACATGAAAAAATCAAGTGTAGAAGGAGTTCGGGGAAATGTGGGGATTGGTTGAGATACAATCTCAAAAGAATGAGTGTGAGAGTTAGCGCTCAGCCAGTCAGAGATAGCAACTCCTTGGGGAGTGCTTAGAGTATCCATCCATAATTGATGACGGGCGTTGAAATCGCCACCAATAATGAATTGTGTGTAATTTTGACAAAATGCGTTTAGCAAATCAAGGTCGTGCTTAATGTCAGTTTGGGATGCGGAACACTGGTTGTATAGAGATATCAGAAGGATATATTACTTCAAATGTAACCAAACCTTGGATAATGACTTTTTGGCATTGAAATGGTGATCTAATCAGAATGGCCGTACCAGTTTTGGCAACATCTTTGTCTGTTCGGAATAACGTGTACTTTTCAAAGTAAAGCCGATGTCTCGAGACTAGTTTAGTTTCAGAGATCAAAACGGCGTCGGGTTTGTTTTTAGTAAGGAATTTTTCAAGGGAAATCCGTTTAGGATGAGATATTAGAGAACCAACGTTATACGCGATACCGTTTAATTGGTTTATTGTCCTAGACATATTTTAAAGCAGAATTCAAGAAACATATGTTTCTTGCCGGTTTCGTCGGGGCAGGCCTCGTAGAGAGGGATAAAATCTGAAATTTTAGATAAGATTGTGACAAAGTCACAACCGAAGAACTTTTGCGAGTCATTTAGGAATGAACTCGGTGTGGTTTTGGGCACACTAGGGGATTTGAAATTGTTTGTGGTTTTGACACCAATTGGGTTCGTTGGTTTGGGTTTGTTTGGCTCAGGATGAGCAATATGGGTGGGCTTAGCTTGGGGTTTGGTTTAGGGTTCTTCTTTCTGTAGGGACATCCTTCATAATTTGCTGGGTGTCCTTCTTTGCAGAGGACGCAATAAGGTTGGCCAACCTTGAGGTCAGTCCTCAAGCACTTTCCTCGTTCGTGGGATTCACTGCATTTCACACAACGGTGTTGCATCTGGCAGTTTACACTGACGTGCCCGAATGCTTGGCAGTTACGGCATTGGGTCAAGATGTTGGGCTGCAGCTTCTCCCATCTAACTGCTTCACCAAGCAGGTTCCGGATTCGGCTTACGGCAACTAGGTCAGTTCCTTTTTTAAATTCGATGACGAAAGCGTTGAACTTAGTTGTCTTGTCTCTCTTGGAGCGAAACTGTGATGCGTTTACGGCTTCAAACTGTAGAGCTCCTAGTTCGCTTATAATGTCTTCAGGTTTGTGTGAAGCGTTCAATTTTTTCAGCAGTATGATGCACTTCCTGTCCTCCTTGGAAGTGAAGGAGTGGTGTTGGATACTTTTGTCTGAAAGGTATTTCCTGATGACTTCGTGGTCTTCTCGGGTCGCTGACTTTATAATTGTTTTTGTTTTGTTAACATTAACTACACTGTAGTTAGGTTTGACTGGCTGCAGTTGAAAATGCCGGTACTTGTCTGCCGTTGCCAAATTGTAGCATACAATTGGTGGTTGCATTTTCCCTGGCACTAGTTTTTGTTCAACTGCTGGTTTTGTTGCTGTTGAGGTTGATGGTGGCGTTGCTGTTGCTGCTGTTGTTGTTGCTGCTGCTGTTGCTGCTGTTTAGTTGGATGTTTTTTTCCTCCTGTTGATGGGGGCTACCCTTATGAAGTCAGCGTCTTCATGTTGGTTTTCATCAACAAGTTTTTGTCTCTTGCTGGGGTCAGATGTGACTTCTGTGTCGCTTCCTATGGCCCTTTTGTCTTTGGGGTTCGTTGGCAAGATTGTTGTTGATTCCATCGTGATGTCCTCAACGTCAATGTCTTCTTCCTGCTGGATTTCATTTGGCTAGGTTGTAAATTGTTGGAGTACTTCGTCCACTTCATAGTTCAGCCGCACTGCGAAATCTGTCGATACTCCTGTACCGTAAGTATTTCGCATGTGTGCGACTTCCCTCTCGATGGAACTCAAGAGTTGCTCCCGGCGGCTTTAACTTTCTCGCGTTGACCCATAGGAAAACGTTGACCTGCCTGCTGGTTGGTTTTTCCCTTTAATCCGGATGTGATGGATTAATTCACTGGAAATTCCGAACCCACCTGTGCCTGTAGGTGTTGAGGAAAAAATAATAATGGTATTTAATTGTGATTTTTTTTTTTTTAACTTTTGGGAATTTTTCGATTAATTAAAATGGCTATATCTTTGGGTGTTATTGATGTAGGGATAAGTTTGATACATGAAATGTTTAGAAATTGTTAGTTATTGAATTAAAAAAATATAAAACAAAATAAATTCATGCGTTAAACTTTTTAAAAATACACAAAATTTCAATTTTTTGACAATATTTTTTGTTTGTGGGCTGTTGTCAGATTTAAGCTGGCGCCATTTTGCCCCGAACAATTACTCCACTGCTTCTTAAAGTACGGAAAACCGTCGAAAATGAAACGCCTAACCCGCATTTGTAACGAATTTCCCTCAAAAAATGCACCGAATTAGATACAACGTTGATTGTTCGGCGTTTCGTTCCATAAGATTCTGGATCTTGTATGAAATTACGGAAAAACCACCCAAACTCGAATTTTCCTAAGAATAGCCCTGGATCTTAGGATACTTGAACGAAAGTCTTGAATTTTGGCCTTTTCCGTATGGCTCAAATGTATACCACGCGACTCCGTTTATTTTCATCTCGAAACTCATAATTAAATGAAGCTTAAACGAGATTTGCATGGTGCGTTTATACTTCTGCAATACGAAAAAAACTGTTTTTATTTTCTAAACAACGCAAGGGAAAATAACGGGACTTTTTTTTTGCTCAATTCACTTATGCCATTAAATAAAAACAATAGTAAGCTGTCGCTTCCATTTCCAGTTTTCTATAAAATTCATTTTTACAGGTGCGTTTATACTTATGCAAAGCACTGTATAATGTACCTAGAAACAAAAAACTAACATTTAAGCAAATAAAATATTGATAGAAAATCTATGTATAACTCAAGTATGTTCTTTTTCATTGTTTTGTTCGATTTTTTTTTTTTCAGTAATATCCGCAGAAGGAACCTGCAAAATATCATAAAAGACTTAAAATAAAATTATTAACAAAATAAAATATTTTTTTTAGTGTTATTCAGTACCGTTAGCTATTCATTTTCGATAGTAAATATTGTAAGAAAAATGAACATTTTCTTTTTTTCAACTTTCAAAGACAATTTTTCCAACTTTACGGTTCTTTATTAAAAAAAAAGTATTACATTTTTTTACACTGAGTTAAATTGGTCAACATTTGAGATATTTTGAATCTTTGTGAAATGTACCGTTGAATTTTTTTAGTTAGAACTCAAATATTTTGTACCACGTTTCTTGATGGATTAAATTAAAAAAAATTCTAAATAGTGCGTAATACAAACTTTTGTAATACCACATATGACGGAAAATATACCTAATAAAGAACAAACTAATACTGCATTTAGTTTAATTGGGTTCGGTTAAATACTCTTTCAACAAAAAACACTTTAAAAAAAATCATTGTCTTCAATTTGTATAGAAATTTGACTAATTTAGTGCTACTTTATAAAACAAGTTAATAAAATCTTAAGACCCATTTATTGCTGCATAATTTAAAATAGTTTGAAAATTCATGAAATGTACCGTTATATTTTTTTTTTTTTTTTTTTTTTGAAGAAAAATCATTTTTTTTTTCATGGTTGTCTCTTGAATAAATTCAAAATATTTTGAGAACGGTAAATATTTTATCTATGACCACATATTTTAAACATTGCGAAATTGAATAATAAACAAACTAAATTACTTTTTTTTTTATAAAAATCCTTTGACTGTTAAATTGGAACGATAAGAACTGTAAAAAAAAATTACAAAATTTTTACTTCTTCAACGTTTAATAAAATGTTTACCAAGTTTAAGACCGTTTTCATTAATATTATGTTAAATATAATTTTGCGTAGTTTGATATATTTTTCAAGTTTTTTGGATGCGCCGTTATATTTTTTTTTTTTTGTAAAAACTGCAAAAATTCAGTTTACATTTTCACTTTTTCAACGATTACTAAATTTTTTCAAAATTTAAGGTCGTAATATACAAAAAAAAAATATACACAGTTTTATGCTTTAGTAAATTTTGCATCATTTGAATATTTTTTCAGCTTTCTGAAATGTACCGTTATATATTTTTGAAACTTTTATATCATTTGAAACTTTTAAGTTTTTGTTCATGGTTTCTTATCCATTTAATTAAAATTATTCAAGATATATCTACAAGAAAAATATCAAAAATATCTCAAGCAATGTTGAATTTAAAAATGAAAAAAGTGTGTTTTTTTGATTTTTTTTTATATTTTGTTTACAATTCCGTTTTAACAGTAAATATTGTAAAAAATATTTAAAATGTTCACTTTTTCAAGTTTTTATAAAAAATTTACAGACTTAACGGTACATAATAAAATAAAATGTTTACTATCTTGTTCTAAATTCAATTCTGCATCGTTTGAGGTATTTCAAAATTTTCTTAAATGTACCGTTATATTTTTTTTAATTTATACCTTAATTTTTTTTTTGTGATTTGTCTTTAAATAATATAAAGTATTTTTTGAGATATTTTAAAAGTTTGTGGAATGTCCCGTTACATTTTTTTTTTTTTTTGTCAGGACCATTTTTTTTTTTCAAACGCTGATTACGCGGATTGCTCAACAGCTAGAGGCCAGGATAATTCCTCAAATACTCCTTTTAAATAGCTCTACAACCCATCAAAATCCTAAACCTATTACCAAAAGTTAGGATTTTTGCACAAAATTCCTGGGCTATAGGTGAAAATTCTGATTACTCCGAATTTAGTCTACATGGTTATAGCACTGAATAAATATATATAGAAGGTGACACTCCACAACTCAAAGCGCCATACCTTTCTCGTAGTAAATAGGAAAAAACAAATAGTTCTCAAAAGGACATTTAATTATTTAATTGTTCCTTTTTGTAAGGTAACCATAGCGATATTCCTTCAATATTTAGACTTGTTTTGAAATTTCAGATTATGTCACGTACATTTGTGTATACATATATGTAGTGGTACCTATTTTTTCTAGTAGTATTAATTTATTTGGTATAGTTTTTAAGGTTTTTATCGGGTATTTTTCATTAGGAACAAAGTTTGTTTTTGATATCGTTAAGGCAGTTAGGGAGTAGGAACTAGAGAGTTCATTTTTGAGAGATGAAGGCCTTTGGTAAGGCCTAATAAATAACCTAAGTTTTCGACCTCGAGCGGTGACCGCTTCATTGTCAAAAATCAGAAAAACCGCGATTTTTTCGCGCTTTTTTCAGTTAATGGTGATTTTAGTCCTAAATAACTAATTTTAATTAATATATAAAAGTCTTTGTTTGATTTTTTTTTGTCAGTTTGGATGTATGGGTGTCTAAACTAACAACAAAACAATCAAAATACTAACTTTTTTTATGGCATCAACAATGTCTATCCCCCAGCTATCCGAAAGATATCTTCTCAAAAAAAAAATAAATTTAAATTTTTTTAGAAATCTTTAACAATAATAAAAAAATGTTGCCTATATGAAATTTGTTTTTTGGGTTTTTATTAATATCTTTTTAATAAACAGTCGTAGAGGTTTCCAATGCGCTAGTGAATTATAGCTATATGTCCTAGGAACTTGTATAAAAAAATTATATTCCTATTGTAACGTTGAGCTGAGAAATTGACAATATAATATTGTTCACACATACATTCCCTGTCACTTGTTTGAGGCCACTATTTTCATAAAAGTTTTTTCTCGATAAATACCTGTAAGCACTATTTTTTTCCTGGAAATTTTTGATACGTGTGAGTAAGTATATATATTTTGAAATAAATATTTTGCTTTAAAGGAACTGGGATTCTCAGGCCGAGAAAAAGCTAGGAGCCACAACAGAAGCAAGACCATTGTCAACAACTATCTAGCAGACACTATAAACTATGGAAAAAACAAAAAGGACGCACAGCTTAAGCCACAACAATCGGATAAAAGCGACTTATTCAGCGGCTAGCTTCAAATTCAACACTATCAGAGCCTAATATAAGGTCATAAAGTGGGGTATCAGCCAGTATTTCGACGGTTTAAAGGATAATTAAAACCAGTGGTACATCAAGAGTATGAACATCAAAAAGAAAGCGGCAGCTACATAAGGAACTACGGATGAATTTCGCCAGGAAGCATGTTGCCTGTAGAAACGCATGGAAAAAGGTTGTTTTTTTCGGGTGAATAAAAGTTTATTCTTGACGGACCCGATGGTTACAACTTTTATTTTCACGATTAAAGAAAAGAAGAACTTATTTTGTCAAGACATCACAGTCAAACATCAGGTGTGGGGAACTATCACCTATTATGGAACAGTTGAATTGGAATTTATAACTACACAAATGAACGGAAATAGTTACAAATGGCTGCTGTAACGGGTATTTCCAAAGCTAGAGAATATTCTGGAACCTCTACCTAGGATATTCCAACAAGACAACGCTCCTATCCCTACTTCCTGGGTAGCTAGTAGCTGGATTCAGTTGGAAAACGTTGGACTTTTACCATGGCCACCCTATTCATCGGACTGAAACATCATCGAAAACGTTTGGGCCTGGCTATGTCGAAAAGTTTCTGATGCTGGTAGACAGTTTGGACATAAGGACGTCTTGGTCGAAGCTAACTGCGATGCCTGGAGCCAGATTTCACTGGATTATTCCAAACAACTGTATGATTTAATTCCAAACCGTCTAATAGAGCTTATTTCAAAAAATGGCGGTCATACTTATTATTAATTGACAAAAACATAATACATTAATGTTTAAAAACAAAAAAAGTAAGCATTTTTATAGTTTTGTTAATTTTTATAAGATTTTTCAAGTGGCCTCAATCAAGTGACGCATTTTTATATACCCATTTTTACAGTCCATTCGTATAATTTGTGAAATTCCTATGGAATTTCCAAGTTACCCCTTTGAATTTATACTTTTTTATTGCAAAATATATTTACCTACTCACAGGTATTAAACATTTCCAGGAAAAATATTTCCTACAGGTATTTATCGAGAAAAAACTGTTGTGAAAATAGTGGCCTCAAACAAGTGACGGGAGTGTATTACTTAATAACATGTGGGTGTGTGCATGGATTGATTTAGTTTTTTCTTATAATTAATCTCAATAGAATAGTCATTAATTTAATACCTCACTTTTTAATTTACCTCCTATATTAGCGTCACAATTGATTTTTTAAAATTCATACAAAATCGAATAAAATCCATAGAAATGCTCCGCTTTGTTCATTGTCAACAATCGTCTACCAGTGGAGAGCACCGTTATTTCAATTAAATTTCTAATTGGAGTTCTTTTAATATAAAAAATCATAACTTCATTTCTACTCGGACGATTATTAAAGTTTTGATCTCAGAATTTAGCTATGAGATGTGGATAAATTTGTGTTTAAAAATTATTGAGGGGGGTGAAAAATTTCATACTAACAGGGTGTGTAAAATTTATATTACATATATTAAATTCAAAACTTGATGAAATTTTTTTTAATTTCAAAAAACTCATGATGCACGTTTATATAAATATAACATATACATACACATATAACCTTCTTCTATAAATATGTGAATAATTTTGTATTTCTAAATCTAACGGGAAAAAAGTAGGGGTAATTTAATAAAAAAATTACAAAAAAAAAAATCTACATTTAGACAACTTTAGAGGTTTCAAAATTGAGCAAACCTTAATAGTTCATAATAAATTATACATGAAATTTAGAAAGAAATTTATAACTTAAATTTGTGTGTAAAAATTATTGCAAAATATTAAAAAAAATGTGTACTGAAAATGTATTTTAATGAAAAATCAACTTATTTTTTTCGTTCTTTAAATTCAAAAGTTAATCAAAAATTTATATATTTAAAAAAAAAACAAAGGATGCACATTTATAGGTGTAACCTTCTTCTACAAATATGTGATAATTTTGTATTTGTAAATCTAGCGAGAAAAAGGTAGGGGTAATTTAATAAAATAAGTCACAAAAAAGATCCATTTAGCCAAATTAAGAGGTTTTAAACTTGGGTAATACTTAATAGTTCATAAAAAATGATATATGAATTGAGGTAAAAAATTATAATATAAATTTCTGTGTTTAAATTTTTGGAAAATCTTAAAAAAATTCATATTAAAAATGTGATCTAGTGAAAAATCAATTCAATATTTGGTACTTTAAATGCAAAAGTTAATAAAAAATTGATACATTTTGAAAAACAAAACTAACACACCAATTGCTCTAATCCTCTTCTCAAATATTGTTAGTAAATGTTTAGTGATTATTTCAACAAAAGCCACTCTAAAATTAGTTTTATTGATTTATTTACCAAACAATCATGCTTTTTCAACGAATTTTATTTTTATAATTTCACCACGCCCATAAAATATTTTCAAATTTAAAAATTATAAATCCTGACAATCTGATAAAAATTTTGATATATAAAACATAACTGCGCATTGCTCACAAGCTTCACAAAATAATTTCAAATATTAAAATTTTACATAAGAAATATTTTTTACAGATAAAATGCAGAAAAAATTTTAAAATTGTCAATTTGTCTGCATAAAATTGGCTATAAATCGGAAAGTACTTATCCGAATTTAAAAATTTAGATGTCGATGGATTTAAATACATACAAAACATTAAAAGACGTCCATACAATTTTTAAGACTAATACGCTTAAACAGATAAAATAGCATTATGTTGACTAAATAGTGAATATTGTTACTTTTTATTTAACCGATTATCAAAATTTAAATTTTGTAATAATCTATACGAATCAAAATTATTTTGGTATATAAAACATATTTCTACGATAACCACAAGCTTTAATATGGATTTTTAAACATAACTGAAAGAAAAATTTTGCAAAAATCCAGTCTATTGGTCGATAAATTTTTTTCTTTTTTCGAAAAATATACATAAAATACCTGTAAATAGCCATAACTTGGACAATATTTTTTTGATATTTATAAATGAGGAATCAAATGAAAGGTTATAAGACATAGAAAATTGTAAAAATAAAAAAATATTCACTTTCATGACAAAATAAATTGTTAAAAGAGAAAGAATTTGCCATAATGCGAAAAATTCATACCTTTTCAGTGTATTTACTTAGAAAATTGTTAAAAGTTAATGAAAAATTTATAAGTTTTGGAAAACTAATGAAACACAATTATAGGTGTTATATTCTTCTGCAAATATTTTCGTAATTTTATAATTGTAAATCTAAAGGAAAAAAAAGTAGCGGCAATTTAATGAGAAAAATCACAATAAAGCTCCATTTGGCCAAATTTAGAGGCTTCAAACTTTAGTAATGCCTGATAGTTCATAACAAATGATACTAGAAATTTATAATGTAAATTTTTGTGTTAAAACTTTTGCAAAATCTTAAAAAAATTCATAAAAAATGTGATTTAGTGAAAAATGAATTCTATTTTTGATACTTTAAATGCAAAAGTTAATAAAAAAAATTGATACATTTAAAAAAAAACAAAACGAACACACCAATTGCTCTAATCCTCTTCTAAAATATTGCTTATAAATATTAAGTGATCATTTCAACAAAAGCCGCTCCAGAATTAGCTTTATTGATTTATTTACCAACAAAAATGCAAAATTGATCATGCTTTTTCAACGAATTTTATTTTTATATTTTCACCACGTCCATCAAATATTTTCGAATTTAAAAATTATAAATCTTGATCACAATCTTCACAAAAAAATATCAAATATTAAAATTTTACATTAGAAATATTTTTTACAGATAAAATCTAGAAAAAATTTTAAAATTGTCAATTTTTCTGCATAAAATTGGCTATAAATCGGAAAGTACTTATCCGAATTTCAAAATTTAGATGTCTTTGAAAAGGGCATTGTCTCACTATTTAAATACATACAAAATATTAATAGACAACCATACAATTTTAAATACTAATACGATTAAACAGATGGCAGGATTATGAACATGTCCAGAAAAAATCCAATGGAGTCCAAAAAATCTATGTCCATGCAGCGACATGGCGAAAAATATAACTTTTTGAACAAGACATGAGCGTTGTACAAAGCTTAGCTATGAGATTTGGCGTTTCAAGTGCGTATGAGTTTTTTGCCTAGTTTTTGTTGAATGTGTAAGTGAATGTTAGAATGTTGGAAAATATAATAAGTAGTGATGAAAGGCTAATGAATGGCATGATATAATTCTCAAGTAAGTAAAAATGCGCTGGTTGTTGATTGGATTGTGGTGGAAGGTAAAACCTTAACCAATCATGTTTGATTTACATGGTCGATAAAAATTTAGTTATGTTGAAATCAACCCGGCGTATACTTTCACAATCTACCAAATCAGTGAGAAACATTCGCTCCGTAGAGTAAATCATTCACAATGATAACAAAAATGGTAACATCAATGCTATAAGAACAAAAACTGCCGTATTACAGCTCCTCTCTTCTGTGCGTTGCAAGTAGTGTGTCGAAATGTCAAAATCTAAGGGCACCAATCGATTAAGGAGGGTGTTATTACCTAATGTCTCGACCAGCACTTTAGTTCTAATAGAAAATAAGAAATTTCACTTTACAATTTGACAGGTGCCGAAATGACAAGATCTGAGAGCGCCAATCGATTTAGGAGGTAGATTTTGCACTCTAAGTCCAGTGGAAATCAAAAAAATCGCACTTAACAGTGATGGTGGTGAAATGTCAAAAATCCGAAAAATCACACATTTTGCTTTGACAGTTGATAGTTGGGGGCGAGATAGCAAACCATACAAATTTTTCAAATATTTTCTTACAAGTAGGTTTTTTTAGCATAGCTATTTAGAAGTACGTGAATATATAGTTAAGCTTTTATACATATTAATAAAATAATTAACTCTTGCACAATATTTCTATCCTTTGAAAATTGAGAACATAAATGAAGTTGAAAATTTATTGATGTCGGGAATAAGTCAAGTCAGGGCGGTCAATTCATCGAATTTATTTCAGAGATATTCACGATAGCAGAAATATTTTCAAGGAAAACTATTTTCCACTTTAACAAAAGGGACCCGGGAAACGCCGGGTGTTTCCGCTAGTTTTAAATAAAAGCATTGTTCCACGATTTCAAAGTAACTTTATCTGCTTCAACTTGAAACTAAAGTCAACTCTGTAGACCCAATGGTTTCCAAAATACAACAATTCAAAACTAGCGATACAAAATTTAGTAGTGCTCGCTGCAGGAAAAATGCAACAGTGAAAAAAACGCAAAAATCACACCATTTTTTCCGACATTTTCCTTTATAACTTTGGAAATATGCAACTTAGGAAAAAACCATTCAATATATTCTTGTTTGTTTTAAAATTTTCTACAAGGCCACATTAGTTTAAAATTCATGTAATGTTTGCATCATTGCTGTGATCAAAGTAGGAGACTTAAGTTGGCACTTATTTTGGTACACGTACCTGGAGCCCTTAACTATGATAAAATATAGTTTTGGTAATTATATCTTTTTTTAAGCAACTTTAGTAGCGATTTTAAAAGTTCCGAAAATTGTTCACTTGGCATGTAAATAAGTTATTTCGTGAACATTTTCGAAACTTTTAAATTCACTACCAAAGTTGCACAAAAAAGTTATAAATATTGTAATTATATTTTATCATAGTTAAGGGTTCCAGGTACGTGTACAAAAATAAGTGCCAATTTAGGTGTCCTACTTTGACCACAGCAATGATGCAAACATTACTTGTTGCACTTAGTTAACATCATGTTTCTTGCCAAAACTATTTGACCGATTTGGATCGAATTTTCAAATTTCGTCATATAATACTCGAGGTTATTTTATTGCAAATTTTGAGCACAATTGGACAATTTTTGAACAATTTTTTGAGCGCTTCAAAATTATTTAGTTTTTCAGAATTTTTGTTTTTACTCATGTTTAGATAGCAACTCAAATATAACATACATGAATTTTAAACTAATGTGGTCTTGTAGAAAATTTTATAACAATCAAGAATATAGTGAATGGTTTTTTCCTAAGTTGCATATTTCCAAAGTTATAAAGGAAAATTTCGGAAAAAATGGGGTGAATTTTGCGTTTTTTTCACTGTTGCATTTTTCCTGCAGCGAGCACAGGTTTTTCGAAGTTGCAAACTTAGCTACAGACTACTCAAACATGCCCCAACAACATATCAAAAATGCAGAACTACTTCGCGCTTTGTGAAGTTAGCCCTTTTTTTTGTAATTATTGACTGGGCTAAAGTGATCAAACAGCATAATGGAAAATAAAGAATGGTTGACATAAATGCATCAAATCACTGAAGCGATTAGGTTGGGCCAAAAGAATAGAACAATTATACCAGGAGGGGGGTCTATGTACCCCGGTTTAGATGGGAGGGGCAATTTTCTAAAAAAAATGACAATAAGTGGTAACAACACTATTGAAAAACAATAGTTACACCTAAAATATTCTCCAATAGCTTAACTGAAACCCAGAAATCCATTCTTGAATTTTCTTTTTAAATAAAGTGATTTCAATCGATAGTTTTTGAAAAATTAAAAATTCAAGAATGGATGTCTGGGTTTCAGATAAGCTATAGGAGAATATTGTAAGTGTTACCATTGTTTTTCAATAGCGTTGTTTTTATCTTAAGTCATTTTTTTAGATAATTGCCTCTCCCATCTTAACGGGGGTAAATAGACTCCCTTCCGGTATGATTGTCCTATTATTTGGCTCAACCTACCAGGTCCAGTGCTTGGATGAATTTATGTCAACCATTCCTTATTTTCCATTATACTTGTTATATTTAATTTTTTATCGCTAGATTTTGAATTGTTGACTTTGATCTCAAGTTGAAGCACATAAAGTTTCTTTAAAATCGTAGAACAATGTTTTTATTTAAAATAACTTCTTTAGGACTAAAAACGCCAATAACTGAAAAAAGCATGAAAAAATCACATTTTTTTTTTTTTTTTGATTTTTGACCATGAAGCGGTCGCCGCTGGAGGTCAAAAACTTAGGTTATTTATTAGGCATCCTGTACAACTCAGCAAAAATCAAAAACACCAGATTTGACGCATACGTGAATGTAAATGAACAATTTGCGTTTTCTTTTTTATTTATTTTATTTTTAAGTCAATACGCAATTAAAATTTTCTGGTTTTATCATTCGCATTTAAAAAATAAATATATTAAGGGATCTCCCAAACGAACGCGGAACATTTGCTATGCAGGGCCAATCATTCACAATGATACAAAAAATGACAAATAAATATAATGCTAAACAATAACAAAAACTGCCGTTCGTCGGCGAATGTTTCGCCCGAAATTTGAAGGCATGTAATTTAATGTAAGCCAAAAAATTGCTTAACATTGAATACCAAATAAAAAAGAACAAACTGCAGAGTAAAAAAATGCATAACAACAAAATGCCAAATAAAAATTGCAAAACAACAGAATGCCAAAAAAATAATTGCCAAACTTCAAAAAGCCAATTAAATAAAAAAGATAATAAAAATTGCACAATAATAAATTCGAAATTAAGATTTGTCATATCATTAAACCGGCGCGTTTTCAAAATGTTAAATGCGAAATAAAAAAAAATGCGAATCGAAAAACGGCCCAATGACCTTCCACGAATCGTCAATTTGCTAAACAATTCTGGTGAAACATACATATATCATACCCCTTATTTTAATATTTTCTCTGCGCAACTATTTCAGAATATTCTCTTCACAGTACCTACGTGTTTTGGTAATAATTCCAGAAGACTTTCACCTCCTCTGAAAAAAACGTTCGGTCATACTTACATTTTTTATTTTAGTTTTTATGAAAAATAAAACATTTAATCCAGACCATTTGTTCATCAACAAACAACAGACCAATCAGTTTAAACGGTTAACGGTAGTTGAGGTACACAACTTTGCAAATGCGTTTATCATTATTTATTTACTAAAACTCAATTTAATTTCCTATTTATTCATGTTAAATACCTACTTGTCATACATACTGTACATTTTTTAAAATCATTATTTTCTTATGAATTAAGAATTGTTTCTGTGATCTATTTATGATTTTTTTTTCTAATAAAGGATTGTTTTTGTTTATTTTTGTTTCAATTGTGTTTAAATTTAGATTATTCTTTAAAACTTAAAAAACATCAATTTCGTCGAAAAAGGCATTATTTTTTTCAAATGAGGTATGATTTTGCCTAAACGAGTTGGCAACGCTGGGTGAGTTTTACTCATCTAATCTCTTATCTAAGAGAGTCTACAAAATCAAGTGCAGGCTCGATCGAAAATACTTTCATTTTCATTCTTTCACTTGGATCTTGACCTCAGCAGCAACCACACCTTTGGCCAAAAGACAGCGATAAGTATCATTTATAATATTTGTACATATTAAAATAATTAATTATTATAAATCGACTTGGCTTAATTTCTTTTCGTTTTTGGTTCTTTGGCGAATAAAATAATTTGTATGGTTCGATCCAATTCAGCTTGTATTTAATGGTTATTTTAATAATTATTTTGTATAAGGTATAGGTATATAGGTATTCTAACTTAATATTAAGTATTTAATTAATCATAGAAATTATGATTGCTTTAAATATTGTATTGACCTCAAACTAGAAGATCTTTTAAGAAGGTAGATATATTTTTACTGTTTTATATGCATTTTTTAAAATGCATTTTTGGCTTAATTCCTCACTGGTAAACAAAAATTACCACTAAAGTGAATAGCCTGTTATATCTCCTGCATTTTAAGACCTTTCATTTAAAGATCAGGTCATTAGAACTCAAGTTACATTCACCTAAGCAATACAGCTTTCGTTTTTTTTTTTTTTTTAATTTTCAATTCAATTTATTGGATACATATTATAAACATTTAAACATTAAGATTAATATATTTTGTAGTACTTAGAGATAAGATAAATAGGTATTACTTTAGTTATGTATGTATTCAATTTAAATTACTCAACTTAAAACTAAATTTAAATTTACATAATTCTGAAGTTTTATTTTAGAGATAGCAGCAAAGAAGTATGAGAATTTAAAAATGAAGAAAAAGAAATTGAAGCAGAAGAAAAAAAAAGATTTAAAAAAAAAAAAAGTTATTAATGGGGAAAAAGAATAGCTCTGAGATTAGGTTGAAGTGAAGTGAAGGAAGATTGCACTTTTGAAGCGAGTGGCATTAGAGATAGATCTTATGCTTATTGGTAAAGAATTCCATAACTTAACGGCGGCGTGAATAAAAAATAAACGAGATGAATTGAGATAGTGATAGCGTGATGGAACTAGACTAAAGTCTAAAGTTCTTCCCAAAAAGTTTTTCACATGGTGAGAAATATGGTCATATCTACGGAGCCCATGAATATATCTTACAGAATCATTAAATGCAACTTTAAGTTTTTGTTGTGATAAGGAATCTAAATTAGGGTATACGACTTCAGAATAAGTAATAAGCGGTAGGATAAGACTTTTAAGAAGCCTTTGCTGGTATCTTGTTGAGTAAAACTTGCAGCCATCCATAATTTTTGAAGACATCCATATATTTTACCTATAACACAGTTTGTATGGTCGTATCCTGATAGGTTAGAATTCAAAACAAATCCCAGACTTGTCACAGTTTGAACAATGTTTAGTTTGTCTACAGATAATAAAATATCAGGTAGAGTATTAAGAGACAGTTTCTTTTTAGTAATTGGAATAACTTGAGATTTTATGGGATTTAGTAGCAAACCAATTTGTATAGACCAAGAGTAAATTTCACGTAGATCCTCATTTAAATTGCTTACAAGTTTAATTATGTTGTCAATTGGCCGAGCTAGATACTACTGAACGTCGTCAGCATAGAGGTGAACTGTAGTATGTTTACAGACAGAAGGTAAATCATTAATGAACATACAGAAGATGATAGGGCCTAGGATCGATCCTTGGGGAACACCCTGTTTTACACGTAAAAGTTCCGAACAAGAATCGTTGGTTACAACTCTCTGAAGTCTGTCGGAGAGATAACTTTGAATTAGAGTCACTGCAGAATTATCGAAACCAAAAAGATGTTTCAATTTCAGGCACAGAATCTTGTGGTTTACTTTGTCGAAAGCCTTTGAGAAATCAAGAAGACAAAGAAGCGTAACATGTCCCTTATCGTAATCTTGTCTTATATCGTCCAATATTTTTATCATGGCTGTAGAACAAGTATGGTTAGATCTAAAACCGGATTGTCCAGCATAGAGAAGGTTATACTGAGACAAGTGTTGAAGGATCTGTTTGGCTATTAATCTCAAAAACTTTCGACAAACATGGTAAAATACTTATAGGTCTGAAATCAGAAGCAGACAATGGGTGGGATTTTTTTTGCAACAGGCACAACTCTTGCTATTTTCCATGACTTGGGGAAGGTTGATGTTGTGATACCGTGGTTAATAATGTGAGTCAAGCTGGATGTTATATAAGGGAGAATTAATTTGATGAATAGAAGTGGTATCCCATCTTCACCCACAGCATTTGATTTGATCAAACCAATACAGTTAATGACATCATTCTCGTCAACCGTTTCGTTTTCAATTTTATCAACGCGAGAAGCTAGGTTGAAGAGAGAATTGTTGATGGACTCAAATCGTTTTTCCAAGCTATTCTTAACTTCTTCAATTTTGATAACAAAATCTGATCGCATTTTATCAATTTCATCGACGATGGTATTTTGCGTGGAATTTTGAGAGGCAGGCTAATCGTTCTTCCAAAACTTTAATTGTAACCATTCCTTTACTTTTGGTTAAAAGTTTATTAATGGGTGATGGAGATTTGGTGTGAGAAGAAGGAGCGAAGGAGTGAGTTGTTAGTCTTGTTTCACGTTGATGACGATGGGCGAGACAAGGGGAGCCTTATAGGCACGAGAGAAATATGTTAGTTTTAATGTTTTTTTTTTTTTTTTTTTTTTTTTCTATTTTTGTTCTTCGAAAAATAAATTCATGTACATAAATCAATAACAAGGCCTATCCCCTGATCTGATTTTAACTACAAATTGAATTCTACACAATTCAATAAAAAATCAGATTTTCAAACAAAATTAAACAACACAAAATTCGTTTACATTCATATACACATCCTTATATGTATTAAATAAATTTGAGTTTCAAAAAAAAAAAAAAAAATACCAAGAATCGTTTCCATAGAATTTTTTAAAAACAAATAAAATGAGAAATGAGAATTATTGAGAAAATTCCCTCTCTCATAATATAAGGGACATTTATTTAAGCGACACTACCGCCAAGCTAGCAGCCAGTGGTCATTCTTCCGAGTGTCACCTCCTATATATATTTATTCAATGGTTATAGCTTAGTGCCTTTATTTTTCTTATCAGCTTCAACCACAGTGTGGCCTTGTTTAAATACAAACTAAGACTTTATGTGGTTAGAATTCACCATCAATAAGCACATCATCCATACATGTTTCATTTATCGTAGCCCAAGTTTGGATGGTAATTCGACTTCTAACGAATTCGATGCGCTATCTGACTCAAACCAGAGTATTGTTTCCCACTATCCGCACAGTGAAATCGCTGTTACGGCCGATTTTAATGTACTAAAGATGAATTATTGACCAATTCGTAGTATACTTAAAGAGTGGATAAGATAAAAATCTTGATTTATCCTTCGGCTTTTTCGGTCACAATGGATATGGCAATGAAACAATCAAGTTACATTTGCTTTTCCCGACGTTTCGGCAGGGGTTGCTGCCTTCTTCAGGGGAACTTTATTGCACACAAAAATATATATAAAAAAAAAATTCAGTATAATAACAATTGCATGACAACATTAAAAATTAGACTTACATTTTGTAAAAATATCAAAAATTGTAATAAATTTACATTGAATAAAATGTTTTAAATTTATGCACTTCAAAATGAAGTTCAGTCTTTATTTATAAAACTTTATAAAACTTAAAAAGAATAAACAAAAAACAAGTAATTGACGTTAAGTCAGTGACAAGTGAGCAATATACAGCGGATATGTTTTGTGTGTCGAGCTTTCGGTTCATGTTGTTGCGGTTGTTAATGATGTGCAACGTTTCAAGTGTGTATCGCTTTGACGCGTGCCGCTCGGTTTGGAGAATTTGGACATCTTCGAAGTCTGGAGAATGGCCGCTTTCAATTATGTGACTCGCTAATGCCGTTTTCCCAGGGTTGTTAGATTTTATGTCAGATTTGTGGTTAGACATACGTTGACGAAGGAACTGTTTTGTGGTGCCAATATAGCATTGATTGCAAGGATCGTCGGGTTTGCCCTTACAGTTGATTTTGTCTATCACATCCGTGGCTTTGTCTTTATCCGGTTTAACTTTAAGCTTAGTGAAAAGGTGGCTTAGTGTTTTGTTGGATTTATAAGCCAAAAGAACGTCTTTTGATTTGTTGACGACAACCTTTTTGAAGTTTTCAGTTAAACCAGGTACAAACACAACACTTTTGTAGTATTCCATAGGGCAATCCGCTTTCAGGTTCTGTGGAGCTTTGATTTTTTGTTTTTGTATAAGACCACGTGTAACTGAGGAGGGAAACCCATTATCTCGCAGTATTTTTGTGATTTTTATTTCATTGGCGTTATGAAATTTTTCATCACTCAGCATGAATACTTTGCCAATAAGGTTGGAAGCCGTGTTGATAATGATGTGCTTAGCTTGGTTAGAGTTAAAATTAACTAATCTTCCTGACGCTGTGTCTTTATGGTGCCGGTTAAACACGAGACCCTCGTTCTCCCGACGAATTTTCACGTCAAGAAATGCTATTTCACAGTTCTTTTCCATCTCAATTGTGAATTGGATCTTTGGATGGAATCCGTTCAGGGATATAAGAACATCATCGACTTTGTCTTTGTTCATGATCGCAAAAATGTCATCTTCATATTTTGAAACGAACCTTGGTTTTTCTTCCATTTTTTCCAGACATTCTTCCAGCAAATAGTCAAGGACCAAGTTGGCGATAGTCGGCGACAATGGATTACCCATAGGCATTCCAAAAATCTGCTTGTAAATGTCATCCTTGTACTGTAAATAGTTGTTCTCTTTTAAGCAAAAATCGAGAATTTCCAAGAATTTGCCCTGGTTCAACGTTGTGTTTTCACTTATTACATCCCATCTTTTTTTAGCTATAGTTATAGCTAAATGGACGGGGATGTTTGTAAAAAGTGAGACAACATCGTACAAAAACTCACTTAAGTTTGTTGGACAGAATACAAAAGAGAGCTTTAAAAATGATAGGTGAAGGATCTATAACGGAAACAATTACATAACACCGCCGTAATGTTTCATGTCTTTCCCTATTTTACCGTTATTTTTATAAACAGTGTTCTAGTGAAATAGCCAGTTGCATTCCTCCCCTTAAATAATTCAACCGTAATACTCGCGCTTCTAGGAATGCCCATCAGTTTACCCTCGAGCCCAACTTCGGACGTACTGTTAAGTATAGAGTTTCTTTCTTTAGTCGAACCACAAGAATGTGGAATACTTTACCTGGCTCTGTGTGTCCCTCTTATTACAGTATTCAGACATTCAAAACAAATGTTCATCGGTATCTCCTTTTTAACCCTTTCCAATTTCCTGAACGCTCGCACTGTGTGTAAATATTTTAAGGGTAATAATAATCCATTTTGTGCGCGCAAAGTTAAAAAAAAAAAAAAAAAAAAAAAAAAAAATGATTAGGAATAAATTTAAAAAATTCCACAATTAACACAAAACAGCTTCTTTCAAACAAGGAATCTTTTGATATGTATGTTAAGATTGAACTTAAATACCACCAAAAGGTTCTAAACATCGAGATATCCGAGATTCACCATAAAATAAAACGCACAAACAATTTACTTCGCCTTCTCGCCCTGCGCATAAAAAATGAACTATCGCCAAACGAATATAAACAGTTCACAACAAAACAAAAACAAGTGTTTAGAGACACGTACAATAAAAAAGAACAACTAAATGCACAGAAAATAGACCAACTCAAATCATCACTTTGGAAATCATTTAATATTGAAATGCACGAAAAATGGTTTGATAATAGAACAAAAGTACAATTTCCCCTTGAAATCAAATGGTTGTTATCGATGGGAAAGAAATTTGCACTACCTGTTGACAAAAAAACCTTCCCGCTCTTTCAATTAATAGCTGATGGTGAAGAGGTTATTCGTAATGTGCAAGACGAGAGGGAACAAGAGATGATCAGAGCACAGTATAGCAATATGCTACACTCGTTCCTTCGACACCAACGCAACGATCAATTTGCCAAGTATGTGCTAAGTGTAAACAAACAAGCCATACAATTTCTAAAACAACATAAAAACATCATCATTATACCAGCTGATAAGGGCAACGTTACTGTGGCGATGGAACGAGAAGAGTATGATAGTAAAATGTGTGACCTGTTATCCGACTCGCAACAACGAATTGGTGAAATGGCTGAGCAACAACAAATTTATAGACGATCGGGAAAAAACGAAGATGACTACGTATACGGCACAACTTCCATCAATTTATGGCTTGCCGAAAATACACAAGCCAAATCTGCCCTTGCGTCCCATTACGTCGTCTATGAAATTGCCATGCTATGAACTTTCGAAATATGTAGGAAGGTTATTACAGTACGCGACAGCAAAATCAAGCTATTCGGTAAAAAATTCGTATGAATTTATTGAAAAAGCAAAAATTGTTAAATTTCAAAAGAATGATATTTTGGTCTCATACGATGTTGTCTCACTTTTTACAAACATCCCCGCCATTTAGCTATAACTATAGCTAAAAAAAGATGGGATGTAATAAGTGAAAACACAACGTTAAACCAGGGCAAATTCTTGGAAATTCTCGATTTTTGCTTAAAAGAGAACAACTATTTACAGTACAAGGATGACATTTACAAGCAGATTTTTGGAATGCCTATGGGTAATCCATTGTCGCCGACTATCGCCAACTTGGTCCTTGACTATTTGCTGGAAGAATGTCTGGAAAAAATGGGAGAAAAACCAAGGTTCGTTTCAAAATATTTAGATGACATTTTTGCGATCATAAACAAAGACAAAGTCGATGATGTTCTTAGATCCCTGAACGGATTCCATCCAAAGATCCAATTCACAATTGAGATGGAAAAGAACTGTGAAATAGCATTTCTTGACATAAATTTAAAACATTTTATTCAATGTAAATTTATTACAATTTTTGATATTTTTACAAAATGTAAGTCTAATTTTTAATGTTGTCATACAATTGTTATTATACTGATTTTTTTTTTTTTTTATATATTTTTGTGTGGAATAAAGTTCCCCTGAAGAAGGCAGCAACCCCTGCCGAAACGTCGGGAAAAGCAAATGTAACTTGATTGTTTCATTGCCATATCCATTGTGACCAAAAAAGCCGAAGGATAAATCAAGATTTTTATCTTATCCACTCTTTAAGGATTTTAATGTACACAATTCTTCTTGGCTACGCTATTCTGGTCAGACAACACCCGAAGGAAGGTATGTCGAGATTTTTACTGAGTAAATCCACCTGAATCAGCTTGTTGACGAGTCTACTCGAATTCCTAACGTTGCAGGTCAAACCGCCAACACTCTAGACTTGTTCCTTACCTCTGACCCTATTAAATACACTATTAGTGTATTATTACCTCTAAGCACATCAGACTATTGTGTCATATCTGCAAATTTCTCGCGCCACCAAATCACAGTTAAAGAAAAAAATCCAAAGAGAACCGTTTGGCAATACGAGAAAGCCAACTGGGACGGTCTCAATAATTTCTTTAAGAGCTTTAACTGGTCACTAAGCTTCTTCGATAGTGATGTTGACGCCAGTGCAGATATGATTACAAACTTGATTCTTTGTGCAATGAGAAATTTTATCCCGAATAGGGTGAAATCTATCAAACCCAAAGAAAACTCATGGTTTCATTCAAGCTGTAAAGAGGTTATTAAAGTAAGAGAAGTAAGCTTGCGATGCGTTATAAAGCAAACCCTACTGAGGAAAACCAGAAAAAGTTTCAACAAGCTAGAAAGACCTGCACCGTTCATATTAAACGAGCCAAATTTTCACATGATTAAAAATTACAGCAAAAAATACTACAATGTTCCAAAGGTAGTTTAAATTTTTAGTATTTGTGAAAAACCTACGAAATACACACTCGTCCTCGGTTCCAACGGTTGTCTTCAATAACGCCCTTTTGTAAGCTCGTTAGATAAAGCCAATTTGCTTGCGGCACAGTTTTTTGAGGGTGAGATGGCGCATTATATAGCACACTTGTTCACTTTGGTGCACAGTGGCCGCACACCATCTCACCTGCCTAATACTTTTTTTTGTAAATCAAACTTTGTTTTGCTCTGTTATAAATTTTTTTCGATTCCAACAGTTTATAAGAAGAAACATAATTCTAACCGGGGACCTTGGCCAGAAGTTTCTTTGAAGGCTACATTAAATGACATCAACAAAAACCTGCTGTCGAATAAATTTGCTGCTTAAGTTTACAACGTACCGCCGATAACTCTTCACAAAAATAAATTGTGTGGGATGCGCAGAGGAATACAATTCTACCAAGAAAGAAGATGATTGGTTGCTGCTTATCATGTGCCACAGATGGGCACATGATTTATGCACATCATTTAAGCTTACTTGCAACGATTGTGGCAAAATAAATACAAAGTAAATCATGCGCCATCTCACCCACCACGGTATACCATCTCACCCACCCCATAGGGGGAGATGGCTTTTCTTCGTGTTCTTTTATTATTTTAATTAAAAATTGAAGTCTGCTTTACAAATCTTTGCTTCTGCTTTACAAATCTTATTTAATAAAGAATATTTTTTTTAAATAAAAAAAGGAAATGTTGTGTATTTTCGAAGATATTGGACAAATAAAAAAGAAATACCATCTCACCCGCTTTTACCCTATTTCAAAAGCGTTTGATAGAGTTTGGCATCAAGCTCTCTTATCGAAAATGCGCGTTTCGATGAATTTCTTCTTCGTTGGATTAGAAATTACCTTTCGGACCGTAAAATACAGGTCTTATTTGGCGGTTTCAAGTCTGAAATCCACAAAATAAATGCTGGTGTGCCCCAGGGCTCCGTTTTGTCTCCGACTCTCTTCCTTATTTTTATAAATGATCTTTTATTTGAAACTTCTAATCCATTAAACTGTTTCGCTGATGACAGTACCCTCAGCTTATCATATTCGTTTACAGATTCTCATCCATGTCATTCGGATGTGGAACTTGAACGGCAGCTTATGATAAGCTCATTAAATTCTGATCTCGACAGCATTGTCCAATGGGAAATCAAAAACCGCGTAGAACTTAATGCTTCAAAAAATCAATGCTGTCTCCTGTCGTTAAAGCGAAACCCACCCCCAATGTCGCTATACATGGACGGCACTCGCATTAAGGAAACCGAACAGCTCTCGGTTCTCGGTATGTGTGTCACAGACCACCTTTTGTGGAATGACCACATATTTGATGTCGCCAAAAACGCTGCTTTTCTCCGTAGATGCAAGAAATTTTTCTCACCTTTTGATGTGGCTGTGATCTACAAAGCCTTTATTCGTCCAAAACTTGAGTACAATTCTCATGTTTGAGCAGGAGCTCCAAAAATTCAATTGAGTTTGTTGGACAGAATACAAAAGAGAGCTTTAAAATTGATAGGTGAAGTATCTATAATCAAAACAACTACATCTCTCGAACACCGCCGTAATGTTTTGTGTCTTTCTCTATTTTATCGCTATTATTATAAACAGTGTTCTAGTGAAATAGCCAGTTGCATTCCTCCCCGTAAAAAATTCAACCGTAATACTCGCGCTTCTAGGAATGCCCATCAGTTTACCCTCGAGCCCAACTTCGGACGTACTGTAATGTACAGAGATTCTTTTTTTAGTCGCACCACACGAATGTGCAATGCTTTTTCCAACCCAACTTTCCCCTCCCATTTCGATATGTAAACATTTAAAACCAATGTACATCGGTATCTCCCTCTAAATTCTCTAATACTTACCTAATCGCTCGTGCTGTGTTAAAAATATTTTCAGGTGCGTGCGGGATATAAAAAAAAATTTACGGCAGACAAGAGAATACATACTAAATTAAAGAAAAACGATGGTTTAAATTTTTTTTTGTTTTTTTTGTTCGACAAATTTATTTACTTAATAGTATGGGCTGCCAGCAAAAAATTTACTAATAGTATGGGCTGCCAGCAAAAAATTCTGGAAATCAGTCATCTTAATACTTTCAACTGTCAAATTAAAAAAAAAAAAAAAAAATAATAGGATATTGCGACCCATATCATTAAGCTCCTTCTCTGTTGTGATGAAGGTTATATAATATACCCTTGATCCACAAGAGCATCCAAGCGATCCAGTCGTACATTTAATTGCACTTGAATTCAATGTCATATTAAATTCACCCCTCCGCATAAACATACACAACCAATGGCATTGAAAAAGGATTATTATACCGCTTAAATAACAAAGCAGACAATAATAATTCTGTTATGAATTCGGCCAAAGAAAACATAGTTTCGAAAGTGTCAATTATTGATTTATTATAATAGTTATGCAGATAATAATTGAATGTAATAACTATTGGTTGGGTTATAGGGAAGTTCATATTTCCGTGCATTCGGGAAGAAAAACGAAATTGGTTCGTATTTGTGTATGGCATTGTTACTTATGCTGTTTTCCTTTGGTTTCACTCATTCTGAAATCCAATGGAACAGTCCAAGATGCTTCTACTCAACTCTGGGGAATGGTATCTGTATAGGTGAATCGTCAAATAAAAATTATTTGCTACCACAAAAAGCGAAATATAAAACACGAGAGTATCAACTCCGAACCTCCAAATTAAATTTTTTGTAATTTTTTTTTCTTAATTTGCTTATTAAAATTTACCAAAAACTTTGATTTTGATGCAAATTAAATTAAAATCAAAAGTTAAAAAAAACATGAAGTACGTTGCAGTTTGTTGTGACGTTTGAGTTTGAATGTATTAGTGCTTCTTGAGTGGATTCTGATTTGAAATCAATAATCGAATTTCTCTTCTCAGAATCGTCAGAAGTGTACTTTTTGTGCCAATAGAATGGGTTCAGAAGACTTCCGGACGCTTCTGGACGCTTCCGGACGTCCAAAGAAAAACGACATTAAACATTACACTATCCACAAGCAGAAAAATTATTTATAATTGAGTTAGCACACCAGGTTTTTTTAATCTTTAGAAGGGTTGTTTAATTTCACCTAATAGTACCTTCCTACAGTCATTCTAGACACAAAAAATGTAACAGCCTGAACTTGGAAACTTATTTTCACTGCAATTCTAAATCATATATATACTAAATTTAGTATACTAAAATTAGTGTAAGTTGATTACATTTTTTTTAATTGTGTCTACACTACACGAGCTTGAGACAACAATGACTTTTCTGGTAAACAAAGACTTCTTTAGTATTATTTTTGGAAGTTCGTCCAAATAAAATAAAACAAAAAAATTTACAGGGCCCTTATTATCAGAAAAATTTGAAAAATGGTATTTTTTTTAAACGCAACTAACTTCACACCTATGTATTAACAAATGTCAAATTATGAATGTTGGAAAAGTTTCAAGCATAAATTTGATTTGCATTAGTTCGTTAAAATGTTTTTTTCTTTCATAAAGATTTATTCAAAACAAACAAATAATGTGGACGTAAAAAAGTAAAAGTTAGAATTTGTTGAAAGTGAAGAAGAAATGCGAATAAAAAGAGGACCCTTAAGAGACTCATAAAATCCGATGGGCCTTTCAAGTTCCAAGTAAGTAAATGGAAATCCTTTTGTCCATGTTGTATTCAAGGAAATTTCTAAAATATTTTCAAATATCAAGCAACTTTCGTCTGAACAAGGATGCTTTAAAATATGTACTGGAAGAGATTGATCCTCATGTGCCAAGGTTGTAGAATACAACCAAAATAGCTACATTAAAATAAGTTGGAATTTCTATGTCTGGCAGAGTACCAAAGAGAAACCGAACAGGATTTCTTAGTATGGCACAACCAACATTTTCGATCATTTGCCAATAATTAGTTTTAATCATTGTTCGTACATATAGTGACAAAAAATATGTACGAACATACGGGACCAAATCAAAGACGTTTTGTTAACAAAATAATTTTTTTTTTGTATTCACATGTGTTAATAGAAAAGTAAATAAATATAAAATTAGCTCCCTACAAAAAAAAACCAAACTTTAACCAAAACCCGAAAAGAAAGCCGAACATCTGAAGCCACTCGTAAATAAAAATACGAGTATCGTTTTTTTACGATTCTCGTTTCTCGTAATCGCATTTTGACAAAGAGCCCAGTTATAGCTATCATTGGAAACCATCATTGAAAATATTGATTGTCAATTTTAAGAGATTTTGAAAAAAAAAATGTATGATTATTTTGATGCCAAAGTAAAGCTAATTGACTTAATATTTATTTCTAGGTAAAACAAAATTCAATTTTGCACGACTTTTCTCATAAAATTACTTTTAATTTTTCAATGATGAACTACCTTACCAATGATCATTGAAAAAATTAAAAGTTACGTTATGGGGAATATATGGGTCAAAATGAATTTTTTTGGAGGAAAAATAATTTTTAAGTCGTAAGCTATATTTCTGCATTAAAATATTCAATAATTAAACTTTCCAAGGGTCTCAAAATAAACAGCTAACTTTTTCAATGACAGTTTCCAATGATAGCTATATAGCTGAGCCCAAATACGCGCTACTGCAATCGTTTCTCCTAATCGCAATTTAGCAAATACTCCGTATTAAAAACGATTATCGTTTTTCATAATTACTCCCCCCCCCCCCCTCCAGATCTATTGCCGATTTCCAAACCAAGCATTCAAATTTAAAGTAAATTTTAAAGAAGGTATTTTTCTCTTAAAATTATGCCCACTGTGAATACAAAGAAAACACAATCGACACTACACAATCGTTCGATTTTGTGTGTATAAAAAAACAGTAGTAATGTTTAATGTAATGACAAGTTTCACTAGTTTCAATTTTCTTGCAAGTTTTCAGTTGTTTTCCAAATAAGCAATGAGTCTTGATCATGACTCATGTCATGAGCATACTTTGCTGAAGAATACGTCTAATGTACATCTAATATTTAAAATTTTGTTTTAATTTATTTATTTCAGTATTCAATTATGTTTTTTCGATTTGAACTTGATATTTCCTTTTTTCCTTTTCTTTACAGCGTTAAGAGCTTTTACAAACACACAAACAAAAAAGTGGAAGAGAACAATACACCCAGTGAAAGGTTTGCCCCCATATTTGTTAAAAATTCAGAAGAAATCTCATAGTAGCGTTACTGTTCTAATTTAGTTGGTTTCCTATATAGTTTAATCATCAACTATTAAGATAATATTGTAGTTTTTAACAGAAGTTTAAAAAAAAAAACAGAACTTAAAACTATTTGCATACAAACAAAATTAAATAAAAAAAAGACAAACTAAATATTCATATACTCATATGTATAAGCAAATGAATCACCTTATTGATAGAATTGATTGTAGTTCCTCATTTTGATTTACTATTTTAATTGCTCATAATTTAAACTTATTTTTGGAAATAAAGATTTAAATCAAAACATAAACACACATACACATAATACTAATAACTAAATCCGTAGAAATAGAAGTAAAAATTAAGTGTTATTGAAAGATAGTATTATATTTTTCTTTAAAATGTTATTTATAGAAAAAAATGTTTGATTTACATAGAAAAACAATACATAAATTATATCAATAAACCGTAATCGCAAATAAAAATTAATACACGAAAACCAAATTATTTTATATGAGGCCAGTTCAGAAAAATGAATTCCCAACCAACACAGAAATATGTATGTTTGAACAATTCAGCAAAATTTTAAGGTTTGCAGTCAAATAATACTGACATTTTGAATTTAGTTGCTCAATTTTTTTGACAGAGCAACATTTGTGAGATATGCTTTGTCTGATCTGGTGATTTACAACTTTGATTTGAATATGTATTAACTGTTAGCTTTTTGATTTATCAGTAGCACTATTGCTTAGTAAATTAAGTTAATTAAATGATTAAAATCCTTAACACATAAAAACACTTTTTCCAAAGATCTTTTCTCTTTCTTTTTATTCCAACAAAATAAGAAATTGGCGAGAACCTACGTCCTTCCTTTATTGTTAATAGTATTTATTGAACTAACATTATTTTTAATTTAGTACCATTTTTGTAATATTTCTTATTATTTTAATTCTCTTTGACTAAAAGCCAAAAAATGTATTACGAACAAAATTTTGTATCTATTATAAGTTAGCCAAAAGCTTAAACTCTAAACTCTGTCTTACAAAATTGTAGATGTAATTTGTCAATTTTGCAACAATAATAAATAGGTAAACTAAACAAATTCATATACAATATTCGCCTTTTGGATGATTAAAAAAACCTATATAAAATAGTATTTTTGAAGTTTTGCTTCAAAATGATCATCGTATTGAATTGAATAATGCAACTTTTTTCCTTTAATTGCATTTATGGATGGTAATGCATGTATGTATCTATTTTAAGTTATTATCTATTTATTATTGTTTTTATTTTAAATAAACTGAAAACTTATAAAATATACCTTAATATGAACATGAAAATAAAAAAAAAAACTCTTGTTTTTGTACATGTACTGAAATGCAGGCAAGTAGCATTTTTGAATTAGCAATTTTCGAGTGAAGTTAACTCTGTGCGTTAAATGAAAGCTAAAAACTACACACTTTCAAAATTATATCAAATAAATTTATTAAAAAAAAAATAAATATAATAAATGTTTTATTATATTATGTATACTCGTATGGGGACGAGTACGATAACTCAGGCGCCAAGAAATAATAACGTTTTTTTGTAGAACCGTTAAATACAAGCATTTTTTACTATGAGAGGGGGGTCTATCTCCCCCGTTTGGGCGGGAGGGGCAATTTTATAAAAAAAAAGTACTAAAAATAAAAAAAAATATTAAAAAATAACTGTAACAGTTACAATAAAGTTTTAGGTCTTTATTTAAAGCCAATACTTGGTTCTATTTTTAGAAAAAATAGGATTTGAAATCAAAATTTGGAGAAAAAAAACATAAACAAAAGTTAAAAGTGTAATTTTTCAGAACTGTAAAATTATATATATTATTTTTTTTTTTTCTAAAATTCGTTGCTCTATTAAATTCCTAATCAAAAACTGAAAACTAGACGTTTTTTTTGTCTTCTACTTCTTCATACAGTTAAAAATTACTGAAACTACTTTTTTATGAGATTTTTTTTTTTGCTTGCTTACATAAATATAGTGCTATAGCACTCAGCATTACGATTTATATATACACAATGCGGCATATAAGGGGCGGCATGCTGCCCCCCTGTAAGCCCCCTTCTTGGGCACACTATAGGATTTGGGGTAGGTGCGAAGTTGGGTGTATGCAAAGTTTCAATTTAGAAAGTCATTTAGCGTTATCCAGAATGCACCGCGAGGAGGCATTCCACGTCCGAGTCAGTCAATTCGTGTGTAGACGGTGTCTCAGTGAGTGAGTCAGTCAATTGGTTAAGTTTAAAAAGTCAAGTCTGTGTTTTAAAATTTCTTAAAAATGTATGTTAGTTTCATCAATGAAGTCATACCAAAGGTACCAAATCCCCAAACGAACAAAACATTGAAACATTTTTTAGTTTTGAATGGAGTAGTGGATGCTTAGCCGCCATTGTTAATTAACAACAGAAAAACACTTTATTCATTCAAAGGTTGAACAAAGAATGACATTCGTAAATATTAATTTGTATACCACACGCGCATGAAAAAACAACGGTACAAAATTCGATTGTTTGTTCGTTTTTTTTAATGATCTAAGTAGGTATATACTTTGAACATTACAATTGCATTATATAGATATGTAAGACACAAAAATACATATTAAGAAATTATATAAATTTGCTGCAGCGAGTAAAAAAAAAAATCAGTTTTAGTAATTTTTAATTTTCTCAAGAAGTAGAAGACAAAAAATAATATAGTTTTTAGTTTTTGATTAGGAATTAATTAGAGCAACGAATTTTAGAAAAAAAAAGATAATATAATTTTACAGTTCTGAAAAATTAAACTTAAAACTTTTTTTTATGTTTTTTGTCCCCAAATTTTGAGTTCAAAACCCATTTTTTCATGATTTAAAAACTAGCTAATAGAACAAAGTTATGGCTTTAAATAAAGACCTTAAACTTAATTGTAACTGTTACCGTTATTTTGTAATAATTTTTTTATTTTTAGTATTTTTTTTTATAAAATTGTTCCTCCCGCCCAAACGGGGGGAGATAGATTCCCCTCCCATAGTAAAAAATGCTTGTATTTAACGGTTCTACAAAAATCCGTTATCATTTCTTGGCGCCTGAGTTATCGTACTCTCCCCTCGTATGTATTGTGGTTATGGATTCGTAAACAAAAATTTAATTCAAGATTTTCGTCGAACTTGTTGTTACAATGATAGGGAAGACACAAAAGTGTGTCTCGCAATTCTGTCTGGCTGCCCGTTCGTCTACAGCAGTGTTTCCCAACGTGGGGCCCTCGCCCCACAGAGAGGTCGCTCCACAGGGGGATACATTTGTTGATATAGCCCCCTATATTGCAATTTCAAATTGTGCTTCATTACACTTCTCTCAGAAACATCTACGCTTCTATGTTTCCACCCATAAAGATATACAGTGGTGGCGGCATAATTAAGAACGATATTTTTATAAAATTTCAAAATGCAACTTTTGTTTGGGAAACTTGTTGAGGTTGAGAATCTTGTTCTGAGGATTTCTTATTTTGTAGGTCAGAAAGTATATTTGATGTTAGAAGCCCTTAGAACAAGATATTGATTCAAAAACACACTCTCAAGACGGTACAGAGTACAGGATAAAACTTAATTTAGTTTGGAGTGCATTGACTTGGCATAGTATGTTCGATAAGTTAGAAAAAAATGGTCGAATTGACCAAAAAGTTTATAAATACATTGAAGAACATGTTATGGAATCTTATTCATTTGAAATCATGCCCATAAAATGTGTTTTTAAGGACGATAATGATCCAGAAAGTCCTCAACGGATTGCTAAAAAGGTGTTTGCGTATTCAAGAAGTCATTTTTTAGATTAGACCGTCCAAAGCTCGGGCCTAAATGGTTAAGGTAAAAAAAAAACATTTTGATCAGAATGTTTTAAATATTGAGGAAATATGATAGAGTACACCACTATCAAGATTTCATGCCTTACGCGAAAATATGCAAGGAATTTTGTCTGAAATTATAAAGAATAAAGGTTTTCCCACAATATATTCACTTTAACATATTGAAATTTCAAAGATTTTTAATGTTATGACAACCTTTTGTTTCTCTTCTTAATTATATTGCCAGACGAAATTAGAGTTAAATTAATGTTTTTTTTTTTCCTACAAATATTCTCATGGTTATATTTTTTAAACATTACTCAAAGTGTACCTCAACACCTCAACAGATTTCCCAAACAAAAGTTATGCATGTTAAAATTTTATAAAAATATCGTTCTTAATTAGGCTGCCACCACTGTATGTATATTTCTGAACATACCCAGGATCTGCAGGCATCAATCGTATCAATTGTTTGTTACAAACTTCACTTCACTCAATGACACTTGACGACAAATATGAATTAGTTGTTTTCTTTAACGCTGATTTATCAGCCTAGTTGTCACCATTTACCACAGATGCGTACACAACCATGTTCGCAGGAATACTTAAAATTTGGTGCTGTCCACGATGAACGTTCCCCTCTTGTATTTTATGCACTTTCGAAACCGAAACATACATCTCATTCCCATACCAATTCAGATTTGAAGTATGTACTTTAAAATTTTATCAACAACTAATTTTGAAAAAAGATTTCCATATTTACTGGGCTCTCACCACGTAACTCTGACGATATCTTTTTCGATATCGCTACCGATAGCTATGCTTCACGTAGACTACAAAACGTCTATAGATCAAACGATATCGAGTTGACGATTTGAGTTTAACTTCATGTAATTAAATGTCATTTGCTATCGTCTCGACGATATCGACTGCTCGATACCTATTTAGCTATGGTCTTGGTGTGTTTTGTTAGTTTTATTGTAATTTCTTATATTTTAAGAGCCGACAGCAAATTTTGGGACTGGATATACCTATAATAAAAATATAATTATGAGGGTTTATAGGTGCATGTGTAACGATATTGACAGCAAGTCCACCTACACAACAGTAATTTATCATACACCGTTGGAGGGGTTATTGCATGCAGCTCGTTAATTACATTTGTGTGTATTGTCCAACTCAACATTTTAACTATCGGGTTTTTTTCCTTAGTCGCATTTTGTAAAAATATAAAATATAAATTTAATGTTCAATGAACGAAAGTGCAAAAGTGCTTGCCAAATTCATTTTTCGGTTTAATTTAATGTTTTTTGAAACACTATTTTTTGTACAGTTTTCGACTTTAAGTTCGACTTTCGAGTTTAAGCTGAAAAAAAAATATTCAAGAGACCTAAAATCAAACTCGACGAATACGAAATCCATATGTATTTCTTAACATAAATCCATAAACTCAGCTGCGTAAAGTTGCATAGAGCTGCGCTAAAGAGATTTAATTTGAAGAAGTCGGTCAGTTTTATCTGCGATTTTTTTTTTCAAGGATAGAAAAAAAAATTGGAAAATATAATTTCTTTAATCCGAACGTATGATAATTGAATTTAAATTAAAATATTTCGTAAATTTAAAAACCGGATTACTTAATTTTCAAAAATTTTAAGTTTATAGGTAGACAGATAGTAGATAAAAGTTGTAAACGCATTAACGGAATCAAAGTTTACGTAGTCATGTCCGATATGCAAAAGGACGCAAAAAGGCTTCAATAATAATCAAGATGAATCAAATTACGACGAACATAACTACGAATGTGTAATCTTTCCATTGGATGCTAGAATCAGGAGCATGGAATTTATTTTGAAACTGGCGTATACACTATGACAAGACGGAGAGGACATAGTTGAATCTATTGGAATCAAGGAGGCAGACAAAAGAAGAAAACAAGAGATCCAAAGGCGTTTTCGCGATGAGCTTGGGCTTGATGTCGACAAACCAATACAATGATTTGGAAATACCAATGATAGAGACACTTTAAGGAGAGTTTTGAACATTTAGAGGCACCCGCTCGTATAACTAGAGTCAATAGAAAGTTTAAAATGAGGCTCAAAATAAAACTTAATGTTTTGAATTGCAGGGAAGTAGTGAATGCAATTAAATTTGGGGAGTATACCAAGGTAACAGCAGACCTAATTAAACAAAAGTATCCTAAAAAACAACTATCATCTACTATTCATAAAATGTTGGTTCATAGCCAATGTATCAAAGAATAACATTCACTATCATTTGAGAATTGTCAGAAGAAGCCCAGGAGTCCAAGAATAAGGACTACAAGAATTACAGATATCAAAATACGTGCAAAGTTTCAAGGATACAGCAGAATACTCTCCGGAAATGTTGAATTTATTACACATTATCCGGACTTTAGATGATGGATTTAGATTTCAAGGAATCTTAAATTTTGTTTATAAATGCTTGGTATTTTTAATTTTGTTTCCACTGTTGGACTTGTAATCTATCTCTGAAATATCCCGCGCAGAAAAACATTCTAGCTTTCGACATGGCACTATAGAGTTTTAAATAGATTCTGGCAAGGCCCGGGCATGGCTGATTAATGGCCAAAACTAGGGCCTTGTCGATTATGAACCCTTTTGCCTCGTCAGAAAAACCACTCTAGGCCCCGGACCAGTAATAACTAGATTTCTTCATATTTTTGCTAGAAACATTAAAAAAAGGGTTATTTTAGTATCGGTTGTGATCCGATAGTAAAATAACTCAGGTCAAAAATAAAAACCTGAATAATAAAATTAATAGTGATATTAAAGCAAATTTAGTATGTTAATGGGCATTTTTGTAAAATACTCTTATTATCATATTATTTTATTTAGTATCGTGTACAAAAATGCGCTTATTGAAATGCGGATATGAACCACATGAGATGAACCAAGTTAATATAGTTTAAGACAGTAAATTATAGTTTTTGATTAATTTTAAGGAAAAGTTCAAAAGAAATATATGTGTACAATGTAATAACTAATTAGAAAAGAACAGATCAGTTCTTGTTCTCTTCACAGACAGTTCTATACTTTTCTCTCGCTATTGTTCTTTTTTTTAATTTTTCATTATGGAAATCTCATGTTTAGAATGTAATTTCTTAACTTCCAAAGGTGATTTTAAATGTACTAAACTAAATGAAACCATACATCGGCTGGAGACGGGGTTTAAATCCCCGTGGAAAGCTGTTGGGGACAGCCAACGAGAGAGGGGGGGGGGGAGGAGTGTTCCCACTAAGGCACTTCTCCTTTCATCGAGGCAGCAGCGGACGAATTCTCTAGATGGAATCAACGGTGGCGTCTACAGTTCCAGTTTGGTTGAACTACTTAGTGAACACCTTATAATGGCTACTACGACATATTTGTAGCTCAGGCCTATAAGGAGCAGTTTATCCGGCCCCCTACGCTTGGAGTTATACGAAGGGTCTGGTCCTCCGGGTCGGGGGTTGTGCGTCGGGGTAACTTCCCTACCACGTAAAAAAAAGTTGTTCCGAAACAACAACAAGCCTCGGATATGGATGATTTTAAAGCTGACGACCCCAGCAAACGAAACAAGGACAATGAATTTGAAAGTGCGATGGGATGGAGAGGGCATACGGAGACTGAAAACGTGTGACATCTACTACGGCGGGAACTTGAAGGAACAGGGTCAGCGGCTCTTTGGTTGTGGTTTTGTGATAAGGAGAAGACTAAGGCAAGAAGTCTTGGGCTTCCGAAGTGTAAGCGAGCGCCTGGTCACAATCCGCATCAAGGGCAAATTTAAGAACATTTCGCTGATCTGTGTTCATGCCCCCCATGAAGGGAGAGAGGACTCAACCAAAGAAGCATTCTACGATCTCCTGGAGACAACGTATGATATGTGCCCGAAGTACGACGTGAAGATCATTCTTGGTGACTTCAACGCAAGATTCGGAAAGGAGGGCATCTTTGGTTCGATAGTCGGAGGACACAGCCTACACGACGAAACTTCCGGCAACGGACACAGGCTGGCGGACTTTGCGGTGGGGCATCTCAAGCACCTACTACCCACACCTTAATATACACAAGGGGACTTGGCGGTCGCGTGATCAAGTAACCGTCAACCAAATCCACCAAGTTGCGATAGACGCGAGACATGCTTCCAGTATCTTGGACGTCCGAACGTTCCGAGGGGCCAACATTGACTCGGATCACTACCTGGTGGTAGCTAGACTACGTAGGCGGATATCCATGACGCGACAACGCAGAGCAGATGCTGTGAAAAGATTCGATGTCGAGAAGCTTAAATCGCAAGAGACTGCCAGAACTTTTGCAGACCACGTAACTCTTAATCTCTCTGGAGGTCCGCCACCAGCCATCAGAAGTGCCGCCTCTGATGTGCTGGGTTTCACTAGGCGAATACAACGAAACCCCTGGTTCGATGAAGAGTGCCGGCTAGCGCATGCAGCTAAGGACGAGGCCTACAAGGCAATGCTGCAGACTCGAACAAGAGCTGCTGAGAGAGTGGCCCGGGAGCTCTACGGGCTGAAACGAAAAGAGGAACGGCGACTTGTCAGGAGGAAAAAGAGAGAGCATGAGAAGCGGGCGGTAGAGTCTATTGAGGGTTGTAGCGTTAGGGGAGATGTTCGAAAATTTTATCAGAGGGTGAAGCGATCCACCCAAGGATTCAAGGCTAGAACGGAAGCCTGCCGAGATGAGAGTGGGAATACGGTAGTAGACACACAGTCAGTGCTGAGGATCTGGAAAGAACACTTCTCTAGACTGCTAAATGGCGAAGACAGCCAAGATGCCGCTAATAGGCAGAACGCTCCATTCAACTTGGACGATGATGGCCAAGAGTTCCGTCCACCCGACCTAACCGAAGTGCGGCTGGCGATATCCAAACTTAAGTCGTACAAGGCTGCTGGTGCGGATGGCTTACAAGCCGAACTATTTAAATCAGCGGGAGATGAATTGGCTAGGAACATACACCAGCTCATCTGCAAAATTTGGTCGGAGGTAAATATGCCCGATGAATGGAACCTCGGTATAGTGTGCCCCATCCATAAAAAGGGAGATGTTCTGAAATGTACCAACTACAGAGGAATTAGTCTCCTAAACATCGCTTATAAAATCTTGTCGGCCATCCTGTGTGACCGCTTAAATCCTTTTGTCAACGATCTGATCGGCCCTTATCAGTGCGGTTTTAGGCCAGGCAAGTCAACCGTCGATTAAATGTTCACACTCCGACAGATTTTAGAAAAATCCCAGATCCCAGAAATTCCAGATCGATACACACCACCTTTTTATCGATTTTAAAGTCGCGTATGATAGTGTGAAAAGGGACGAATTATACAGAGCCATCCCTGCCAAACTCGTCCGCTTGTGCAGGATGACGATGAAGAAATCTCGCTGCTCCGTCAAAATTGGTAAGAACACCACCGATTCCTTTGATGTTGAGAAAGGATTGAGGCAAGGCGACGCGTTATCATGCAACCTATTCAACATCGTTCTTGAAGCCATTGTACGCAACGCACATGTCAACACCAGCGGTACAATCTATCAAAAGTCCGTTCAATTGCTTGCATATGCGGATGACATAGACATTGTCGGCAGAACGAAGCGAGCTGTGGCAGGGGCATTTGCGAGCATTGAATCGGAGGCGGCTAGAATGGGATTGGCGGTTAATGAGGACAAGACGAAGTATATGCTGTCATCGAGAGAAGAATCTCAACATCGTCGACTCGGGCAAAATATCACGATGGACAGATATAACTTCGAAGTTGTCAAGGACTTTGTCTACCTGGGCTCCACTATTACATCGCAGAACGACATCAGTGCAGAGATCAAGCGAAGAATTACTCTTGCCAACCGCTGTTTCTTCGGTATAAGAAGGCTTTTAAGTAGTAAGGCCCTCTCTCAGAGAACCAAGGAGACTTTATACAAGACCCTAATCATCCCGGTCCTGCTTTATGGGTCAGAAGCATGGACATTGAAAGATTCGGATAAAAATCTGCTAGGGTGCTTTGAGAGGAAGATTCTTCGTGTGATTTTCGGTCCGGTGTGTATCGAAGGAGTATGGCAAGAAGATTCAACGACGAGCTATACGGGCTATACAGCGACGTTGACCTGGTCAAAAAGCTGAAAATACAGCGGCTGAGATGGCATGGCAACGCACCTGCCCGACGAGTCAGCAGAGGAAGAACCTGTAACAGGTGGCGCAATCAAGTGAATGACGACATCAAAGCACTCGGTGTGCGCAACTGGAAGCGGCTAGCTAGGGACAGAGCTGGCTGGAGGGGCTTGTTAGTTGAGGCCGAAGCCCATCCTGGGCTGTGAGCGCCATCAAAAGTAAGTAAGTAAAGTAAGTAAGGTACCTGCACAAACATTTCTTTCTTAAGTTTCATTATTATTATTATTATTATTATTGTTATAAGCTTTAATTTGCCATTAAAGAAATTTTTTTAACAGTAATTTATTTACATTTTTGTTTACATTTTTTCTTTTCTTTTGAATAAATTATTACATAAAATTGCAATCAAATCACTTGTTTTAATCAACGTTAACTTTAGTATGTGTGCAGAGTTTCAATAAATAAATAGATACGGTATAATGGTATAATGACGCAAAAGACAGAGATCTATGGGCAACATTGGGGGAGGCTTATGCCAGATCATAAAAAAAAAAAATTTTGACACGCATCTTAAGTTGCATACCGAAAATTAAAGAACTATATCGATTCTTTGTTGATAATAAATCGGAGATCGATACTCTTGTGAAACCCCCGCGCTTAACTCGGTCTCAGTCTCAGAATAAACAATAAACAATTACAGCTGTTTACAGGAAAAAGCATTCCTTCTTATAACCGATCACTTTACTCGCCTTTGCATAAAAACACCCTCGCTTCATCTCCTGCACTTAAAAGTGGTAACAACAAACCTCTTATAAAAAATAAAAAACCGATATCCATGTCTAAGCAAAGCACAAAAATAACGAGCAAGCCACACTCTTCCATCACACAGAGTGTTGATTCTGCTAGTGCTGCTCTCAGTGCGAAGGCTTCGACTTCTAAAGGGTTTGTTGCGACTGCTGCTGGTGTACTGCCCACTTTTCCATCTACTCTGTCCGCTGGTGCTGACAGAACTGATATTAATACAGAGGCAAGCTTAATACCTAGCGAAATCAAAACTGATTTATGTCTCGCTGATCGAAGTGAGGTTGTTGTTGTCGATGATGATGATGTGCCTGCTGTAAAGGAGTGTGTTGTTGTTGCAAATGGTGATGCTACTGTGAAAGAGGTTGTTGGTGCGGTTTCGGACGATGCTGTTGCCGAATGGGGTGATGTTGGTGCTGTGGGTGATGACGCTGCTAGATATGATGGGCTAAACATTGTTGATGGTGTTGGTGCTTCTACTTTCGTTGATGGAGATGGTGTGGAAGCTGAAAAGAAAGCTGTTCTTAATAATAGTGTTGCCAATGTTGCTGCTGCTACTACGTTTAAAAAGAGTGCTGGTGATAGTGAATTATCTGCCCCTAAAACTATTTCTCAATCTCTTTCTGAATGCATTGATGATGTGAGTTTTTCTACTGCAAATATTCCTAAATCTATGATTAAAAATAATATAATAAAAAAATCAAAATTATTTGGTACAGATTCTTTTTCATCCCTGAATAACGCTGCTTTTACTCGTTATAATTGGTTTCACCTGTCTAAATTCAGGATTGATACGGATCCAAATCTACTAATAAATCATATTGCGTCTAAAACTGAAATTCCCATAAATGACATAGTGTTTTAAATTAGTGAAAACCGACAAAAACCTATCTGATTTGAAATATGTAAATTTTAAAATTTTAGTGTTCCATCGAACATGCTTTTTATTGCGATGAATCAACAGCTTTGGCCTAGATCTGTTCAAATTAAAAAATTCATTTCGCGAAAAAAAAATCGAATCGCTACCGGGGATAACCGAAACAACGTTAATTCGGTTTCTCTAGTCCCTCCTGTTTCCCATTCTTCAATACCTTCTAAAATAAATAACATTTTTATATATTACCAAAACGTTGGGGGTTTACGAACAAAAATAAACAACCTTCGTCTCAATACAGTATCATGACAATATGAAATCCTTACTTTTACCGAAACTTGGCTTACTAATAAATATCATAATTCTGAACTTTTTGATAGTAATAACTTTTCGGTTTCCCGCAAAGACAGATGTCTCGAAAAAACCAATCAAACAAGAGGAGGCGGTGTAATGATTGCTGTCAGTTTATCATTCTCCTGTTATGAAATTAATCTTCCTTCGTCATCTTTAACTTTAACATCGTGCTTCGACGTTGATCAATTAGCTGTGAAAATTATGATCAATACATATTGTGAATTAACTATATTCGTAAGTTATATACCACCAGGTAGTCCTCTTGAATTATTTAAAATACATATAAAAAATTGTTGTGATGTTATTAAATTATTAAACTGTAATCAACATGCGATTATTCTGAGTGATTTCAACCTTGGTAATATAAACTGGGTATGGGATCCCGATGAAAGTTGCTTATTTGCATCTAATATAAGTAGTGAATGTGAATATGAGTTATCAGATTCTTTTTCGGAATTAAATCTCACTCAAATAAATAATTTTAAAAATAGTTTAAATCGTATCCTTGATCTCATATTTATCGATAGTGAAATTGTTGCTGATGTCAAAGATTGTAATTATCCCATTTTTAGAATAGTATTCACCACCTAGCATTAAGTGTTAAACTTAGTTTCTATGATTATTTCAAACCTGTAATGGGAAGATCAGTCAATTATGATTTCAAAAAATCAAATTTCACAGGAATTATTAATCATTTAAATTCGTTTTCTTGGAACAATATCGTTTTAAACTACCAGCTGACGGATGCATATAATTTATTGATGGGGACAATGAAAGAAGCAATTAACTTATTTGTTCCTAAAGTCATTGTTTACAATAATTCGAAGCCACCTTGGTGGAATAAACGTTTATCTAACTTAAATAATAAAAAGAACAAAACGTATACATTATACCGTAATTCCGTTAATGATGTTGGACTCCGGAGTTATTATTTACGTCTTCAGAAGGAATTCGATTTTTTACATAAAATCTTGTATAAAAATTATCTGTGTCGTACTGAATCTTGCTTAAAACATAACAGTAAGCATTTTTGGTCTTACATAAATAACAGAAAATGCTCAAATGGGATACCTAAATGAATGCAGTATTTGGGAACAACATCTACTAACATAAATACTATATGCAACTTATTTGCAATTTTTTTTCAATCGGTATACTCCCCTTAATGTGTTCCTCAAAATGTTTCATCTAATGTAAGTGATAATTTCATCAATATAGGCAGCTTAAACTTAAGTTGCAAAGATGTTGAGCAAGCCTTAAGGGATCTCAATGATGATAAACAACCGGGACCTGATGGCATTCCACCAATTGTATTGAAAAACTGTGCTGTTGTTCTTTAAGGGCCATTAACTCTACTGTTCAATGTTTCTCTTGAAAAGGGTCTTTTTCTTGACGATTGGAAAATGTCCTATATTATTCCTATTCATAAATCCGGCTCCAAACAAAATGTTTCTAATTACCGCCCCATAAGTAAATTGTCTACCATTCCTAAGACTTTTGAGAAAATTGTTTATGAAAAACTAACCTTTATTCTGAAAGAAGTGATTTCGCCATCTCAACATGGATTTATAGCTGGTAGATCCACTACGACAAACGTAGCAATTTTTTGTAACCAAATAACTAGAAATCTTGAAAATGGTTTTCAAATGGATGTTATATTTACAGACTTTTCGAAGGCTTTCGAAAGGGTCAATCATTTAATATTAATAAAAAAGATGGAATGCATTCGCTTCCATTCAAGTATTTTAAAATGGTTTGAATCGTATGTCAATGGTAGAACACAGTTGGTCCGCATTAACGACTTATTTTCTGAAAAAATTCATGTAACGTCTGGTGATCCTCAAGGCAGTCATTTGGGGCCCCTTCTGTTCCTGTTGTTGATCAATGGCATACCAACTTTTATCAACAATGCTCTCTGTATAATGTTTGCAGATGACATCAAAATTTACCGTTGTATTAAATCTTTGGATGATTGCCTTTTACTTCAAAGTGATCTTGAGCGCTTATCTGAATGGTGCATTGCTAACCAGCTCTTTTTAAATGTCTCCAAATGTCAATCTTTATCTTTCTCTCGTTGTGTTAGACGAATCGACATTGAATATAATAGTTGTTGTATGTTGGGATTTGTGGTTCGCAACTCAAAAGAGTTTAAAGATCCATTTACCCTTCGATCACTATTCTATGCTTATGTCAGGTCTTCCCTCGAATACTGCTCAGGAATTTGGAATCCTTTTTATAAAACTCATTGTTTAAGGATTGAAAAGGTCCAGACAAAATTTTCGCGAATCGTAGTACATCGTTTAAACTGGAATATTGAAATGCCTTCTTATGAGACCAGATGTAAATTGCTTGGGCTACAACCCCTTGATATTCGTCGTCGGTATATTTCTATTGTATTTTTACGCGATGTTATTACATCTCATATAAATTGTCCTCTACTATTATCGGTAGTTGATATATATGCACCGTATAGGCAAATGCGGTCCTGTATTCTATTTCATGAATCCTATCATCGGGTAAACTTTGGTTTCAATGAGCCTCTAACTCGTTGCATTAGAGGAAGTAATATCATTTGTAATCATGTTGACTTCTTTTCCTACCAGAGTAGAGATTCTTTTAAAACATATTTAATATATTTATTACTTAACTCCTACACTGGTGGTTTAGGTACAAGCCAGTAGTCATTAGTTAATGCATTTATTTAAATTTATAAGTTATTGTTAAAGTTATTAACCTGTTTCAATTAGTCTGAAGGATTATATTTTATTTGTAAATAATATTATATCAATCTGCTTGATGAATAAATAAATAAATAAAAAAAAAAATTCATTAAATAAATGTTTTTTCTTATTACCTGTATACAAATAATATATCATATTTTAGTTTTTTGTTTAGTGCGGTGTACCTTTATTCTTATCTTATTATTAATATAAATTAAGTACATAAATAAAAGCGTATTTTACTCAAACAATTTATAAACAAATTATAAGTACGAGGCTGATATCAAAACTAAAGTGTGAAAGGTTTTTTCTCTGCTTTGGTAGGGCTTTGAAGTTGCAAAAAGGAATTAAAGGCAAATAACTGGCCAACACCATTACTTTAAATTTGTTGATGCAAACTCACGCAGCGAATGCAAATAAAAGAAATAATGACACAGACATTTTCAAAGAGTTTTACCAATGAAAGTGTACAAAAACCAATTGCAAGAACAGTTTTTAATATAGTTTCCAATACAAACTGGAAGCATATAACTCCTTTAAATCAAAGATATCGAAAATCTTGAACATAAGAAAAAGTTTCAGAAATCGCAACGAATCGATTTCAACCCAGATTTATAATTTCCTCCTTTCAGGAGGAATTCGAAAGTAAATACCTATATGATTATCTTGGTAGGATTTGCAAGAGCGTGAATTTTTAACTTTTTTTTTTTTTAAACCAAAACTGATCAATTATAATAAATGTTAAAATTTGTATTTTTCGATTCATCGATTCAATTTGTTTAGTTAAAATTTTGCATATGTATCAATAACGATGGTGCTTAGTCTGATAGGGTGCCGAAAACGTCCAACAAGTTCTTACTACCGAGAACCTCACGAGAGTATGAAAAATTTTCCTCGTCCAAATTTTACTTACTGAAAACTTGCAAGGGCTTGACGTATATTTGACATGTTTTTCTCGTCTAGATTTTCCCTAAAAAAAGCTGACTAGTGCCTTTTTTTCGTCGGGATTTTATTAATATACTCTTGTATTTCAAAAAAATAAAAAAATCACTTAATAAACAAACAAAAAAAATTTCTTTTTTCCACACTGTTTCACTCAAATTGGTTTAATTTCTATCTTTCTACTATTTCACTTAAACTGTACTCGGATTATTTCAAAAGCTGACTTTTGACCTTTGTAAAGTTAAAAAAAAAAACTGTTTGTTAATCTCCTTAACTAAAATTTCTTATTTCAACAGCAAATTCTGAAACACGCTGTGAACTTTTTTTTAAACACAACTTTCATAGCCTTGAAAATGTCGTTCAAGATAAAAAAAAATTGTGGCGATATCTTCATTGATTTAAAAGTTATGTTTTTAGCAACCAAAATAGTCAAAATGGGCCACTGTGCGGCGCGCGCGGCTGTACAATAATGTACCTACTGTTTAAAATAAAAAAATGTTTTATTAAAATTATTGATTTCTTTTCTGAAATGAATTCAGATATTTTCAAAAGAATAACTGTAAAGTTGTGGGCATCAGAAGGCTTCTGGAAAACTAATGGAGAACGCTATAAGATAATCGCGTTCTTCACGTTCGATTAGTATAAATAACACATCGTCATCATAATGGTTCCTAGTATTAAACTTATTTATTTAATTAAGTTAAGTTATTACGTGGTTTTTTTGCCTTAGTAAATATATTTTATTTATGCTAAGTCTAGTTAAAGTGAATATAAACTACTGAAAATGATTTTTTTAAAAACCTTTGTTAAATGATTTCAATTTTTTTTGCAGGATTACGTCAGTAAACAATAGCACCAAGAAGTCAACAAAAAACGAACCACAAGTATGAAGATTTCTTTTACACACAACCAGGTATATATGTAAATATGTACATATGAGTATTATACCTATACGAAAATATAATATTTTTAAATAATTCAATGTAGAAATTATTAATGATACATACATGATAATGAATAAATAAATAATTGAAATATACATTTTTATTCACGGAATCTAAACAAACTTTTTGAAGCTGTACGTTTTATTACAAATCGAAATAAATTATAGGTAAATTATTTTTTCAATAACATTTTTGAATGTGTATTTTCAAAGGAATAATGCTAATTTATAAAACAAACATACATTGGGAATAACTGCAGTACTTCGAGAGAATAAAAAAAGGTAAAAACAGCAAGAATTCACATACAAATTTGTATGGAAGAAGTAAGGCTTTTGAGGTACGGACAAATAACGCCGTACAACATTTTGCAGAATCTTTTTTTGTGACCCAAACTTTCGATGTGGATGGTTCCACATTCGAAAAAATGCGTTTGGGGAAATAACGGACACCCTAATGTATTTTCAAATGCTGAGAATCTCGAAATGTTTTTTCAGCGTCAACATATTTTAAACTCCCATTCTTTCGATTCCAAATTTGAAATACGTGGCTCAATTTCCAGAGCTATAACATACATAATTGGGCCGCGATACCACATCAACTGCAGAATTCAAATTGTAGAAAATTGATTGTTCTACTTTCTACAATTTGTATTATTTTAACAATTGACGTAGGTTTACGACACAGTACATGATTTTGACAACATGCGCAGAACTGAACAAAAATGAACATGCTAATGTTATTACCTGTAATATATGTATCTTGGATTTACGGAAGGTATCCCAAAATGTGACATAACATCAACAAAATTGATCGCCCAGAAAAAAATGCATGTTCGAGTAACAGGTAGACTATTTAGATCACTTCGATTTTCCTGAAAACCTGAAGAAAAGCTTTTCTAATGGCCCCTTTTCAGATATACTATCTACGAGTACCTACCTAGATGAAAAAAATCTACGACTGGACTTCTTTAACGTAGTAGAATAACGTGCGTTATTGGATCGGTATAATTATAATAGTCGTGTTTTATTGGAAAAGCCATCCATAAATACAGTACGATCTTACATGCATTACAAATTCAACATCATTAACAGCTCTCCATCTGATAAAAAGCTAATGTAGTATCCTACTCTGGATGGATTTTTGACGTTTCTTCGAGTCTCGAATTGGATTTGCCAACTAAAAAAAAAAATAAAAAAAAGATCGATTTGTCTGTTCAATAAAAATTTAAAATTATATAACTACTCCATGATCCATCGAGATTCATTTCAACTATCAATCGTACCAACGATTGATAGTTGAACTGAATCTCGATGGACCATGGAGTAGTTATATAATTTTAAATTTTCATTGAAAAGACAAATCGATTTTTTTTTTATTTTTTTTTTTTAGTTGGCCAGTTTATATCTAAAAAAAGGATCTCAGAGAACTCACTATTTTCTCTTTTGACTAAGACCAATTTTCCTTTACTTCTCTCTATTTCTCCTTTCTCTTTCTTTATACTGGTTACTGGTTATTAATTTCCGTAAATAAACGCGGGGTTTGGCAAACAAGATTATTTATTTAGGTCTACAAGAAGGCCATTTCACAAAAATATTGATTTATTTTAAATTTAAAATCAATTTACAGATTTACACTCCCTCTGTACCAAACCAACACTAATAGAATCTTGAGATATCAATCTGTAAATGTGATTTCTGATTTGCTTAATTTATTAGCGTTGTGATATTTCTATTTAAAATGTGTTGGAAATAGTCATTAAAACAGTAATAACTAAGCAATTATCCAGTAATAATGAACGCCAATGACCTCACCTACTGCTTGTAGAAACGACCGCGACGTACAAAGGGGATTTAGTCTACGAACAAACCCCTTCTCTAGTGTGTGGGCCTGCTTTTACACAAGGAAACTGAGTTGCCAGAAACTAGCTAGTTTGTAGGCGAGAAGGGTGTGAGGGGAGATTTTTGTTCTTCCTTTTACGCCCTTCTCGACTACAAACTCAAAACTGCTAGCAACTCAGTTTCCTTGTGTGAATGAATCAATCAATTCGGGGTTTTAATGCACTGCGACCTTTGATCTATTGTGCCCCCATCTAGGGCTCAAAGAGATTGCTCACTTAAAGCTCATCCTCCAATTTTAGTTCTTTTATAAACTTAAGTATTTGGAGTATTTTCAGTGAGGGTAGGTCCCTCTCCTCTATCTGGTAATTTCCCAGATATCTGTGCCTTTGATGCACAAGTGCATTGCATTTGCCTAATATGTGGTCAGGTGTTTCCTCCTGAATGTTGCAGAATCTACAAGTTGCACTGCTCACTAAGCCGAGAATACTGAGATGTCTTTTTAGTTTGCAGTGTCCAGTGAGTTATTATTCTTAGGCTGTTCCTGCTGAGATTTATGCAGGCTTTGTAGCGTTCTTGGTTGTAGTTCCCAAGTAGTAATTTGGCTTGCCTCAGTTTTGGGAGTTCTTTCCAAATTTTGGATCTTTTTGCCTCCTCTTCTGATTTGATCTTGTTTTTGATCACATTTTCACCTAATCCGCAATAGGGCTCAGGCCCTATAAGGGGGGTTGTTGCTCCTATTTTGGCTAGGGAGTCTGCCTCCTCATTACCATCGATACCCACGTGGCCCGGTACCCAATATAGTGAGACATTGTTGTTTTTGCCCAGTTCATTTAACCTCCTCAAGCATTCCCATACCAATTTTGAGCTAATACCATAGGAGCTTAAAGCTTTAAGCGCGGCTTGGCTATCTGGCATGATGGCAATGTTCCGATTTTGGTAGTTTCTTTCAAGGTTACGTTCTGCGCATTTACCTATGGCGTTTACTTCCGCCTGTAAAATGCTTGTGGACTGTCCCATCGGTACAGATAGTTTGGTTCTTGGCCCAAATATACCCGCCCCAGTCCCTTCAGACGTTCTTGATCCATCAGTATACCATTTGATGGCGTTTGCTTTAAGATTGTAGTTCATTGTTTCGCCTACCCACTCTGACTTGCTTCATAACTCCGTTTGAAAATTTTTTTCAAAGTTATATTTTTTAATCATGGCATCCCTTGGAATGTCAAGAAGGTTTGTTACTGTCGACCTGGAGATGCATTGCCTTTCTTTGTTACCTATGCATTTTCCGGTCCCAGTTCCCTCCTTGGCAAATCTCATGATTGCTCCCTGAGCAGTACTGTCTATGACCACGTATAGTGGTGTTAGGTGAAGGATAACCTCCATTGCTGCTGTGGGGCAAGTTCTCATTGCTCCAGTTATGCATATGCATGCGAGCCGTTGGATTTTTTCTAGGGCATTCCTAGTTGTATGAAGTTCGGATCTTTTGTGCCATGCAACTGCACCATAGGTAATGATGGGCCTTACCATCATGGTGTACATCCATCTTAGGATATTTGGTTTGCAACCCCATGATTTGCCTGCAAGTCTCTTACATATCATAAGGGCCTTTGTGGCTTTCCCAACAGTTATTTCTAAGTGTTTGTTCCAAAGAAGTTTGCTATCTAGTGTGATACCTAGGTATTTTACCTCCTTCTTTGTTTCAATGACTTTACCAGCTAAACTAATAGGTTTCATTCGTGGCAGAAGCCTTTTGTTGGTAAATGGTACGATAGTCGTTTTTGCAGGGTTAATATTTAGTCATTGACACCATTTACTTGTGATTTTCAGTCCTCTTTGTAATATTTCACAGAGAGTTTCTTCGAACTTTCCTAGGGCTGTTATTACGATGTCATCGGCAAAGCCTATTCATCGTATGCCCTGAGAAGTAAGACTTTCTAATAGCTCATCCACTACAAGACTCCACAGCAAGGGTGATAGTACCCCTCCCTGCGGACAGCCTCTTGTTGTGATGATTTTCTGGACACTATGCCCTGTGTGTGCCTCTGCCGTTCTTGTTCTCAGCATTTCACTAATCCATCTTGTTATGGTGATGGGTACACACTTCCTTACTAGGGCTTTATTTACTGCATCATGAGAGGTGTTATCGAAAGCACCTTCAATGTCTAGGAAGGCATATAGTGCAGTTTCTTTATTCTTTAAAGCAATTTGTAGTGTGTTAGTGAGCTCGTACAGAGCAGTTTCTGTGGATCTGCCTGCTCTATATGCATCCTGTCGATTGCTGAGAGGCATTATATTTAGTACTTCTGATCTTATAAAGTTGTCAACTATTTTCTCCAAAGTCTTCAGTAGAAAAGATGTAAGACTTATCGGCCTGAACGACTTTGGATGGGTTGTATCTTTTTTCCCCATTTTAGGAATAAAGATTACCTTAGCCCTTCTCCATAGGCTTGGTATATACCCAAGTGCTATGCTACTACGAAGTATGCTAATTAATTGGGGCATAAGTTCCTTTTTACCTTTTTGTAAAAGAGCTGGAAAGATACCATCCACCCCCGGTGACTTAAAGGGTTGAAAGGTGCTTAACGCCCATTCAAGCCTTTTGCCTGAGCAGATAGTTTTAGCTATCTTCCAGGCTTCCCGGTTGGGTTTGAATGGTATCCTCTCTATTATATCCCCTACCATCGGTAGACTTCCTGGAAAGTGAGTGTTTAGCAAAAGGGAAGACCGTTGCTCCTCATTTTCGGTGAAGCTACCATCAGGGTTACGAAGTGCTAAGGAAGTTATAGATTTTTCTTTCGCTAAAACTTTATGCAGTTTTGCCGCTACAGGAGTAGATGAAATTCCCTCACAGAAAATTGCAAAACTTTTCCTTTTAGCCTTTCTTATTTCCCCATTATATTTGGTCAACTCTGCAGAGTAGTTAAGCCACTCTCCAGTTCTTTTTGCCTCATTGAAGAGTTTTCTTACATTGGATCTCAGTTTCGATAGGTTGTTGTTTCACCATGGAGCATCTTTCTGTTTCTTACTGATTTTAAGGGGACAACTGAGTTCATATGCCTCATTGATTGCCCCACTAAACTCATTAACTATCTGTTCTAATTCAAGGTTACTGTTTGTTGTTCTAACTGGACCTATTTGCTCAAGGTTAGTCTTGAGAATGTTTTTGTAAAAATCCCAGTTTGTTTTCTTAGGGTTCCTTCCAGAGGAATCCTCTGTGAAAAGGCCTTCTAAGGTAAACAAAATTATTCTGTGATCAGACATTGATGGTTCATTGGAGACTCTCCAATCCCTTACTTAGCTGTTTACGTTCGGGGTACCGAGCGTTAAGTCTAATACTTCTTCTCTAGTTCTAGTTACAAAGGTGGGAGTATTCCCCACGTTAAATATATCTAGATTTTTTCCGATAATAAAGTCTAAAAGGTACTCACCCCTTCGGTTGATATCGGTACTTCCCCATGTTGTATGGTGGGCGTTTGCATCGCACCCCACCAACAACGGTAGTTTCTTAGTGTTGCAGTAGTTCACGAGCCTTTGCACCTCCAGCGGTGGAATGTTGTCTTCATCACCTGGGAAGTAGGCTGATGCCACAACCATTGTGCAGGGGCTGCCCTCGATGTCGATCTGAACCTGGATCGGAACTAGATCCTGCGTCATAAATTCTGAAAGACAAATAAATTTTATATTATTTCTTATCTGTATGCATGTTCTGGGTGAGTTTTGTCTCATGTCCCAGATAAGTGTAGAGTCCTTACTTGTTAGGCCTCTTACTTGACCCCCGTAAATTCAGGGTTCTTGAATCAGTACTATCCCTAGGTTTTCCACCGTAAACTTCCTTACTATAACTGCTGATGCCGCCTTAGCATGGTGTACGTTTACTTGGGCTACCCTGGTACTGATCCCACGTCGTATCATTTTTGTTCTTAGTTGGAGGCAAAGGCCTCCTCATCTGCTAACAGATGCTCTTCTTCCTCCTCAGTCAGAAGCGTTTCGTGTTGTTCCTGGTAAGGAGAGAGGTCTATGCCCTCTATTCCTTTACCAATTTGACCTATTAGTATATTTTCCAGTATCTTTACCTGGTTTTCTTTTTCAGAAGGTTGGGGTTGTGGTTCTGCAGTTGAGGTGGTAAGGGTAGGAAATGGAGGTGCTGGTGTGAAGGGTAATGGGATTGGGGTGGATTCAGAACAAGTTGTGGACCGGTGGGTGGGGCTGAGGGCTTTGGTAGGATCCGGTGTGCTTTTTTTATTTGGAAGTGCTGGGAACTGTGTACCTGTTTCGGCTATGTTGGGGTCGAAGAAAGAGCTATGGACCGCTGATTTTTTGAGGCCAATAATATTTATTTTGCCAAACTTATAGTGTAGTTCGTGATTTGCCTTCACTATAGACTCTGCTGACCGTCCGTCAATACTGATAACCAGTAGCTGTCCTTTTCCCTCTGGTGTGCTCTTTACTATTTTCCAGGCTTGGACAGCTAATCCTTCATTCTGTGCCTGGATTAGAGCCAATGATTTTTGGTTATCTTGTCCCATGCTTTTGGGAAGGAAAACTGTAATGGTGTGCATTTTAGGAATGTCATCTAAACATGCCGCCAGTGCAGTTCCCTTCCAAGTGCTTAACATTGAAGCCTTCTTTGTCAGCCAGTCGGCTGATTGTTGCCCATCACAGTCGACAATTAACAGGCCAGCTCTAAAGTGAATCCCATTGAACTTGAATTTATGTTCCCAACCAATGGACACCTCTTCAATTATTGCCTCTTTCAGTAACGTCAATTCTTCGGAACTGAGAGTCTCTTGAGGGTACCTCTTGGGCAGGACAGCAATTCTTACACTTTGGGCTGCCTTTGCATAGGAAGTTGGCCTATGTTCGTTACCCTTTTTATTGTCGGTGTTTGATCCCGCCTTTGCAGTTGCTAGCATTCTCGGTTTTTTAACCTCTTGCCTTAGGGGAGGAGTTAAATGGTTGCTCTTCCTCTTTCCCTGTTCTTTTTGGAGGGACCGTTGTTGTTTGCTGCCTTTCTTTCATCCACCTTTTTCTTGGCTTCCTCGGGGGTCATTCCTTCATTTAGGAACCGGAAGTACCATTTAGTTCCCGCTCCACTAAGTCCTTTCCTAAACGAGTCATCCAGATCACCTTGTACACTACGTTTTGGAAGAGGAAGAGTTTGACGGTCTTGTTTTGTCGGTGGTCTTTTCGGTGGTTTCGACTTTTCTATCGGTTTCTTTTCGATAGTGCCATCTTTGGCCATAGGCACAGACACATTGCTCACTTGACCGGGAGGTTTACTCTCTTGGGTCGTGGCCACTGTGTTGTGAGAGACGTCTTTCCTTTGACCTGGAGGTGTTCTCCCTTGACCAATGGACGACGCTCCTTCTTCTGCCCGGTATAGTACCTACAGTCCTAGAGGGCGTCCTCTTGAGGTACTTACTACAACCCGGTCTCGGATCTTCACCACGGAGGATTCTCTCCATGCGGTCCGCATACTCACTCGCGGTGACATCCCGCGGAGTGTTAAATTTTGTGTGGTTGTTGTTGTTTTTTTGTTTAATTTGTTTCATAATTTGATCCCACGAGTAGCTAGAGAATGGTTGGTCCGCCATATCAGAGCTCCGCACGATATGGTAAGGTCATAGTTACTCTTTGATTCGACCTGGTTTCAAAGAGGTACCGTTAGAATACAGCCGGTATACCCCCGGCTGCAAACCATCCAATAGGCACGGTCCACTTTACACCCTGGATTAGGGGGAGGGGGGGCAGGTCTTAGTCGTAACTCCTTAAAATCACTACCGCTTTTGGTGGTCCCAAACTACGGTGGGTCAGATAAATCTTTGAAACTTAAGCCTCCGCACCACGACAAGGTGCCTGCCATGCAGAGGTTCCTTGTGTGAAAGGGGTCTAGGTAATTTTCTTTTGGGGTTGACTTTTTACGACTGAAAGGTGTTCAATACGCTCGTTCAGGAAAGTCATCGGAGATTTTGCTCCGTCAAAAGTCGAGCAAAAATGTTTTTCCTTATTATTTTGACAGCCAAACTGAGATTTTTTTGCTAAGGAATCCTGTTCAGGCAACTGAGACTGCTGAGGCCCTCCGAAATCTACTTTTCTTGTATACACGCCTAATATAACAAAAAGTGAAATAAAAAACCAGGCAACGGTGGATGCGTTTTTTTTTCCAATTTATTACTGTAATATGTATAGATTCCCAATGAAACACACATAATATCGTTAAAGAGAAAATATTTAAAACAAGTTAATTATTACCTACATAATATAAATAACTATTAATGCGTTATCTAAAAACCTGAAAACACATTTAAAATACCTCAAGCAATAAAGTTTGCCTTTGGATTGTAATTTTTTTTTAATTTTAACAAGAATCCGTTAATGAAAACAAATTTAAAAAAATGCTTATATTTTTATTAATTTTAATAAGTATCCGTTAATGAAAACAAATAAAAAAAATGCTTATAGCGGTTGACAGTTTTCAGTTTTTAATAATATACTTAAAACAACACTTTAAAATTAATAATACCATTTTCAATATATAGAATTTTCAAAAGAAAAATTTTTTTTATTTGTTTTATTCAAAATTATTTAAATATTAAAGGACCTCTTGTGCGAAAAATTTAATTGAAATCGTTGAATGCGGTAACGATACATTTGGAAAAAAAACTAATATAATAAAAGATATACATATTATAATATTAGTTTCTAGTACATTTTGTACCAAAATATTAACTATGCATTCAATATTAAAACATATTTTTTTTTATTAAAATCCTGATAGTCGGGAAGACGGCCATAGGACTACCTACCCTCATCTCTTTACCAGATGAGAGGTATACAGTTTTCTAAATAGTGTCCAAACAAACAGTTTGCGCATGGGTTGCCTAAAAAATAGTGGCCCTTCATAGGGTTTATTCAATTATCTGATTGCGCATATGTGGTAAGCCAAAAGGATATTCAAAATATATACCATAAAGAGAAATTTGATTTAAAAATTTCCAAATACGGGATATTTTGAAATTTTAAATTTAAGTAGGGTAAATTAGGGTGAACGTATTAAAATGTGGAAATCTTATTTTCTAAACGATACGTCATAGCGAAATGATTTTTTTTTTGCAGTCTATTACTTAAAGAATCTTCGTTGAAGCGTATCAAATAATTAAAGCAAAACTGATATATTTAACAAATTAGAGAACAATGTCATCCGTGGAACTGTTTTTTACTAGATATGCTGAGGAAGAACGCGTAACTGAGCAAATCAAGATTCCGAGGGCTTTACGTGATTGTTCAAATCCATTGGATTTGCACGAAAATATGTAAGAAGTGGTGTTTTTAATTTTGACTTCAGCAGTTGGTGACATTATGTTGCAGATTCATTCAAAATGTTCGCCTTTCCAAACAAGCCTTCATAGAAGTTTTAACTGATATCGAGGATAAGCTGAAACCGATCAAAATCCAGCAATCTATACCAAATGTGCTTAAACTAGCTGCCGCCTTAAAACGCTTTCCTCAAGGAAGCTACCAACTGAGCGTTGGGAATGACTTCATTTGGAAAGATATATTTGCCCGAAATGGATTAAATTTCAATACACCCAGGAAGAAGAACGTAGGGCAAAAGTATACTTTTTCGAAAAAAATGGAATCCCAAATATAGTTGGTGCGTAGATGGGACGCACGTGAAAATTATCGGACCCAAAAAGGACCTTCGGCATGTTTATTACAATAGAAAGGGTTATTATAGTATAAATGCCATGCTGGTAAGTTTCATTTCAACTTAACAGCTCAATTTACAAAAAAAAATCGTAGGTTTGTGATCATCAAATGAGAATTAAATTCATTAATGCAAATATCATTTGGAATGTGTCACAATTAAAACTCAAGTTAGATAGTGGCTATTGTAATTGAAGAACTGATTTTCCAATTCTTGGTGATGGAGGATATCCTCTTTCACCGTACTTGATTACGCCATACAGAGACACTGAAGATAACACGCTTCAAGCTACTTTTAATAAAAAACATGCGCAAGGTCGAAATATAGACGAGCCGACTAAAGGAGTTTTAAAAAGTAAGTTTCGATGCCTATTGCAGGCAGGACAACTGCATTACACCGCAAAAAAAGCAACTCAAATAATTAAATTCTGCGCAGCTCTTCATAACGTTTGTATAAGTTATGGATTTGAAAACCCTGAACCTTTGGATGAAGAAAACGATAACATTCTTCTAAACCGTGATGTGGAAACTCATCCTCCAAACCCAACTTTTGCTGAAGGCAGTCGAATAAGAGACTCCATTGCAAGTTTTATAGGAAACGAATTAAAGTGGAAAAAATAAAGAAATTCATTAAAAAAAACTATAACACAGATGTTTTGTACTTCATTGTCTTTATTAATAAGGAATATACCTTAAATTGAACAGAGATAAAAAATAACAAAAAAAAAAAATAAACAAAGGTAACTGGAAACAGAAATAACTTACGAACAATACAAGCAAATTAAAAACGAAAACGTAAAATAAGTCACAAAAATTCACTTGAATCTGTCTTTAACATTAATCCATCAAGCTGGTTCATAAGGACTGAGAATGTTTTATTTACTTTGCTCGATCTCCAGTAGTTGCTTTTTTAGTTTTAATTTGATTTTTCTGTCGCTTTATTTTTTTTTTATTTTCTTTGTAAAGAAGCAACTTTTCTTTTTTAATTTTTGGCACTTCACTTCTTTTCTTTTTTTAAATTGTGTATTCTCTTCGAATAATATTCCATATTTTTTAGACTTTTTTCAATGCCTTCTAATTTTGTCTCCAACCCATTAATGCGGTTTACCATTTTATTGCAAAATACTTTTTGTGTTGACGTCTGCTTTTCTAAAAGGACAAATCTCTTTTTCTCCTTGTTCCTATTTGCCGATTTTTGTTGACATCCTTTCGGTGATTCGATATCTTCTGCTACTGCTTCTTTGTCTTCTGTCCCTTCAAAATTTGGTACTTCCATGAGGCGACTTACTGCTTCTTCGGTATCCGTTGGTCACGTCAAGTTGTTCGACCTTCCACCAGTTGCAGTCATTTCGATTTTGTTGTTCGTGATTTTTTTTAAATTTTAGTTTTTTGATCAACCCATACCTTATAGAATATTGAATAAATAGATGAAGCAAAATAATAGATAGATGATTGAAATGCATGCAAAATTTTATTCACTCTTTGCCATTTAGTTGAGTCGCGTTGTGGAGGTACCAAGCTGTTGAACTCTACGGCAATTCTTTCCCACTTTTTTGCCAGATCCGACTATGCCAACATTCCTCTGGCAACATCTGGGGTTTCCTTCATCAACTCAACCAATCGTTCGAGTTGCTTTCGATTGCTTACGATTCTATTCCTAGTTGAAGAAAATATTTCTGAAAATAAAGCCAATTTGGTTTTATAAAAACTACTTACATTTTTCCTCTGGCTTTCGACCGCACAGACAAGGAATAAAAGCCAAATGAAAAATATAAAAACTGAAATGTCAAACGTCAAAAAAGAACTCATTCGAAGTGATATTTCCATCAGTATTCAAAATGGTGTACAAATTATCAACTGATAGCCATAATACCTAATTTTTGATGAATTGATAGATAGTATCGAGTATCAAATAATTGATACTTGATAGCCATAATAAGGCTGGAAAACAGGTATTTCCCAAAATTTTAATTAAAGCTTTGGTTTTGGCAAAGTGAATTTTTGAAATATATATATTTTTTTAATTTATAGGTTATTTTTATTGTTGTACCCTTTGGAATTTTCATTGAAATTAACATCAAAATGCGGATAATTCTCCTATATAAGCATGATAGAACCAGGATTTCCACAAAAAATTGGTTAAAACTCAGGGTTGCCGCACTTTTGTTTGGACACTATTTAGAAAACTGTATACCTCTCATCTGGTAAAGAGATCAGGGGGGTAGGTCGTCCTATGGCCGTCCGCCCGACTATATGAGCCGTTTTCCAAATAAGTAATTTTGTTAATTGTGTTGGCAGGTGACGTTATTTTTGGAGCTAAAAAATTTAAGTTTTTCCTTAAGGGAATCCTATAAAAATCATAAGTCCAAAGTTTGAAGAAAATCGCTTCAGTAGTGTATAATGCAGTTTGAGGTACAAACAGGCAGAAATCAGGGACTAAGTTTTTTCCTGTCAAAATATTTGGGTGGAGTTTATCAGAATCGTTTGTCCAGATAAAAAAATCGTTTTTGGCCAACCAAAAAAATCGTTTGTCCACCTCAGGAAAAAAGTTATTAAGCTTTTCTTTTTTATAGCAACTCCCCAAAATCAAAAACTCATCTACTGCCCCAATAGATGACTTAGGAAGATGAGACTAAGTGCGTTCGTTTGTCCACCGGCTGTTTAAGATTATTCACCAAAAATAATCGCTTTCTCACCCTTAGTTCAAAAGTTATTCAACATTTCTTTTTTTATAGCAGCACCATAAAATTTTTGTTTAGCTAAATCGTTTTAATCCCAATCGTTTGTCCACCGTTTGTCCAGGTTAGTCCAGCAAAAAACAAATTGCTTAGACCTTCGTTCAAAAGTTATTCAACAATGCGTTTTTATAGCAAAACCCCTAAAGTCAAACAGCTTGTCCAACACCCCAATTGATAACTTACACGAATGAAACTAAGTGCATTCGTTTGTCCACAGGCTGTTTAAGATTATCCATAAAAAATAATCGTTTTTCCACCCTTTATTTTAAAGTTATTCAACATTTCTTTTTTATAGCAACACCAAAAAAAACTGTTTGTCCAGGTTAGTCCAGCAAAAACAAAAATTTTAAAACTTTCGTTTAAAAGTTCTTCAACATTTCGTTTTTATAGCAAACCCCCCAAAAGTTAAAAAGCTTGTCCAAAAACCCAAATGATAACTTACGCGAATGAAACTAAGTGCATTCGTTTGTCCACCGGCTGTTTAAGATTATCCATGTACAATAATCGTTTTTTCACCCTTAGCAGGTAAACCTGCCCGTCTGGTTTGGTTGTTGCTACAAAAGTGAATTTAGAATAATTCCAAACAAACGAATGCACTTAGTTTCATTCGCATACATAAGTTATAATTTGGGGTGCTCGACAAGCTTTTTGACTTTGGGGGTTTTGCTTTAAAAACAAATGTTGAAGAACTTTTGAAAGGTCTAAACATTTTTTTTTTCTAGACTAACCTGGACAAACGGTGGACAAAAGATTGGGATTAAAACGATTTTGCTTTAAAAAAGAAATGTTGAATACCTTTTGAACTAAGGGTGAAAAAGCGAGTACTTTTGGTGAATAATCTTTAACAGCCGGTCGAAAAACGAACGCACTTATGTTGTCTTATCTTCCTAAGTCATCTATTGGGGGCAGTAGATGAGTTTTTTGATTTTGGGGAGTTGCTATAAAAAAGAAATACTTAATAACTTTTTTCCTGAGGTTGGACAAACATGGACAAACGATGGACAAACGATTTTGATAAACCCCACCCGAAAATTTTGACTTCGGGGTTCCCACTTCACACAGCTCGTTCTTTACCATGTTAATGTAAGGTCTTAATATCTTGAGTTCAAATTAAGTTGCGAAAAATTTGCCCATGTCCCAAGTAAACCAGCCTTTTTATATTTCGTTCCACTAAAAAACCTATCTTTTCCTTTATAATAACAAATAATGAAAAACATGATTGCTTAGTATATTTTTTTTACTTAGTAGTTTTATTTTTAAAAGTTAAGCAAATGTTGAAATTAGTACAGTAACACTATATACACCCACGTATGCTGAGTTAAGTATGTTGGCCTGAAAAAAAAAAATAAATAGGTTGGGCCAAAACAATAAAACAATCATACTGGAAGGGGGTTGAGTTTGGAAATTAATTTATCAAAACCTATCGATTAAAATAAAGAGAAAATTCAAGAATGGGTTTCTTTGCTTAAGATAAGCTATAAGAGAATATTGTAGGTGTTACTGTTTTTCAATGGTGTTGTTTCTATTTTCAGTCATCTTATTTTAGCAAATTACCCCTCCCATATTAAAGGGCGTATATAGACCCCCCTTCCAGTGTGATTGTTTTATTCTTTTGGCCCAACCAGCACGCTCCAGTACTTAGACGCATTTACGTATGTCAACCATTCATTGTTTGCCATTATACTGTTTGATAATACTACTTGATAAATTAATTTATGTATCGCTTAATTTTGAAATCCTGTATTTTGGAAACCATTGGGTCTACAGAGATGGTTTTGCGCCCAAGTTAAAGAAAATTAAGTTACTTTGAAATCGTACAATAATGTTTTTATTTAAAATAAGTTCTTTAGGACTGAAATCGTCAATTACTGAAAAAAAATTTAAAAAATCGCGGTTTGTCAAATTTTGGACCATGAAGCGGTAGCCGCTCGAGGTCGAAAACTAAGACCGCTTTCACACAAGGAAACTGAGTTGCCAGAAACTAGCTAGTTTGTAGGCGAGAAGGGTGTGAGGGGAGATTTTTTGTCTTCTTTTTACGCCCTTCTCGCCATCCAACTAAAAATCGCCGGCAACTCAGTTTCCTTGTGAGAAAGGGGTCTTAGGTTATTTACTCCGCCAACATCCTGAACAACTCAATAAAAAAATCAGAACTACTAGATTTGACGCAAACGGTTCCTTCCATACAAACGACAAGGTTATTGGACTTAATTGTTTTGATTAATTATTCCTTCTTCTTGACCTTTTTAAAACAATGTTTAAATTCTATGTGGGCTTTAGGTCTATGTTTCTAAATATTTAATCAGACGGCGCTGCGGCGTTTCAAACGTTGTTACGTTCTTCTTTAGGTCTCTAAAGCATAGTTATTAATATTTTATAGCTACAATTTTTAAAAGTAGCTGACCCGGCAAACTTCGTTCCGTCTAAATTCATGTATGTAAAGAAAATAATAATTCCGAGCATGCACAATGCTGTTTCATGTTATTCGGACAATTAAAATTCTTTATTCTAAAGTTTTATTAAATACAATAAAAGTAACTAAATTAAAAATTTCAATGTGTTTCGTTGAAACCAAAATGATTGGCGTATCGGCCAACCTTCCGCTTTTTTACTGAAAGAGCTTTATGGTACACAACATTTTTCGTTTTATTTTCAGGCGCGTACACGTACAAGACGGTAGGTTTGCCGATACGTGAGCACGCCACATACAATCGACCATGTGAGAAACATGAGAATTCAAGGAATCACTAATTAGCCTTGGAACTGCTAAAATCAATAACTAAATGGCCGAATGAAAATGTTCGGCAATCACATACCGAAACACATTAAAATGAAAACTCACAAAAATTTCCACTGATGCACAAATTACCCAAATCCAATTGCACCAGAACGAAATTTAAAGCGGTTTGTTATCTCACTTTTCACAATTTAAATTTTCAATAGTGAAATTACATAAATAAAATTGATAGAAATCACAATGAATCGCACTTGATAAACACACAAATTTATACTTTGAGCACAAAGAAAATTAAAAAAAAAACATGAATTAAATTAAATTTTATTTGACCGCACGCGATAGCAAATACAATTCAATTTGAATGACGAAACGAAAAGGACACCTCATATTCTTTCCTTATGCCATCACTAATCCATGAATCCCAAAATCTTGAAAATCAAACGATGTTCCGGGATTACCAATTTTCCTGAAAATTTTCGAGGATTTTCCTCCAGTGTCCTATATGCCCTTCCTGGGGCCAATGCGAATTTATCAAGCCCTAAATCGTGAAAATCAAATTACCCGTTCCCGCGTTAAGCACTAGGTTGGGTTTAGGTTAGGTTGAAGTGGCTGCCAGCAAGAACTGACACACTAAGACCATAAGTTGGTCCGTTGTGATACCACGTGAATCTTAAATGATTTTCTCCCCACTAGTTAAAAACAGTTGGAGATTCTTATAAAGCGTGCAAGACTACTTATGTCTATGTTTGTCAAATCACTAGGATCGTTAAAGAAGAAGTCTCCGAGATGGAGTCTACGTCTTTGGGATATGCCAGTGCATGTGCAGAGAAGATGAGGAACAGATTCTTCCTCCTCTTCGTCCATACAGCTTCTGTAAAAGTCGTTTGCGAAAACTTCGAGCCACTTTGAGCGTGCTTGCTATAAGACAGTGCCCGGTTATGACAGCTGATATGCAATCTGTTCAAAGATATCAAACACTTAGAGCGCCTCACACCTAGCGTAGGCCAGATCTGGAGTTATGCACTAAAAACCGGATGTTCCCGGATTTTTCCGGAATTTTTCCGGGATTTTCTTCCAGTTTCCTGTCCTTGCTTGAGCCAATACGAATACATCAAGCCCTAAATCGTGAAAATCGAAGACACCCGTCCCAAGATATGAACTAAAAAGAGGATGATCCCTGATTTCCAATTTTCCTGAACATTTTTCGGGATTTTCCTACAGTGTTCTATGTCCTTCCTTGAACCAATACGAATTAATCAAGCCCAAAATCGTGAAAATCCAACGGTACATTCTGGAGTTATACGTGCACACACGGACGACATTTCTCTTTTATACATATGTAATATAGATATGTAGGTACTTGAAACTCTTAATCCTATAAGAACTCTTTAAAATACCGAAGGTTTAACAATCAAAAAACAAAAGATAACTAAAAGCGGATTAAACCTCTAATATTTTAAAGAATTTTTATAGCAGGAAAAGTTGTAAATATTCTATATTTTTTTAAATTGTAGCTATAAAATATTAAATACTATGGCGCCACATTTTACTCGATTTAGTACGATGTTAAATCATTTTTAGATACTAGGATAAAAATTGTATTATGTTATTTAAACGAGTTTAGCATCGTACTATCTCCTTAAATTTTATTGAAGTTAAAATCACCAAATGGCTATTTTATCTTTTTAGTACCGTACTAAATCCAATTCTTTTTCCAATCTACAAGGGGAAGAGTGATACACGAAATTGCTACCATTCGATCAACCTGATGTCGCACACCATGAAGATCGTTGAGCGGATATTGGATGGCCGCCTACGAAAAATAATACGGCTATCTGACGACCAATGCGGGTTTGTTTCGGGTAAATCAACCACAGAAGCTATTCAGAGTATAAGAATCAGAATGGAAAAATATCGGGATTCCTCGAGAGATTTGCATATTGTATTGGTTGATATTAAAAAAAGCATTCGACAGACAACCACGAGATCTGATATGGGTTGCACTTAGGCAACGAGGAATTCCGGAAGTCTACCTGCGGATGGTCATGGACATGTACGAGCAAGTTAAAACAAAGGTAAGATGCCCCGCAGGATTTACCGAAGAGTTCCCAGTTAGAGTAGTAGTGCCTTGAGTCCTTTACTATTTATTATTGTCCTCGATTTTCTGCTTGAAGGATAAGGTGACGGACCCCAAAGTGAATCAGTTTTTCTTGATGTATGGGTGGATGTTCTGGAGGGAAATAGATACCGCATTAGCGCGAAAAGTCCGAATACCTATGCTGTCCATTTTCTGATCCACACAGGCCTATTCCGGACATCTATTTGAATGGAACAGTGCTTCCCAAGTGCGAAAAGTTTAAATATCTTGGATCAATGATCAATAGCGAAGGATCTTGTGATGACGAAATCAAACATCGCGTAAGCGTAGGGTGGATGAAGTGGCGGGAAAACTCTGCCATCTTCTGTGATAGAAAAATTCTCCCTAAGCTGAAAGGAAAACTCTACACGGCAGTTGTTCGTCCAGTGCTTACATACGGTTCACAGTGTTGGACAATGTACAAGAAGTATGAGAGTAAATTGATGGCAGCTGAAATGAAGATGCTTCGCATGACAGCAGGAGTGACAAAGCGTGATCGAATAAGAAGCAAAAAAAAATCTTGGACAAAATACAGCAAGACCAACTTAGCTGGTACAAAGAAGATGACATGAGAACCCAGTTAAAAAGGCAATAGCACAAGACGGAAGAAAGGTAGGCGCACAAAACTCCTGGGTGAAACAAATGCAACGACACCTGCATTTAGTTTGCCTCAGACATGGAACAATCCAAAACCGGGAGGCCTGTCGATGTTTTCTGAGGTCAACCCGGCGAACCCCACAAGTGGAACCTTAGCAGTTGAGTGGGAGGTCCCCCTCGAGATCATGACAATCGCCGGTTAAATGAAGAAGATGAAGACTAAATCCATAAGACACTTTGACGTTTATAAATGTCAAAATGAGGGATGTTTGAGATTTTTTGCACGAGCTCACTTTGTTGGATGTGTTCAGCTGAAGTTTACGAAGAAAATTAATTTAGTATGATACTAGCTAAAAAGTATTTAAAATTTAGTAAGCTTTCTTAAAATTAGTAAAATGTTAAGTAGTATCGTACACCTATGTTTTAGAGACCTGAAATAGAACGTAACGGCGTCTGATTTAAATATTTAAAACATAGACCTAAAGCACACTAAGAATTTAAACATTATTGTTTTGTTTTAAATAAAAAAAGCAATAACAAAGATCTTGAAAGTTTTTCATTATTATTACAATATTTATGGTTGTGCGACAATATTTGTTTGTGAATTATTATTTCTTGCACATATTATGTAAGTGTGGGATGTGACGTTTGATATATTTTTAATATTTTATTTTTAGACTTTCCAGACCATTTTTTTAAAAATGTTGACACCTGTGCGTTAGTACCTGAGCGTTGCTCTAAATATTTTCATGTTTAACATTTGGAATGTCTTCCATGGTACTTAGAAACATGAAGTACGATACCGAAGAACTCATTGCCTACATAAAAAGAAAGAAACAAGAGGACACATTATTTGACTAAGGGGCCAGTTATAGCTATCATTGAAAACCATCATTGAAAAAGTTAACTGTTGATTTTGAGACCTTTCGAAAGTTTATACAATGAATATTTTAATGCAGAAATATAGCTTACGACTTTTAAATTATTTCACCTTCAAAAAAAATTCATTTTGACCCATATCTTCCCCATAACGTAACTTTTAATTTTTTCAATGATCATTGGTAAGGTAGTTCATCATTGAAAAATTAAAATTAAAAGCATTCATTGAAAACCATCATTGTAAATATTAATTGCCAATTTTGAGAGATTTTGAAGAAAAAATACATGATTATTTTGATGCTAAGGTAAAGCTAATTGACTTAATAATAATTTCTAGGTAAAACAAAATTCAATTTGGCACAACTTTTCTTATAAAATGACTTTTAATTTTTCAATGATGAACTACCTTACCAATGATCATTGAAAAAATTAAAAGTTACGTTATGGGGAAGATATGGGTCAAAATTAAAAAAGGTGAAATAATTTAAAAGTCGTAAGCTATATTTCTGCAATAAAATATTCAATGATTAAACTTTCGAAAGGTCTCAAAATCAACAGTTAACTTTTTCAATGATGGTTTTCAATGATAGCTAACTGGGGCCTTAGGGCCCAGTTATAGCTATCATTGAAAACCATCATTGAAAATATTAATTGTCAATTTTGAGAAGTTTGGAAGAAAAAAGAAATGATTATTTTGATGCCAAAGTAAAGCTAACTGACTTAATAATTATTTCTAGGTAAAACAAAATTCAATTTGCACAATTTTTCTCATAAAATGACTTTTAATTTTTCAATGATGAACTACCTTGCCCATGATCATTGAAAAAATTTAAAGTTACATTCTGGGGAAGATATGGGTCAAAATGAGTATAATCATTAAATATTTTAATGCAGAAAGATAGCTTACGACTTCAAAATTATTTCTCATCCAAAAAAAATTCATTTTGACCCATATCTTCCCCATTACGTAACTTTTAATTTTTTCAATGATCATTGGTAAGGTAGTGCATCATTGAAAAATTTAAAGTTACGTTATGGGGAAGATATGGGTCAAAATGAATTTTTTTTGAAGGAGAAATAATTTTGAAGTCGTAAGCTATATTTCTGCATTAAAATATTCAATGATTAAACTTTCGAAAGGTCTCAAAATCAACAGTTAACTTTTTCAATGATGGTTTTCAATGATAGCTATAACTGGCACCTAAGATCGACTTTTCAATCATGAACGGAATTTACTCGTGTGTATTGTTTGAAATAAAAACTTACAGATCCAATACTATCTAGTGATAGAATCATAAAATTCATGCCATTAATATGGACTGACTTTTGAGAACGAAAAACCGCATAACTTATATTTTTAATAAGCTTTAAGTTGTCTTCCACATTACCATGGACGAGAAGTGACTCCCAGTTGCACATATAGTATGAGTTTGTCATTTCAGCAGCCTGTTAATTATATAAATAAAGGAATTATTTTGTGGGTACAAAACAATTAAGTTAAATCAATCTCACCGCGTCTGTGCAGCGCTGACCAAATGTGCCAATGACGAAAAATTCTAAACATTGAGCCAAAAGCCAGAAAAAATACTCAAGTGTATCAATACTGATGCCGTTCTAGAAAATAAAAACAGTAATTTTTCAATCTTTATATACATTAGTATATACCTACAACCTAATACAGGCAAATGTTTTTATGTTTTTATGAATTACAAACTTCAACTACAACTACAACTACATTACCTTTTGCAATTGAAATGCCACAGTACAAAGAAGAAAAATTCCAAATAAAACCACAACGAATATTGGGAGGCTCAGAAATGGTTGAAGGTCTTGTAGAAAACTAAAAAAAAGAGATTTACATATGTATCCTAATTTCTTTATATTTTCTTAGAAATCAAATGAATTGTCTTTGCTATTTAGCTTAAGAGCCAGGGCTTAAAATAAACCTGTTGTTATATGTTATTGTAATACAAGTTTCATAGATTTTCGTTTTTCTAACTTTACGTAGACGGAACTTGTGGCATGCGATGTGATAAGCACTTGTATATAACAAAAAATCAAAGAAACAAGTCGTTATGTACCCTTGGTAGCGAGTAAGATTATTATTAGATTGGGATACTGTTTTTTATATGAGCATTTTATTTTGTATGGTTCAATTTCATTTAAAATAGATACAATTGGTCAAGGGTCAACAAAGTTGATAGTTATTTTTAACGACCCCATTTGAAAATAAAATAATAAAATAAAATTTCTCACCTGTCTAAAATTTGTTGCTTTCTTATGATGTCACTCAATTTGTGATGAAATATTTTATGTAGCTCATTATTTCGATGAGGGTCCAATTTTGCCATTTTGTTTAAGCTCTTCAATGAATTTTCATAGAGCCTCCCTAAATCTTGATGTAACATTTTATATCGTACCGTACAGTTAGAAAGTGTTGTACCAATTAAACAATCCTCAGCAGAGGTAATAGAGACTACAGAGAATGCCGCCCATCCTGTGTACATAATAGTGAAGGCGTATTTCCATGGTTCTTGAGCATCATATGGAAATTGCATATTTACTAAATATGGCTTCGAAGTAGATTTTGGATTTCTACCTATAGCAATTCCCAAGCTTAAGAACTGGGAAAATGTGGTGAGAAAAAAAGTCGACGACATAAAGTATACTAATCTCAGACTTTTCGCACACTCCTTGTAAAGCAGTTTATTTTCTGATCTGAATTAGATTTTTTAAGAATATAAAATTAATATAAAAGTCGGCGGTCAGCGCTGATTTACAATAGATGATATCAGTTTTAGAGAGCTATTATATATGCGTGCAAAAAAACAGCTATTATCTGATGTATCGTTTTTTTTTCAAATAATAAAAAACTATTTTATTGTGGCGAATTCCTCTCTATTAAGGAATTTATTGGAAGTGAAGGGAAGTAAAGGAGATATTGGGCAGATGACAGATCTGAACGGAATTTTGAAGAAAACGGTGGTAGTGAGAATTGGAAAACTTGGCTTTTTCAAAAATAATTTTTGTAGCCATTCCAGAATATATCGTACATAATTTAACTGGGCAAATTCAGCTTGAAAGGAAATCGACATTAAACAAAAATATTGTTTTTTATTGGATAATTTATTTTTCAAATAAATTTTGTATGCATAAAAACGAATAAAAATCTAGGATTTCCGCGGTTCAAAAGAAGAATCTCAACCGTAACCATGATATCATTACTTGTACTTGGTTTAAAGTTTAAACTCACTTGGGAACGTATATTTCCGTGTAAAAAGTTTTTAAAACATGCCTCATTTGTTGTCGCTGAAATACCAAGTGAAGAATTTTAATTATAACAAGTATTCCAAATATAAAACCACACAAACACTGTGCGACCTTGTTAATGTCCCCTTGATTTGCGTTTATATAAAGATATTCTGCGTAAATAGTAACAAAAACACAAGATAAAAACACTAAAGCAAGACTGTTAACGATAAACACATAGATCCAATGACTGTTATATTCTAACGGCCAAACCCAGTTCATCTTAAAAAGCCAAAACATGAGCGACTTGATGTGTTCGCCTTTGTCTGTAGTCGGCTCAAAAAACTTCATTGTTAACAAAATAAGTATATATGTATTGCTTATATCTCTTGGGTTTATCAAATAATCAATTTATCTGAAAATTAAATTTGTATTATTTCAAAAAAAACTTATGACCTAGCAAAAATACTTTCTTTGTTTGCTCTTGTTTCGTCTATAAGGATAGACAATCTATGACAACGCCAACGGCCTGTTTTTGTTTATATAATGTTTGTGCTGTTAAATTGTAACCGCAAAATATTTTACCGCATTAAATAAAATTGCTTTTATGGTAAATAAATAAACTTATGCAATAGCTAGTATTTAAGGGTTATATTTTGTTACTTTATGGACTATGCATATTTAAAAACTTCATTACATGATTATAAAATGTTATAGGTGTAGTTAGAAGAATAGTTAAAAGACACATACAGTCATACATACATATGTACATTAAAATTTAATCTTCTTTAAAGTTAGGTAATAGTGGTTCTCACAGAACCCTATCTATAACATGTAGGTACTCTACATGTATGTTCTATAAAGTATTTTTCGGGAACGGGTCGTTATTCTGTATTCCAAAATTCTGTATGACCAAAACTCTGTAAATGACTCAAAAATTCTGTGGGAACAGAATTCTGTATTCCATTATTCTGTAAGTTTGAAAATCTGTATTAAAAAATTCTGTATTTTCATATTTCAGTATTTCAAAATTCTGTTAATCCTAAAAATTCTGGAAAATTTTGTATTATTAATACAGCATTGTAAAGGCTTAACTACATAGGCCTGCTTTTGTACAAAAGTGAGAAATAAATATCTATTCTGAAGAGACCTGCTTGCAAAAAAACGATGGAGAATCATGCATGGTGGTTTAATTTATATGTCAGATCAATTTTCGTATGTTTTTTTGCAAGCATGTTTCTTTAGCGAGCATTTTAATTTCTCACTTTTATACTTTTGTACAAAAGTAGGTCTATGTAGTTGAGGCTTAATGCTGTACAAATTTTTAATCAACAAAATGACTGACAAAGTGTTGGCAAATCTGGCATAGTAAAATATAGGAGTACTTTTACTTTTTTTGTGATTTTAATACAAACCTTAATTGTCTTTATTAAGTAACTAAAGCAAATATATTTCCAACAAAAAACATCGTTTCAAAATTAACTTTTGGTGTACTAACATTGCGTAGATGGTGATTCGTGAGTTCCAAATACATACAAAAAAGAAGGCACTTTTTGTAATTATCTATAGTAGAGACTTTTTCCTTAGCGCTAGAAGAATCTTTCAAAATGACACAAATTCATTTCTCTAAGGACTTAATGATACAATTTTAACATATTTTCAAAAAAGGGCCTATATAAAACCTATAGGTTTTAAATTACAAAACAGATTCATAAGTCTTATTTAAACACAATTTAAGAGTTTATTTTCAAAAATAGGAAAAGGATTAAGAGAACTACATCATTAGAAACACTTTAACTAAAATCAGTTGTTTCAAAGCAATTTCGGATATACAGGGTGTCCTGTTAGGGCATGAATCTTGGGAGTATTCTAAGAAAAAAATTGTTCTACAGTAAGGGCCTTTCTCCAATTTTGATATCATTTATCGGGGATTCAAGAAAAGTACAAAAGGGCACCTTTACCCCCCTCTCCTGTCTAAATCTTGTGGCCCTGGGCTGGGGACTTTGAGTATGTTATACCTAAGGATCCCCTCTACCACCATCACAGTACCCTGGGTGGCTTGCTTCGCAGGTTCAAAGAAATTTTTCATTCATTAACCTCAAGTTCAAAGAAACACTACTATAACATACTACACAGTATAATAATAAAAAAAAATTATTAAACAAAAATCAAAAGAATTGTCAATTTTCTCAAAAGCTAGGAGATATAGAACCATTAAGTTTTCGGTTTTCAATTAAGAATTAATAGGGGTAGTGAACAATAAAAGCCAATTCTGCATTTTTTTCACAATTTAAATAAAAAACGAAATTTTGAAAGTTTTTTTTTTATTTTGAGTTTGAAAGTAATTTTTACAAAAACTATGGACATCAATAACTTGATTTGAAAATAAAATAAGAGTACAGAATTCTGGCTTTCAAAAAAAGGATTTTTTTTTTGTTGTAAGTGCTGACGTTGTTTTTAAATATTTGTTTTAAACAAATGCCCCTCCTCCCTAAAGGGGGGAAAGAGAACCCCCTTCTACGGTAAAAATTGTTTGTGTTGTTCTCCTTAAAAAAAACGTTATCATTTTTCGGCGCCGTACGAAACGTACTCTTGCTAATTAAATTTAGCCTAATTTAGCATACATCAACTTTTTCATATAGTTTGGGATATATAGAAAAAAAAGGAAATTATAACTTCACTGTCAGCCTCACAACATGATGAAATAACAAGAAATTAATGTGTATTTACCATTTTGTTTTTTCCAGGTTAATAAGTCAGCACATATTCAATATCTAAGACAATAACATGTTTTTTAAGATCAGTTGATTTTTCTACCCCTCGCATCAGCCTTATTATTGACGCTAGCAAAATTATGAACGTAATTTTTTATAGAGAATTTAATTTACTCTAATTTTGTCCTATATATTTTTCCACTAGCATGCTAGGTTGTGTAACCCCCCTCCTGAGTTTATCTCGCGGACCTGGGCTGGGGACTTTGGGTATGTTATACCTGGGGGTAACCCCTACGATATACAAAAATAATCCAGAGAGTACTGTTTTTTGCATTTATTTTATAATTTTGAGTCTTCGTTGACTGGGCTATACGTGATAAAATCACAATGACAGTCAACAGAGTGTTATAAATTATTTAGATTAAGTAAACAACTGACGCGACGCGACGGTGGCGGTGCCACAGGCCTGGGCGGGTATTTTCTCTGTAGATAATGTAGAGCTAAAAAACATTGAAAATCTCATTAAATCTCTCTAGCCATAATACACCACCTATAGGCGTAGACCATCGTGACAAAAATCGACTCATTAATAGTACTATAGGTTTTATATAGGTACATTGGGTTAAGATATTCCTTTCTTTATTATTCACTTCAAAATTAAAATGCCATCTTCTCGTCGGAGTAAAAACTAATTTTTGGAAGGAAGTGCTAAGAGTGTGTAATAAGATTGGATTTGAAAATCCAACAGCAAAACTGGATGAACTGCTTTTTTTTAATACATGCATTTTTGATTTTCGTTTACAAATCCAATCCAAATTGGACTGGGGGAAAAGTGCAGCTCATGGAAAACTCCAAACAAACACATGCACCTTTGTATATATAAACATATACAAGGACTAAAACCAAATCAAACGAAAATCTTAGACCAAAGCAGAGACCCAAGCCAAAAAACCTGAAGTACCTATGCATACGTATTTATGTCTATTGATAACAGTTATGAATACACAATTGGTACATAGATTATGTAGCCCCGTAGAGCCAGGTGCAAAACTGTTATAACGGCTCTAAATTGGCATGTCTCGTGTAGTGTTCTAATTTTAGTAAATAAAAACGGTTATAATGTTTAGAAATTCGCATGTCTCGAGTATAGTTCTAATTTTATATGAGTAAAACTATTATAACTGTTATAAATTGTCATGTCTCGAATCTCATTCTTATTAATAACCATACAAAAAAAATCCCATATCGCACTTCTCTTCAGTTTTAGTAAGAATTAATTAGACCGCTTTCACACAAGGAAACTAGGTTGCCAGAAACTAGCTAGTTTGTAGGCGAGAAAGGTGTGAGGGGAGAGTTTTTCTTCCCCCTTACGACCTTCTCGCCTACAAACTATAAATTGCTGGCAACTCAGTTTCCTTGTATGAAAGCGGGCTTGCTAAGGGCCAGTTATAGCTATCATTGAAAACCATCATTGAAAAAGTTAATTGTTGATTTTGAGACCTTTAATTACTTTTAATTATTTCTCCTTCAAAAAAAAATCATTTTGACCCATATCTTCCCCATAACGTAACTTTTAATTTTTCAATGATGAACTACCTTACCAATGATCATTGAAAAAATTAAAAGTTACGTTGTGGGGAAGATATGGGTCAAAATTAATTTTTTTTGGAGGAGAAATAATTTTGAAGTCGTAAGCTATATTGCTGCATTCAAATATTCAATGATCAAACTTTCGAATTGTCTCAAAATCAACAGACAACTTTTTCAATGATGGTTGGAAATATTAATTATCAATTTTGAAAGATTTTGAAGAAAAAATAAATGATTATTTTGATGCCAAAGTAAAGCTAATTGACTTAATAATTATTTCTAGGTAAAACAAAATTCAGTTTGACACAACTTTTCTCATAAAATGACTTTTATTTTTCAATGATGAACTACCTAACCAATGATCATTGAAAAAATTAAAAGTGACGTTATGGGGAAGATATGGGTGAAAACTAATTTTTCTGCATTAAAATATTCAATGATTAAACTTTCGAAGGGTCTCAAAATCAACAGCTAAATTTTTCAATGATGGTTTTCAATGAAAACTATAACTGGCCCCTTAAGCACTTTTTAGAATGTACGATATTCGATACACGCTCATTTATAACATTTTTAGAAGTTGTTCGTCACAAAAAGCTGAATTTCATTATACTATCCCTAGATCCTGTTATAGATTTGATCATGATGATAATAAAGCAAACATAATAAAAATGGCAACGTGCTCTTAACCTATCTATTGTATATGTAAACTCTATGTAGTATTATCATGGTGCCCATTATTTTAATAACGACCATTATGAGGCATTAATGAGCTTGGGACGATAGTCTACGCCTATAGGTGGCAGTAGCGGATCTAGGACTTGGCTGTGGGGGGGGCTTGGAGTTTGGAAATCCAGTTTGTAAATTTGAAGTTATAAAACAGAAAACGAATTTTGACATCACTTTTCCTTTAATAATTTCCGTGTTTTTTGTGCCCTTATATCCGCTCCTATCGCGCTTTATAATTTTTTCAAAACGAAGCACAATAAGAAGAATTTGGGATTGATGTGTTAAGCATGGGAATTTTTTTTAAAAGCCAACATTAAGGCTCAGCAAAACATGGTAGTATAACTAATTTTATAACTTTAAGTTCTAGCCACGTTACCACACGAACAAATTCGTTTATTTATAGGTATATTGCTTAATAATTGATTAGGTATCAAGTACCCACCTTTGTACATTATGTAAGTGTTTGTTTAAATAAGCTGAAGGTATGCTTTGAACTTCACCTTTTTAACAAAATATAAAAACTGTTTGTAATGCTAGTTCAGAAAAATGATATTTAAGCAGTGTTGCCGTTTTGACCTGTTTGATGTCAAATTTGACAAGATTTCACCGCTGTTACAAGTTTTGTCAAAAGTGTTTTGACTTGTTTTTTGACTTAATTCAATAATTCAATATGCAACTTAACTTTTTGTTAAAATATTTTAAAATACATTTCAAATTCATTGTAGGCCGAGTGTAGTGTGTTATACTATGAACTGCAATCAATGAAGTTCCCTTTGAATATATATAATATGGAGTACAGCCTAACAAAATCCATTCCCAAATCCCAATCATATGCTGTCATTCTGGTTTAGCTACAAGCTGCACAAAACAACTGGTTTCGGTTTGCAAAATAATCCTTATCTGGGAGCAGAGTGCGAGGAAAAACTTAATGAATTGAAAATCAAATCGGAAGTGAGCGACGAAGAAAGTCATATTTGTAGAAAAAACTGCAAAAGTTTTATTATGAAAATAATAAAAGAATTACAGCAGAGAGTGCCAAAAAAATCAAAAAATTCTCAAACAGATCAGCATGCTTTCTGTCGATATATGCCCTTCCCAGAACAAAAGCTCATTGCTTCCAGTTTTGGAAGAGATGAAGGTTGAGCCTGATTCAAAAGATAAAAGAGACAGTGCCTTTCTGGTGCGCAGTTTATTCGTTTAACGATTCCAGTGGAGAAAATCCATTTAAAGAGCTGGCGAAGTGTTCTGTATCAAAATTGGTTTTGGCAATTTCCATTGCAGAAGTAGAAAGAATTTTTATTCAATTAAATTTGATCAAAACGAAACAAGGAAACAGAATGCAGCTGTTGTTAACTAATTCTCTTTTGACGATAAGAAATCATTTGCGCAATAAAAACTGTTGCAATAACTTTGAAATTATGCTTTATACAAAAATATAGATCATAACCAATAAAATTGAATGTGATAGCTCAGATTTTGAAGATCTTTAACTTTATGTAACTTAACTTAAGTACATATACACATGTACCTATTTTTATATAATAATAATTTAGGAACTTTATGTTTTGTTTATAATTAATAAAATGTGTTTATGTTATCATTAATATTTGGTATTTTGATATTTGACTTTTTTTTTTGACTAGAAACTAAATCTTCAAATATTTGACTTTTTTTTTGACTTGATTTGGAAGAGAGAAATAAAGTCATCAAGTCAGATTTGACTTTATTTGGAATTTCGACTTGGCAACACTGTATTTAAGTGGTCTTTCTGGCAAAAGCTCATATGTGTTTTGACAGTATCAGTCCTCTGAGATCTCATTTTCTTTAATTAGTCAAAGCAACGAACCTACCTGTTTTCTTCAAATTGTCACTGGAAAGCACGAAAATAAGAATTTGTGAATCGAAAAACAAAATATCAAAATTTCAAGACTTTTAATCGGGCATAAGAAACAGCTGCTCTAAGAAATTAACTTGCTCGGCTCAATTCTGCAAGTGTCAATGAATTTTCGTTTACACTGCACCTACATACACTTTCTATTCCTGATCAAAAAATGTGTCGATACATTTTTATGCCACTCAAGAGTCTATAGAGATTGTAAATATTCATGTCCAGCTGCAAGATTTTTCTGAGTTCACAGAGTTTCTCACGCTTTTGGAATTTGGCTCCTCGACTAGAGAATTTGTATTGAATTGCTTAGTCCAAAAATGTTTTGTATGTATTGCATTGGACCTTTGAAATTTTAGAAACTAAGCCCCAAAATGATCTAAACCCAGCCAAAGCCGTAAGAAACAATTCCTGTTGTATTAAACATTTACACTAAGCTTTACACCCCGGTGTTCTCAATAAGCCTCAATTGCGTTTCTTTCGTTAAATTAGCTAAGTTTTTAGTGTAGGTAAGCAGTTGTTGATTTTGACATGTAAATGTTAAGCCCCGACCAGGTTTTTTTTAAGTTATATCTTCAAGCTTTAGTTCCAACTTCAGACTTTGAAAATCCTTAGACCTATGCCCCAAAAGCTCTCTGGAATAAGGTTAGTTTTTAGGGAGTTAGTTGTTTAACCCTGACTACGTTTTTTGTCCAATATTCTCAGACCTTATTAGTCCCAAGTTGTTTTTTTTTTTTTCAATTATCTGGGTTTTGTTTTGAGGGGAAATTGTCGTTGCATGAAACATGTCCATTTTTCATAGCCCCAATTGTTTTTTTTCCAATTCACTTCATAGGCTTTAGCCCCAACCTTAGGGCTTAGAAAATAAGTTGCAGAACATGTAAATTGTTCAGCCCCAACCACGTTATTTTGTCCATCAAAATTCTCATCTTAACAATATTTTAGACGAATATAAAATTTAACACATTGTAATGTATTGCTTTCTATATTTCTGTGGGGGGGGGGGGGCTCTAGCCCCTATAGCCACCCCCCTGGATCCGCCACTGATAGGTGGTGTATTATCGCTAGAGAGATTTAATGAGATTTTCAATGTATTCTTAATTCTACATTATCTACAGAGCCACCCTCGTTTTGGTTTTTTGATATGTCATTTAACACGGCCATTACACGGCTTAATGGAAAAAAAACAAGAATTCAAAATATTTAGAAAAATAAGTAATTTCAAACTAAATTATTTTTATACACAAAAGCACAGAACAGTTATTGATGCATGAAACGTAAAAAAGTAAGTAGTCGCTTTATCTTGCCGGTGTGCGTTTCATATAACTTTTTAAATTGGATATATTTAATCCACGAACAGTTATAGAGAAATAAAATAGAACAATAATTTAACTACGCTAAACAAAATACGACCATTCCACGGTTTAATTTTATTTTGGTCACCAGTCAGTGTCGATTTTTTTTTATTTACTACAGCTGACAGCAGATTTTTAGGTCTGTTCGTATAAATGTTTCTTTTTCGAAGTTCCATAATAGACTCTTATAAAAGATCGAACTCCTGAATACAAATTATAAGAATCTTTTATGGTGGAGATCTGTAATGCATCATAACAGAAAATTCATAGCAGAATAACAGATATGGCAGAATAAAAATTTGTGTGTTGAGTCAAGTAGCTTGTTTTTGAATGATCAAACATCTTCGTTTGACTAAGCATGTTGTACAACATTTTGTTCTATATAAACCCCCGTATTGTGGTGAATAGCATTGGTCTATTCACATGCACTACCTTGCCGATTGAGAGTGTAGTGTGAAGGTAGGCGCATGCCTTTGATAAACACCAACATAAATAGAATTATAAAAAAAAATGTACCATAGATGTCGCTATCGGAAACAAAAATATATAGCTAATATATGTAAAAACAAAACACCAATTACCTACATACATATCTAATCACAGTCTAAAAACATTCCATACATTACATTATTTAATTTGAATTTTTAACCTTTTCTATTACTAGTTCTAAAATCTGAACTGTATACCACCTTCCCATCCCACAATCCAATTTTTAAATTTTATTCCAATTGGAATTGGAATATGTAGGCATTATTTATTTGTATCCGTAAAGATTGGTGTAGAATTGGATATTGGAATTGGTTGCTTCTGTTGTGTATTCTGTCTGTTTTGAAATTTGTTTATTGTTTATAAATTTTCATGCTCTTGAAAGAGTTGAATATTTTGCTTTGCCTCTGCATCTCTTCTCAGACAGTTTTTTCTCTTCTAGCTTCTAGTGTATCTACTAGTTCTCCCATCTCATTTCATTGCGTTTGTATTCGTTTCGTTTGCCTTGAGTTTGTATTTGTTGTATACATCTACGGTACGCCACGGTACTTTTCCCAATTGTTCCTGCACTGAGACTAAGTAGGTTTTCTCCCAATTCGTGTAAATCTTAAATCCAGTTTCCATTTCCAGTGACGTTTGAGAGACCATTCGGGAGCAGTGTTTTCGAAGTCGTCAATTTTATTTCTCCCACATTATTACAAAATGTGAATTATTTTTTGTATATAAATTTGAAAAAAAACACAAACTATAGTGCATGTTTCATTCATCATAAGATTGTAGACAATTCAAGTGCTTAATTAGCCAAACAAAAAACAAAAAAGTGTATCCAGTTCGGTACACCACCTCCGTAAAAAAAACTTGGAAAAATAATTAGCTATTAAAGTGTTTTTTTTTTTTGCATTCTCTTGAATTGCATATGGCTATTCTCTCCATGCTATGCATGTTTGTATGCTTGTTTTCAACAAACACATATAAGAGAGAAATTAAAATACAAATGGAAATAGCGACCAAGTGCGTTAGACAAGGACGACACCGGATGGCAGGAGCAGTACCTACTGTTGTATGTACTAACTTATTGTGTGCATCTTTTTAATCCAAATCTAGTGAATCTGAATAAATTCACTTCGCCTTCGTCTGCTTCTTCAGCTCTAAGCATATTCAAAACACAATATTTGCTAGAAAAGATTTCTAAATTTGGTGTTCTTATTACATACTCATACGAAGAAGGTCACTTGATTCCGTCTATCAATATTTTGTTTTGTGAATGAGATCATCTTCAAAACTTAATTACTATTCCTCTGTGTTATCAAACCGTTCGACATAAAAGTGCAAAAGTTTGTGTAATTATTGGTGCGGTGGACAAGGGAAAACCTTGAGAAAGCTGTGAGACTCGTTACTCGTCCCGTCAATTACGACAACGACGTTACTAAAATCTTTATGTACACTTACCTACCTTCCTATTTTGGTTTTCTTTCTCACAAAATCGAGGTAGGTACAATCCTAGGTTTTGTTTTCGTTTAATTTTTTTTTCTTCATTTGCATGAAAAGGTGTTTTTGTTAAAAGTAGTTTTCTTTCCAAAAATTACACCTTTTTCAATTGAATAGTGAAGTGAATAGTGAAGTGTCGTTCTAAAGAAAACCAAATTTTTATAAAATTTATACTTATAAAACGAAAATTAAATTCACGTATAAAAAAATTACGTACATACCTACCTACGTATGAAGGTTCACAATCAAAATAATATACATAGGTACCTAGCCCAAATTCCAATAAGATTTTTGTGAATGGAGCATCTGCTACAAAGTGTTTTATTTTAATAAACAACAACAAATAAAAGTGCCAAATTGTTTATTAATACATACGTTTTTGATATGATGTGAAGTGAACAATCAACGGTGTTATCATAATGGCGAAAATGCCGTTTAGGAAAATGAGGATTTATCTCTTTTCTTATATTAAAGGATAATAATAAAGGATAAACAAATAGGTACAAAATACAATTGTGGATAAGAAAAGGAATTCAAAATAAAACTAAGGTAGGTACCTTCAATAAGCTACCCATACTTCACACAATTTTTGATAAGAAAGGTTAACCTAAGGTGACCACCTGTACCGAAATGACCGGTACAATACCGAAAATTAGCAGTGTGTACCGTGTACCAAAGAAAAGCCTCGGTACACACAAATATACCGAAACCAAATTGGTTTACCGAAATTTAAAAATAAATTGAGATAAAATCTTAAATAGTGTAAGCACATCCTTTAATATTTCTTTCCTAGTGTTTGCAACTATTCATAAACATCCTGAACACAACTTTAGTGTTTGAGGTTTCATTATTCTTGTATAGGTATATGATTTATTTTGTTTTAACTGTATTCCAACAATTATCGTTTCGAATCGTTTCTTACGGTACTCGCGACTGGTTTTAGTTGATTGTTAAACAAAATTGAACTAAATTCATAAAATTCGAAGAGACTGTGGAATAAATCAGTTGAATGGAAATTTAAAAGAAAAAGACAATTTTATTAAAAAAACCTTTTGAACAAAATATGTTACTGTGGAAAAGATTAAATCATAGGAAAAAACAGCGTTGCTAGTTGCTACTGACCATTGATATGCGGAGTTTAAAAAAAAATTCCATACAATCGTTTACTAAAAATCGTGGAGTACATTCCTTATGTTTTGCAGCGATTTCAGCAATAATGTTCTACCGACCGTACCGATCAGTTAAACCAGAGTTAGGTACTTAACTCTGGAAATAGATTCGTCTACATTTACGTCAAGAAGCAGCTTTTAAATAGAAAGGTTAATGCAGAAAGTCTTAAAAAACAAAAGCATTTGTTTAGTTAATCCAGAGTTAAATCACCAAATTTGATGAGTTAACTCGGGTTTAACTTGAAACCCCCACTGAAAAAAATGGCCCTTAGTAAATTAAACAAAAATTAAAAAAAAAAAAAAAAAAAACAAAAAAAAAATTCTTGTGTACCGAAATCGACGTTGGGAAAGGTGGTCAACCTAGTTTAACCTATCCATATATATTAAATTTTGTCCATATGTATGCCCGCTAACATAATTTCCACAGATTGAATCATTCATTGGAGCTGGATGTATATTACAGGGAATAGTCCTTGTTAGGAAAGCCGATTTGTCTCTTCCAATTCGAATATAAAATACCCCTACATCCCTGAATCCTCAACAGCATAAACATAATAGAAACAAAAAATAATATTGCAAAGAGCATTGATCTTTAAAATTCCTCATATTCCAATTCCAGTATGTTCTCTTTAACAATTCTCAGTTTTGCTTGTCAGTTGTCACACATTGGCTTTTAGAGTACATGCATATGCATGTATGTACATTGTACATATGTATGTATGGGAAGATTTGTTATTTTGAAAATGTCTTTCTTTGGATTGGTAACGAATTTTTCCGGAAGAAAAAGAAATAAAACAATGCGCTTATTGGAAATGGTTACAATGCCAAGGGTTGCCATCATATCATCAGAATGAAAATAAATTGGAAAATAACATTCTCTATGCCTCTTGGTAGGTGTGAAAATTCGTGCCGTAAATGAAAGTTGAGCCAACATATTGATTTCAAAAATCAAACATAGCAACATAAATACCTAGTTTAGTTACCTACCAAACTAGGTATTTATTTTGCTAACTTTGATTTTTGAAATCAATATGTTGGTTCAACTTTCCTTTACGGCACGAATTTTCACACGCGAATACTTTTAATCGATAGATTTATCACTCAAAGTAATATCACAATTTTAATGTAAGGAAACCTTTATTCGTAGGTACATATTTTAAATTAATTTTTAAAGTTTTAATTTTTCATACAAAATGTTTGCAATTGACGACCATGGAGAACTATGGCCCCGATCCCACGATATTTTTTTTTGTCGGTTGTTTCGTCTTTTCGGCAGTTTGGGTGAGGGGTGTAGAAATGTAGAGGGAAGGAAGTGAATAAAGCAGAAATGAAAATTTCAAGACTTTTTCTGGTTGAACTTTGATTTTTCTGATTTGGCAACCGGAATGATCCTCGATGTTAGCAAAAAACGATTTGAACAAAACTTATTGAATTGTAAAATTGTTAAGGGAAACTTGAGCAGTGTGACAAAAAAAAGGTAAAAAGGTAGATGTTTCCTCACCGTAATATCTTATAGCTATTCTATAGAGAAATTCTGGGAGTGCTACCGTAAATGGAAAGTCGCCCCTAATTGTCAAAAACAAGAGTTGCAATTTCAAAGTTCAGAAAGATACTCTTGGTTAGTTTTTATTAAAAAACGATCAAACGGAAGGGGTTGACAAAAAAATTCAAATAATATGAAATAGGTAATAATCAACAACAAAAAAATCTATCAAACCCAAAGAAAACTCATGGATCATTTCATTCGAGCTCATTGAATCGAGCTGTAAAGAGGTTATTAGTTTTATAGAAGTTAGTTTCCGCTGTTTTAAAGCTAACACTACTGAGGAAAACCGGAATAAGTTCAAACAAGCTACAAAGATTTGTAACGTTCATATTCGCGAACCAAATTTGTGCATGATCAAAAATTAAGGCAAAAAATACTACAATGTCCCAAAGGTAGTCTTCAATGACACCTCTTTTATCAGCTCATTAGATAAAGCCAATTTGCTTGCAGCACAGTTTGCTGTTAATTCGACGTTGCCAGAAAGTGTTATGACTCCTCCAGAGCGTAAATGATTTTATGGGACAAATCTTCTTTCGCACTCGTGCAGTTGCTAGAGTTCTAAAAGATCTCGACGTACACAAATCCGCTGGCTAGTATAGTATCCCTCCCATTGTTCTGAAAAGGTGTTCTTCAACGCTGGCAAAACCACTGCTCCATCTGTCCTACTCTACTGGTGTCTTTCCGAGTGGATGGAAAACAGCATTTGTCCAGCTTGTCCCTAAAAAAGGCGTATCTTCTTCATCTTCACCCTCTAACTATCGACCAATTGCACTTACGTCCCTTCTTACCAAGGTCATGGAAACGCTGACTAATTTCCAGCTCAAGAAATATCTCGAGGAACGAAAGCTTCTTAATGAATGAATGAATAGGCTTTATTTAGCTTTAAAACTAAACTAAAACTAAAAAACTAAATGAGTTTACCATTTACAATTTTTTTATAACTTAAATTTTAATAAATAGATACTTACATAGTTTATACTTAATTAATATTTACATTTTTTTTGTTCATATAATTACAAATTTTATATATTAGTATTAGATTGTGCATAATCAATTATTTTTCTTTTAAATACATTTATATTGTTTATGTTTTTTATTTCTCTTGGAAGATTATTAAAGGTATTAAATCCCATTTAAAATATAGTCCGTTGACCTCTTGAAGTTCTTGCTCTTTCTATTCTCAGGTCATCATTGTTACGCAAGTTGTGTTCAAACTCTGAATTTGTACGTGCATTTTGGCATAAATAACCTGGATGCATATTATTTTTAATTTTAAATACAAATATCATACATAACATAAAAAGTCGTTGATTGACATTTAACCATTTAAGCGTATTTAACATATATCAAATTGACGTATACCTATTACATTTTAAGACAATTCGCATAACTTTGTTTTGTTGTAATTGAAGCCTATCTTTATGACTTTGTGGACACATAAACAGTAGACTAGAACAATAATCAAAATGAGGTTTTATTATTACATTACATAAATTTACAGCGGTACTCATAGAGATATTTTTTCTTATTTTTCTCAATACTCCATTTTTTTTTGAAATTTTCTTACAAATATAATTTATATGCTCATTAAATTTAAGTCGCTCGTCTTAGACAACACCAAGATATTTTATTTGTTTTACTTGTTCTATTTGTTCGTTATTTATAGATAAAATCACATTTAAAGACAAACTTACAGGATTACAACTGAATAACATACATTTCGGTTTTGCAACATTAAGCATCAGTCTATTAATTTTCAGCCATGTATTTATTCTTTCCAGGTCTTCGTTTTACTCATTAATGCACTAATGAACGGCAGTACGTCTTTCGTAGCAAAAGGTCCACTGGTGATCTGACGGTATATCTCACCGAACAGTGGAACAAATCTTTACATCGTTTTGGAGAAAGTAAGATTATTGCACTTGATATTTCAAAAGCTTTTGATAGAGTTTGGCATCAAGCTCTCTTATCGAAAATGCGCACATTTGGTATCGATGAATCTCTTCTTTATTGGATTAGAAATAACCTTTCGGATCGTCCAATACAAGTCGTATTGGACGGTTTCAAGTCTGAAATCCACAAAATAAATGCTGGTGTGCCCCAGGGCTCCGTTTTGCCTCCGACTCTCTTCCTTATTTTGATAAATGATCTTTTGTCTGAAACTTCTTATCCATTAAACTGTTTCGCTGACGATAGTACCCTCAGCTTCTCATATTCGTTTACAGATTCTCATCCATGTCCTTCGGATGTGAAACTTGAACGGCAGCGTATGATAAGCTCATTAAATTCTGATCTCGACAGCATTATCCAATGGGGAATCAAAAACCGCGTGTGTCTCGGACCACCTTATGTGGAATGACCACATATTTGACGTCGCCAAAAACGCTGCTAAGTGCTTAGGTTTTCTCCGAAGATGCAAAAAATTCTTTACCCCTCTGATCTGGCCGTAATCTACAAAGCCTTTATTCGTCGAAAGCTTGAGTATAATTCAAATATATGGGCCCGGTGCTCCTATTACTCAGCTAAGCTTGTTGGATAGAATTAACACCGGCGCAATGTCATCTGTCTCTCACTGTTCTATCGCATTTTTATGAGCAGTGTTCAAGTGAAATAGTCAGTTGCATTCGCTTTTAGAAATGGTCATCAGTTTACCCTTGAGTCCAACTTAGGCGTACCGTTAAGTATAGGGATTCTTTCTTTAGTCGCACAACAATAGAGTGGAATGCTTAACCTGGCCCTATTCCCCCCCCCTCCCCCATTTTGATATTCAGAACTTCAAAACCAATGTGCATCGGTATCTCTTTTTAAATCCTTCCTTATTTTCCTAAAGCTCGCACTGTGCTTGTCATATTAAGGGTAGTAAAAAACCCTTTAGTGCGCGGCATGTTAAAAAAAAAATTGTTGAAACAAAATTCACTACCACTTCAAAATTGCATGTTTGCATATTTTACAAATTAAATCACTATCAAATTAATTTTTGCACGAAATCGAACCATAAAACAAAATATTTTTAATTTTTTTTGTTTTTTTTTCATTCTTTATTCCCACACATTTCTTTATTTAAAAATTGACCTAATCGCAAAAATTGAATTTTGAAAAAAAAGTAAATTAATAAAAACAATTATTTTGATAATAAATAATTCCAAAAATGAAAACAATTCCCAATCGAAAAACGAAAAGCGAACACAAGTTAACTCCAAAATGAAAACATTACGATTTCAGCTGTGTTCGACAAAATAGATCAACTCTTTAACCCATATCAAGGAGTTGAGTTGAAAAAAGTTACACACATACTTTCTTTAACTATTTCAATTGAATTTAGGAACGATTTGATGACGTCATAAAGTTACTTAAAGTAACTTTTTTTTAATAAAGAAACGATGAAATTTCACCTTGCCATACACAACACAAGTTGGGAGAGTATCCGCTATGTTTTTTGTGTGATATATAGGGTTGCCAGAATAGGGGTTCTTTCCAGAATTGTTTTTTTTTTTGGGAAATTAGGTGCTATTACATGATATAAGATATGTCTGAGAGCACTAAAATTTCATTTGACACCCTTAAATAAAATCAAGTACCTACGAAACAGAATAAAAAATGCATTATAGTATTCAGATCTGTTAATTTTGAATACGTAAATCTAAAGCTCAGTGCAGACGATCTATCAATTGTCAACGATGAGATGGTTTTCTGAAAATGGCTTAACATTTATGTTTCTGACAGTATTGCCTCACATAATTGTTAGCTCAGACGGTTGTAGGACATTGAAGAAAATTTTTTTTTATATATTTTAGTATCGCCAGATACTATATTTAAGTATCGCCAGATACTATAGGTATATAACGCTCTTGTCACTCAGATACTCGTGAACCTAGCCTTAGAGTTGTAGTTTGTTTTTTAATATCTTAATCTGGGTTCGTATAAATTTTCTCATCTAGTAGCACTGCATGTGGACATAAGCAACTGAGGATGCAATTTGATTCAGCGAAATGAGGTGAGGGTTTTCTATTTTGTGGTTGAATGAATAGGGTATCAAAATATATGGAGCTTATAGTCTATCAATATATATTCATGCAGAAGACATCCGTAAATGCAGATTATAGAAAGTGTCAAAGTCAAGATATGAAGACGAACTTAAGCCTGATCCACATCTGTGTCGTGTGTTGTGTTGTTGAGTTGTGTGTCGCTGTCATTTCATATTTAATGCGCCACACTGCAACAGAATACACGAGACAAATATGGTTCTACGCATATAAAATACATTGTAGCGATAGCGAAATACGACTCCACAACACAACACACGACACAGATGTGGATCAGGCTTTATTTATCTGCAGAATGATTGTCTTTCATACATTTGGTTTATTCCCATGGATCTATCCCGCTCTAATTTTCTTCAGATTTGCATATGCCAGATACATTTAGCAAGTCATTTGGTTTCTATCTAATTATTTTCAACTTTGAAAAGTACCCTAAATCATGTGCCATACCAATGCTTCCTTAGATTGTATCAAACGAAATAAGTAGGTAATTCAGTTTGATACATACTTCGAACTTCCGGCTCTTTAAAAGCGTACACACAAAAATTCAGCATAATGATTGTGGGAGACTTTGGATGTATTGTACAGCGTGAAATTTTGCGTGGATACCTTCCAATAATAAAATGTCGTGAATTTATTTTTTCTTGGGTAGTACCTAAAAATGACCAACCCTACTCTATATAATAATATTATGTTCAGGGCTACGGATACCAATAGCCACATTCGTACACAACATTTGCTCATAAGTTGAAAAACTACCACGCAAAGCTAGAAATATTGTATGTACGTACATATTGTTGATACCAGTATTCAAAAGTTGACCTTTCTGATAACGTAACTTTAGCCAAAGTTAAAACAAGCGATTCCGTTGTCAAATTTTGACAATTAATGGACAGTGGGCAAAGATGTATGGAGCGGTGACCCAGCACCAATAAGAGCGGCCTTCATATCTGTTATTCTGCTATTAATTTTATGTTATGAATCATAAAAGATCTTTTATTAAGCAGTTCGAACTTTTATAAAAGTCTGTTATGGAAATTTTTATAGGAACATACCTAAAATCTGTTACCAATAACCAGGTCAGCATCAGCTGTAGTAAACAAAATACTCCTTCACTGAAAGTTGTTGAATGGTGATGTTTGTGATGTCCCTCAACTTAGCAGAGCAAAGTCAGCAGAACAAAAAAAATTGATGGTCTTACAAGGTGCTTATAATGCCATAATTAAGTACCCAAAAATTAAATTAAGTGCTCCAGTACTTTTGGAAATAATGAATGTTCTGCTAACTTGATTTCAAGTTAGCAGACCAATTCTTTAATCTTTCAGGTAGAAAAATTTGGTAAATACTATGTTAACGAGCTACTTAAGTGCTCTACGAATAAAAAAAATTGTTTTTTCTCAAAAAAAAAAAAATATTTTAATAATTTTGAAAAAAAAAATATTATATTTTTTATATAGGAATTATTTATGTGACCAATTATTTTCAATTATATTTTTAAGTTATTTTTTTGTAGGCTTTTTTGGTCAATTTTTTCTTTAATGCAAATAAAACAAGTCTATTTCATCTTTTCCGACGCGACGTTTCGTCGTTATTCACGACTTCTTCAGGGATGTTTTGTAGATTTATTTTAAACTTTGTTGATTTTACATAGTTTAATTTAATTTTCTGTTTTTTTAATTTTTATATAAATAACTCTGTAAATAAATTAATTTGAAACAGTGAATTAAATAAAGTACCTGATAGTCAACACTACTGTGATAATTTTTGTTTGTTCTTTAAAGTTATAAGTCTACTTAATGTTAATTTATTTTGTGCTGTTTTAAATTAATTTCTTTACAGAGTTCTTTATATAAAAATTTAAAAAACAGAAAATTAAATTAAACTATGTAAAATCAACAAACTTTAAAATAAATCTACAAAACACCCCTGAAGAAGTCGTGAATAACGACGAAACGTCGGGAAAAGATGAAATAGACTTCTTTTATTTGCATTAAAGAAAAAATTGACCAAAAAAGCCTACAAAAAAATTATATTTTTTATTTCAACTTTTTTCATCCAATTTTTGTTGATTAATTTTGTACTCGTATAGTAAAATTAGGTGCTCGACCTTTCCCAAGGATTTTCCGCGATCTGATGTGAAAAAAAAAATTATTTCATTTCCCATACATAACCTGCTCTGCTAACTTAAAATCGAGATTTCCCGGAAAATTCAACATTTTTTCATCCAAATTTGTTTGATTAATTTTTTACACGTATAGTTAAATTACTTTACTTTACGTGTACAAAATTAATCAAACAAATTTGGATGAAAAAAGTTGAATTTTCCGGGAAAACTCGATTTTAAGTTAGCAGAGCAGGTTATGTATGGGAAATGAAATAATTTTTTTTTATATCAGATCGCGGAAAATCCTTGGGAAGGGTCGGGCACCTAATTTAACTATACGAGTTCAAAATTAATCAAAAAAAAAAAATTGGATGAAAATAAGTTGAATTTTCCGGGAAAACTCGATTTTAAGTTAGCAGAGGTTATGTATGGGAAATGAAATAAATTTTTTTTTTCACATCAGATCGCGGAAAATCCTTGTATCAAACAATCAAACAAATTTGGATGAAAAAAAGTTGAATTTTCCGGGAAAACTCGATTTTAAGTTAGCAGGGCAGGTTATGTATGGGAAATGAAATAATTTTTTGTTAGCAGAACATGCATTATTTCCAAAAGTACTGGAGCACTTAATTTAATTTGTGGGTACTTAATTAGCGCTTTATAAGCACCTTGTAAGACCATCAATTTTTTTTTGTTCTGCTGACTTTGCTCTGCTAAGTTGAGGGACATAATTTTGACCTAATGATACAGTTCAAACTCATTTTCTATAAACTATTTTTTGGCAAAATTTCATTTCAATAACTGAAAAATTGAAGGCTATAGAGCATCATTTGTTGTTATATACACTCTGACTTTTAAATATTTTTTTTTGTGGAAATAATGTATTTTTTTTCATTTAAACAGGGACCTTTGAAGTGAAAACAGTCCAATAAATATTTTAAAAATGTCATATTTTGCGATCAAATTTTAATTTATAGCTCTACCAAGAAAAAAGAAAAAAATAGATATAAATGAAGATGATTATGAAATAGAGCCATGCAAAATTTAAATTGCAGTTTCTGAAGTTTTCCGTTTTTTGAGTTATGACGTTGTTCTTTTTAATGAGCGACATTTTTTTCTCAAGCTACATACACAATCAATAGAGATGTTACAGTTTTTCTTAAATGACTATAATGAAAAATAAATTTTGTTGTGTCTACTTGTTCATACAAATGAATATATAGCGTTGATAAATATACCAATGTTATTTTATTAAAATAACATTAGCTACTGCGCAAACAAATATTTGAATACTTGACAACTACCCGGCTGGAAAAATGCCCAGTTTCTGTCTAGTTTTGACATGACACTAGTCAGTTTTCTTTAGGGAAAATCTAGATGAGGAAAACTTGTCAAATATACGTAAGTAAAATTTAGACGAGGAAAATGTTTCATACTCTCGTGAGGTTCTCGCTAGTAAGAACTTTTCGGACGTTTTCGGCATCCTATCAGACTAAGCACTATCGTTATTGATATATGCAAAATTTTAACTAAACAAATTGAATTGATGAATCGAAAAATAAAAATTTTTACTTTTATTATAATTGATTAGTTTTGGTTTCAAAAAAAAAGTAAAAATTTCACGATCTCGCAAATCCTGCAAGACAATCATATAGGTATTTACTTTCGAAAATCTCTATTTTCAACCACCCACCCCCGCCAAAGGCTTTTTGAACTTTTCACTAAAATTAATCAAAAATTATAATTTACTGTCTTAAACTATATTTACTTAATACCAGATGGTTCATCTCAAGTGGTTCATCTCGGTTGTTTTTGTGGTGGAATGTAGTTTAGATTAAGCGCATTTTTGTACACGATACTAAATCAAATAATATGATAATAAGAGTATTTTACAAAATTGCCCAGTATCATACTAGAATTGCTTTAATATCGTGTTAAGTTCATACAAATTTGGGCTATTATTTTTGTTATTCAGGTTTTATTTTTGATCTCAGTTATTTTACTATCGGATCACAACCGATAATGAAATACCCTTTTTTAATGTTTCTAGCAAAAATATGAACAAATCTAGTTTTTGCTGGTCCGGGGCCTAGAGTGGTTTTTCTGACGAGGCAAAAGCGTTCATAATCGACAAGGCCCTAGTTTTGGCAAATGATGACCTCTTAGAAAATGGCGTCCGACTGTTAAAAAAACAATGGCATCCGGCTGGCCACAAGCAATGCCTCATTAACTTGTCTACCAGTATCTCACGTCATTTTGGTGACGTAGCTTTGTTGATCCTAATTTTAGACTACGCTTTTATTTTGGTCTAGTGATTTCAGTGTAAAAACGACTACCAGGCTTTGATTTCGGGCTAATTTACTTACAAATTCGTGAAACTTTATCTTCAACGATTACCAAGTGATTCTTGTGTAGGAACGACTTGTGTAAAACGAGGATATGGATTAATGATTTTTGTATGTGATAAAAAAGGGACTAAAGCCTGATCCACATCTGTGTCGTGTGTTGTGTTGTGGAGTCGTGTGTCGCTATCGCTACAATGTATTTCATATGCGTAGAACCATATTTGTCTCGTGTGTTGTCTTGCAGTGTGGCGCATAAAAGTGATTCTTGTGTAGGAACGACTTGTGTAAAACGAGGATATGGATTAATGATTTTTGTATGTGATAAAAAAGGGACTAAAGCCTGATCCACATCTGTGTCGTGTGTTGTGTTGTGGAGTCGTGTGTCGCTATCGCTACAATGTATTTCATATGCGTAGAACCATATTTGTCTCGTGTGTTGTCTTGCAGTGTGGCGCATAAAATATATGGAATGACAGCGACACACGACTCCACAACACAACACAACACAACACACGACACAGATGTGGATCAGGCTTAACATTCTTCTTTAAAAAAAACCACGAAGATACTTAAAATAAGTAAAAAACTGACTGAGTTAAAAATCTTTTAGTATCATAAAAAGTAAAAAAAAAGTTCTATTTTTTGTTTATATTTTTGTTTGTTTCTATTTAGGGATTAGTCTGTAATAAATGTAACCATTTTCTTCGTTACTAAATTAGGAATAATCTAAAAAATATTTTCAACCCCTAAAAGTATGTATAAGGGTGGTTTGTGGGTGGTTTTGTTGTTTCGTTGGTCTAACTTTTACGAATTCCAATTAAAAAAATTGATTAAAACGAACGAAAAATACAAAAAATATTTAAGAAAAACTAAGGAAATATTGAATTGTGACTTCTTTCACACAGCGAATTTGGACAAATGGTTCACGGATAATGAATGCATAAATATGTACCTAGCTATATACGATATGAAGGCCGTTCTTTTTGGTGCTGGGCCAGATTTGCCCTTTGTCCTTTAATTAAGTAGGAAGTAGTTCATAAACGTATGCAACGTTGAATAGAAGCAACATAAGTTAAACGCGTTTGGAGGTTGTATAGATCCTACATAAGGGTTGTTTAGTATCGGAATGTCACTTTGACTCACACATAACAAAAATGTAGATAGATATTAGGGGGGCGCTTATTTTTGCAATCTCTGAGGTGGTGAAATCTCACTTTCAAAATATTTTATAAAATTAAATACAACAATAAATAATGTTGGTTTTGTTAATTTACTGTACATTTTTGTTGGGATATTGTTTAAAATAATAAAGAATATGGTTTTGTACACTTTATTTTATAGAAGCTGCTTAATAAATGTGCCAAATTTAAATATTTTCTATCAAATCTTACAACTTTTGCAAATGCTCGACGCCATGCGTGATTTAAATAATATTATGCAAAGAATCACCTTCATCTCTTTCACGGGAAAATACAAATGAAATTTAAGCATACAAAATAAGCACCACCCTTTTATTTTTCTCCTCATTTCAAATATTTTTAATTTTGTTTGCGAACACAAAACCAACAAAGCAACTAGTGAGATATAATAATATTAAAATAAAAAAAAACAAAAAGAAGCCAATCGCAAACAGAATTAGTTCTATTGATTTTTCACACAGCACACACACAGCTGGGTCTCCTTTGTCAGTTTTGAAAGTGAAACGTAATAGATTTCTCCTTTATGGTACTAATTTTGACTGAAGCGCATTATAACTATAATGGGTTGAAAAATATTTTATGCATAACAATTTATGCAACGTTGTATAGTGGCTACATAAATCCTTATGCAGTGCATAACTATTCATCTGTTCAGCGGCTTCTAATGAATACGGCTGTATGTATTTAATATTAAATCATGATCAGTCAGTAGCAATAGAAAAAAATTCAAAACAACATAAGGTTTAGAAGGTAACCTTTTAACGTTTGACATATTTATTCGCATAGTTGGCAACTCTAGCAGTCTAGCTGCTCATTTTGATTTTATGGAACTTCTTCTTTTCCAGTTTTAGTTCCATGCAAATTCAGTACCTTATATTATTTGCCAAAGAGAAAACCGGAACTTGGACAATGGAACTATATTTCTGAGTTTAGAAGACCAACACCAAACCACACCAATACAATCAACAACTGCTCCCCCTCTTCATATGAAATTTAGTTATGCGTGCGCATATGCAGCACCCCAACACCACATGCACGTGTCTACTCGGAGGAGAAAATTCATATAGAAGAAAAACACACAAAAAAAAAGGGAGAACAAGACAACAAGCAACAAGGCCATATCCGATTTGCTTCTATATATATCTATATTTAGAACATATTTTGGTAAAATATGAGTAGAATTTTATGTCAAATCTGATCTCCTTTTTAATTTTTCAAACAACAATGCCCTCGAAGAATACAAAGCAGCTTATTGTTTATTTTTAGCCTTTAAAAAGCATCACACATTCATACATATATAGGTAGGTACTAGTATTTTTTAAATCAATATGTATTGTATACCTACCTACCTATAAATATTACGAAATGTTTCCATTTCTTATTACATTTACAGCTAAATCCTTTTATAAGGTTAAAAAAATAACAATAAGAATTTTATTAGATATTTCTCCAGTATTTTTGTTTATCAATTCTAAAGGTAGGTACAATTTGCACAGGTATGCAAAATACTCAAGGCGTTGTGACTATACCCCTTAAATTATACTATGATGTTATTGTACCTACAATAGGTAGGTTGATGAATTTTTAAACAATACCTTCTAGGTACAACCCACAAAACCACCGTTATACATACTATTAGGGGTTGAAAATATTTCCAGCTTATTCCTAATTTAGTAACGAAGAAAATGGTTGTACATTTATTACGGAATGATCCCTAAATAGATACAAACAAAAATATGATACTTAAAGATTTTAAACTCACGTCAGTTTTTTGCCGATTTGAATACAAACCTACCTTCCCTACATATTACAATCAGAGATAATAAAAATACAGTCGATAATATAATTATTTGCCCAAAGCAAAATATACACAATATCTCTTCACTGAAGCTGCATAACTTTTAAAAAAAGTAATATATGTGATGTATCTATGAATATGGTAAAAAAAATAAAATATATTCGAATCGGTTAAGGTTAAAATTGTAGACAGAAAAAGGTAAAATTATTTACATATTCTGCAAACATGTACCACGCATGAGTGCAACTGTTCAACGATACAATTAGCTATTTAGTCCAATTGAACCGTCATTTTACACAGTAAGCAGGGCACGGTCTGTTTTGTTTTCAATGTATCTTCGTCAGACTTCTGCAAAAAAAGGGGATGCAAAATTAAAGTTTACATGTGTTGGGAGAGAGAGAACACTAAAATGCAGAAGATCTTCGTACATGCAGATTATAGGAAGTGCCATAATGCAGATATGAAGAGGAACATGTTCATCTTCTTGATGGTTCTCTTTCACACGCTCGGATTTTTAGCATACATCCGTCCCGCTCTACTTTTCTTCATACTTGCAGACGAAGATACATGTAAATCCAGCATTAATCTAGAGTTGCACCTTGCCCCCCTGTCAACTTTTTTTTACGAAAGATATTCATAAAAAATGTACTTATTGACACTTTGGTTTTTGGCGCATATGTGGGGCCCTGTTGCGTATTACGAAACGAACGGCAAGTTAACGACAATGACGTCCACGATAGTCACGACAGAGAGCGATTATGTAAAACGAGAATGGTGGTATAAAGATGTTGCCAATCTAAAACGAAAAAAAAAAATACTTTTTTGAAGCATAACCAACTTCACGCATATTTATGACTGTCAAAAATTAATTTCAGTATGTTGGTCAATTGTGATTTTTTTTCCAGATAAGGTGAATCCGAAATGGAAGAAACTTTAACCTTTTTCGTTTAACCAAAGAAGCATTACCTATAAAGAGGATTAAATCGCGTCTTCCTAGTGCAAGATCAACATAATCAAATATTATAAAACTGTGTGCTACTCTTCGCTTTTTAGCAGGTGGATACCAAAGAGGAACCAGCCAAGACTTTCTTATCGGATGAAATGAAGGCGCACACCCAACTAACAATTTTTCCTCTTTAAGGTTCATTTTTTGAATTTCTATAAGTTATTGTTTCTACAAGACTTGTATTTAGTTTGGACATCGAAGTTGCAAATTTTCCAAGCTATATTTCATGTGCAATAAAAGCAAAGAAAAAGCTTTCATTAGGAAGCACTGCCAAGAGCTCTGGAAGGGCCAGCTTACAAAGGCCTGAAACAAGCTATTAAGTGTACAAAAGTCTTACGGAAGCATAATTGTTAGTGGAATTATGTCAATTTATTTTGTTTATGTAAGCCCCCTGAGGAAAAGCCCGATACAAGCATCATCTTGTGTACTGTTCGGCGCATGTATGTTTCTACTGCCGAGAGAGGGTTACCACATGTCAAATTATTTATGAAAATAAAAAAAAGGAAAATTAGAAAATTTAAATTAAACCGATTCATTGAGTATTTAAATTTTGCAAAACAAAAACGGAACAAACATTTATTTTCTGCATTGAGATAAATATGGAAAAAAAAACAATTTAAATTCACTTGAAAAAAAAGAAAAAAAAATATGTTTATTTTTGTACATGGAACTATAATTATGTAATTTAAATTCAGAATTGCAGTACAAATACAAATTATTTAAGCATTTTTTATTAGAAATGATTTGACAAAAACAGATCAACTTTTTTCATATTCCTTGTTTGTCTTTTTTTTTAATTTCTATTAAAAAAATAATACCCCGGATACCACCAATAAAAATGATTCCCTCAGAATGAAATTTGATCGCAGTGGTAACTCTGATTAAGCATGACATCTAATTTTGGTTCTATAACCCATCAAACACAAGCCCGACACAAGGATAATAATTTTGTGTGCTCTGTCAGACGCATGCGCGAGAAGCATTTATTTCGATGAATTTGCCTCAGCGAAGTAATGTCAGCCTTATTTGTTTCTATAAGACCTGTGAGAGGTGGTTATGCAAACATAATTTTAATCATCCTCTCAGACGCATGCGCGGGAAGTAATAATTCCGATTATTTGGTCCTAGCGAAGTGTTGCCCACTCAACTTGAAAGAATTAAAAGCTGGTACTTTGCATGGAAAGTAGTATTGATGTGACCATAGTATAGTTTCTGTTTCATCGTTAAAAAATATTATCACGTTAAGAAATTCGAATGTTTTCAATAATTATCTTAGTATGAAGCTTTCATTACTCAGTAGTTTTTTAATTACATTTTAAATGTTTTTTAATATCTATACTATATAGCTACTTTCAGTTGAAAAAACTTAATGATGGTCGTTATTGTTTATGTTTTTTATTTTGGCAAATTACCTAGTGTTTTTAAAAAAGATACAAATTAAAATTGTCAGTAAATGGTTTGTGTACAAAATGAAAAGTATGTACATATTTTATGGAGCATAAAAGAGTTTTTTTATATTTTTTCTCAAATCAAAGCATTTCGTTCTTAAAAACAATCGTTTTCAATGAAAAAGGAACTTACATATATTTTAATTGTTGTCTCACAAAATGTATGTTTGTGTGACAACTTCCATGTTTTCTCTGATAAGTAATCATGGAAACATTAAAAATTAAAAAAAAAATAACATAAAGTAACATAACTCCCTTGCAAGTAACAGGCGAATGGTCACCTGTATTTTTTAAATTAGTTCAATTCATCAGGAAGTCCCAAGGAAGTTTTTAGGAACCTAATTTCGGTTTCAAGTGGTTCCAATTTGACACTCATTTTTTATATGCCAGGCCATCTCAATAGCTAAGGTGCTCGACTCTCAACCCAACCATCCTCGGTTCAAATCCCGCAAAATCTATCAAGTAAGTAATGTGTTTGTTTCTGATATACATAATTATTGTGCATTAAATTTCAGAAGAAAATCATTACTTGCATGAAAATAAAGGAGAAAATGTAGAAATAAAAAAATTGTTTTTATTTTGTTTTGCATTGTGCCTCGACAAGCCTTTTATAAGGGTTTTTAGATGTGCCTATCGAAACACTTGAACAAAACTACACTACTACATTTGCAATGTTTGAATGTAGTTTTGTTCTATAAGGCCTTAGCGAAATAAATTGAGTACTTCCAATAAATCTGTATATTGTACTCTAAGGCCTTATAGAGTCAAATTTGCTGATTAGGAAATATTATTATTATTATTATTTTATTAATCTTACATAAATGTACAGAGTAATACTTAAGATTACAGCTTGAGCATCTTAGGCTTTCAGCTGGATTAGGAAATAACTTCGATAGACCCTTACAGAAGTTAAATTGTTAGTTGGGCAGTGGTTTGGTTGGAACTATGAAACGGAGAGCAATGAAATTTTGTACACATGTTTGGATTGGGCTTACACACATTTCGACCAAATTTTGTCAGGGCCGTAAACAAGGGGGGATCAAAGGGGTCCTGCTGTCTTCTTAAAAAAGTGTATACCTTATATATATATGAGGGACTGTTTTAAGAAAAAATCAGAACTACCAACAAATCATTAGTGAACAAAATTAAACAAAAAATTTTTTTTTCGATTTAAATTGTAGTTTCCTACACGTAGCCCGTTTATCGGTTTGCTTTTTTTATCGACACTTTCTTAATTTTGTTAATCTTACCAGAGGTACTTTTACCGCGCTAGCTGAAACACTTTCCAATAAAATATTTAATTTTTGGAAAAGCGATTCAATACGAGTTTGTTTCGCAGAACGCGTGATGCGAAACCAATTTTATTAAATTTTATCTTCTAAAGGCTGATGCTGAAAATTTTATTTGCTTGTTTAACGATTTTTTGTCGCACTTGATTAATTGAAAAAAGTTGTTTAAGAATCATAAATAAGTCGCTAAAAAAAGTAGGTTTCTTTTTTACTTTCAATTGAAATAGCAGGTAAAGTCGTTGAAGCAACAAAACCGAATACCCCAATTCTGTGCGGGTAATAGGTGTATCCGTTTCAAATTTTGAAATCAGATAAAAATTGAACATGTTTTCTGTACTTTCTTGGATAATCCTAACAGTAATAAATCATTCGAAATATAAATAGGCAGCAAATATTCGATCCTACACTATGATTGAAATTTGTAATTTCCAGAAGTACTTTTTGTTGAACTGGTCGAAAAAAGGGCAGTGTTAAATAACAACTACCAGAAATATCAACTACCAGAAAACATAACAACTACCACTTAAAACAGTCCCTGATCTATATATTATTGATTGTCATCTTACTTACTTACTTACTTTTGATGGCGCTCACAGCCCAGGATGGGCTTCGGCCTCAACTAACGAGCCCCTCCAGCCAGCTCTGTCCCTAGCTAGCCGCTTCCAGTTGCGCACACCGAGTGCTTTGATGTCGTCATTCACTTGATTGCGCCACTTGTTACGGGTTCTTCCCCTGCTGCGTACCCCATCGGGGTTGGATTCGAAGACTCGGTGGGCAGGTGCGTTGCTGTCCATACGCTCCACGTGCCCCAGCCATCTCAGCCGCTGTATTTTCAGCTTTTTGACCAGGTCAACGTCGCTGTATAGCCCGTATAGCTCGTCGTTGAATCTTCTCCTCCATACTCCTTCGATACACACCGGACCGAAAATCACACGAAGAATCTTCCTCTCAAAGCAACCTAGTAGATTTTTATCCGAATCTTTCAGTGTCCATGCTTCTGACCCATAAAGCAGGACCGGGATGATTAGGGTCTTGTATATAGTCTCCTTGGTTCTCTGAGAGAGGGCCTTTCTACTTAAATGCCTTCTTAGACCGAAGAAACAGGGGTTGGCAAGAGTAATTCTTCGCTTGATCTCTGCACTGATGTCATTCTGCGATGTAATAGTGGAGCCCAGGTAGACGATAGATAGATTGTACCGCTGGTGTTGACATGTGCGTTGCGTACAATGGCTTCAAGAACGATGTTGAATAGGTTGCATGATAACGCGTCGCCTTGCCTCAATCCTTTCTCAACATCAAAGGAATCGGTGGTGTTCTTACCAATTTTGACGGAGCAGCGAGATTTCTCCATCGTCATCCTGCACAGGCGGACGAGTTTGGCAGGGATGCCGAGACTCGGCATGGGTCTGTATAATTCGTCCCTTTCCACGCTATCATACGCGACTATAAAATCGATAAAAAGGTGGTGTGTATCGATCTGGAATTCCCGGGATTTTTCTAAAATCTGTCGGAGTGTGAACATTTGATCGACGGTTGACTTGCCTGGCCTAAAACCGCACTGATAGGGGCCGATCAGATTGTTGACAAAAGGTTTTAAGCGGTCACACAGGATGGCCGACAAGATTTTATAAGCGACGTTTAGGAGACCAATTCCTCTGTAGTTGGTACATTTCAGAACATCTCCCTTTTTATGGATGGGGCACACTATACCGAGGTTCCATTCATCGGGCATACTTTCCTCCGACCAAATTTTGCAGATGAGCTGGTGTATGCTCCTAGCCAATTCATCTACCGCTGATTTAAATAGTTCGGCTTGTAAGCCATCCGCACCAGCAGCCTTGTTCGACTTAAGTTTGGATATCGCCAGCCGCACTTCGGTTAGGTCGGGTGGAGGGAACTCTTGGCCATCATCGTCCAAGTTGAATGGAGCGTTCTGCCTATTAGCGGCATCTTGGCTGTCTTCGCCATTTAGCAGTCTAGAGAAGTGTTCTTTCCAGATCCTCAGCACTGACTGTGTGTCTACTACCATATTCACACTCTCATCTCGGCAGGCTTCCGTTCTAGCCTTGAATCCTTGGGTGGATCGCTTCACCCTCTGATAAAATTTTCGAACATCTCCCCTACCGCAAGAACCCTCAATAGACTCTACCGCCCGCTTATCGTGCTCTCTCTTTTTCCTCCTGAGAAGTCGGCGTTCCTCTTTTCGTTTCAGCCCGTAAAGCTCCCAGGCCACTCTCTCAGCAGCTCTTGTTCGAGTCTGCAGCATTGCCTTGTAGGCCTCGTCCTTAGCTGCATGCGCTAGCCGGCACTCTTCATCGAACCAGGGGTTTCGTTGTATTCGCCTAGTGAAACCCAGCACATCAGAGGCGGCACTTCTGATGGCTTGTTGACAGTGTTCCCACTGGTCCTCTGCACTTGATGCTGGTGGCGGACCTCCTGAGAGATTAAGAGTTACGTGGTCAGCAAAAGCTCTGGTGGTCTCTTGCGATTTAAGCTTCTCGACATAGAATCTTTTCACAGCATCTGCTCTGCGTTGTCGCGTCATGGATATCCGCATACGTAGTCTTGCTACCACCAGGTAGTGATCCGAGTCAATGTTGGCCCCTCGGAACGTTCGGACGTCCAAGATAATGGAAGCATGTCTCGCGTCTATCGCAACGTGGTCGATTTGGTTGACGGTTAGTTGATCACGCGACCGTGTGGGAAGTAGGTGCTTGAGATGATGACATTTCGCCCCGCCGCAAAGTCTGCCAGCCTGTGTCCCTTGCCGGAAGTTTCGTCGTGTAGGCTGTCCTCCGACTATCGAACCAAGGATGCCCTCCTTTCCGAATCTTGCGTTGAAGTCACCAAGAATGATCTTCACGTCGTACTTTGGGCACATATCATACGTTGTCTCCAGGAGATCATAGAATGCTTCTTTGGTTGAGTCCTATCTCCTTTCATGGGGGGCGTGAACACAGATCAGCGAAATGTTCTTAAATTTGCCTTTGATGCGGATTGTGACCAGGCGCTCGCTTACACTTCGGAAGCCCAAGACTTCTTGCCTAAGTCTTCCCCTTATCACAAAACCACAACCAAAGAGCCGCTGACCCTGTTACTTCAAGCACCCGCCGTAGTAGATGTCACACGATATCAGTCTCCGTATGCCCTCTCCATCACATCGCACTTCCTGGATGGCTGTTACGTCAGCCTTTAGCCTGTCCAGGTTCTCCACTAATTGTTCGGCTGCACGTGTTCTGTATAAGGACAGGACGTTCCACGTGCAGATTGGAAATTCATTGTCCTTGTTTCGTTTGCTGGGATTGTCAACTTTAAAATCATCCATATCCGAGGCTTGTTGTTGTTTCGGAACAACTTTTTTTTTACGTGGTAGGGAAGTTACCCCGACGCACAACCCCCGACCCGGAGGACCAGACCCTTCGTATAACTCCAAGGGTATGGAACCGGATAAACCGCTCCTTATAGGCCTGAGCTACAAATATGTCGTAGTAGCCCATATAAGGTGTTCACTAAGTAGTTCAACCTAACTGGAACTGTAGACGCCACCGTTGATGCCATCTAGAGAATTCGTCCGCTGTCGCCTCGATGAAAGGAGAAGTGCCTTAGTGGAAACACTCCTCCCCCCCTCTCTCGTTGGCTGTCCCCAACAGCTTTCCACGGGGATTTAAACCCCGTCTCCAGCTGATACTGACTCGATACTGACTTATTTTTTTTTTTTTTTTTAAATAAAATAAAATAAAATAAAATAAAGGTACGCTTTTTCTCTAAAAAATAATGGGCTTAACTTTTTCATTCTGACAATTAATACCGAAGAAGTTATAACTTTTTAATGTATACCCCCATCAAGACCGAGGTTTTTGTAACCCGATTCAGTGAGACAAATTTGAACATAACTCCCAGGTCTTTTTTCTGTGCTTGAAAGCATGGAGCACACGTTGGTATACGTCATCGCTTGGAGGCAAGTGGAGCTAAAATTGAAACTAAAAAAGTTAAAAAAAATATCATAGTACTAATGTTTGATTCTACTTGTAGAAGGCTTCTTTAATAAATTATCTTTTTTTTTCTTATTTTATATACTCAAGAATAGACTAATAAAATGATATAAGAAGTTACAGCATTTATTTTAAGGAACGTCGGAAAAAGAGATCTAAAAGTTTATTGAAAATATGGCTCGCGACTTGAATAAAATTATTTTTTGACTTTGACGGCTTGTAAATAAGTACATAACATGCATATATTAAAAAATACTTTGAAATCATACGTTCCGATTATCTATAAGTACTTAGACATAAAGCTAAAAATGCTTAAAATTACTTTTTCCAAAGACCTTTTTTCCGCTCTTGAACCACTGTGCGGCGCGGCGTATAAAATAAATAGTAACAACACAATATTAATTTTCACTCACAATTTACTTATATGTTCTTCTTATTTAAATGTTCACACATCAGCAGACAAACAAAAAAAATCACCGGCAGCAAATTATAAATCTAAAAACTATAACGAAAGCTGTACGACTGTTAAATGTCAGTCGTAAGTAAAAACGAGTATCGTTAAAATTAAACGATTATCGTTAAAATTAAACGATTATCGTTTTATATAATCGCATTTTAACGATAACGATAGAATTTGAACGATAATCGTTTTACCTAATAGAGCCCCTGGACTGCAGTATATCACACGGTAAAAACTTAAAAAGTTTATTTGTTGCTATAAAATTATCTTTCATTTAACTTCAAAAATTATTTTTTTAAATAAATATGTTTGTAAGTAAAAAGATACAGTTACTTTTAGTCACTTGTTTAAATAGAAACTTTTTAAATTATGTCGAAAGAAGCTTATATTGTAGTTAATTTTTGATTTAGTAATTGCTAAGCTCCTTCAATACAAAAAAATGGTATCGACGCAGAATTTTACCCTCTGCTACTAAAGTCCCCCAAAATGCCCTCATTAGCTTTTTGTATACGCATTTAAAAAGGGTGAGTGGGGGAGGCGGGAGATTATCAAGCTGAAATATTTTTTATAATACAATTTAATCATATGACACATGACTTTAGGATGCTTTTCAACGCTGATTCTAAAGAGACCAAAACTGAAAAGATAGATGTATCCTGTAGAATTTTAAAGTCCTTATTATGGAAGATGACTTTTTTTAAGTACAACAAGTAAAACATTAGCCCAGTCAATAATTACAAAAAAAAAATGCTAAATTCGCAACTACAATCGTAGTTCTGCAATGTTGATATATGTTGGGGCATGTTAGAGTAGTCTATAGCCAAGTTTGCAACTTCAAAAAACCTGTGCTCGCTGCAGGAAAAATGCAACAGTGAAAAAACGCTAAGTTCACCCAATTTTTTCCGACATTTTCCTTTATAACATTGAAAAAATGCAACTTATGAAAAAACCGTCCACTATAATCTTGTTTTTTTTTTTTCTACAAGATCACATGAGTTTTAAATTCATGCATGTTATTTTTGTGTTGCTATCTAACCACGAATTAAAAAAAAATCTGAAAAACTAAGTAATTTTGAAGCACTCAAGAAATAGGTCAAACATTTTCCAATTCTGCTAAAAATTTAGAATCAAGTATTCTATAAGATTACTAGACAAAATTCGAAAACTCGATTTAAATCGGTCAAATAGTTTTGGCAAGAAACATGATGTTAACTAAGTGCAACAAGCAATGTTTGCATCATTGCTGTCGTCAAAGTAAGACACTTAAGTTGGCACTGATTTTTGTTCACGTACTTGGAACCCTTAACTATGATAAAATATAGTAATAAAATATTTATATCTTTTGCTAAGCAACTTTGGTAGCGATTTTAAAAGTTCCGAAAATTGTTCACTTGGCATGTAAATATGTAATTTCGTGAACAATTTCAAAACTTTTAAATTCACTACGAAAATTGCTTAAAAATAGATATAAATACTATATCTATATTTAATGATAGTTAAAGGTTCCAAATACCTGTGCAAAAATCAGTGCCAACTTAAGTGTCCTTATTTGACCACAACAATGATGCAAACATTGCTTGTTGCACTTAGTTAACATCATGTTTCTTGCTAAAACTATTTGACCGATTTGGATTGAATTTTCGAATTTCGTCTTGTAATACTCTAGACTATCTGATTCCAAATTTAAAGCAGAATTTAAAAATGTTTGACCTATTTTTTTAGTCACTCAAAAAAAAAAAACACCCTTTCGCCCGCTTCAAAATTACTTAGTTTTTCAGATTTTCATTCAATTCAATAAATTGTACAGTAGAAAATTACCAAAAAACGCATCCGCAGTAGCCTGGTTTTTGTATTTCAAAATTGGTTTTACTGAAAGAACACCTGTCAGAATATTAAAAAAAATTTATATATATTTGTGAGAATTAACTTCACGAAAAAACTAATATAATACTAAATGTTGTTGTTCAAAAATTCAATGAAATTGACGGAATAAAGAATGGTCAAGCCTAATGAGCTGACATTCTAGTACGAATAGTACAATAATAACAATAATAAGAAAAAACTAATAGTAACCAACATTTGAGAATGAAATCACCAAAAAACCATTCGAGACTCTACTTTAACTTTTATCGGCAGTATTCATGCCGATGTTGTATTTGTTATTCATGTAAAATCCTACTATGGATAGCTACTATGGATAGATTTTCCATAAAACACGGGTATTGTTTTAAAGCTAACACTTTGTACTATTAGCTAGTCTTTAAATTAAGTGAAATCCATGCATAGTTTTGAAAGAAAACGAGTTTTAACTTAAAAATTTGGGAACAAAAATATTAAAAAAAAAGTTTTAAGTGTAATTTTTCAAAACAGTAAAATTATTATTTTTTTCTGAATTTGTTGCTCTAATTAATTCTTCATTAAAATATGAAAACTAGATGATATTATATCTTCTAGTTTTTGAGAAAATTGAAAATTATCAAACCTACTTTTTATTAGTTTTCTATTTTTTGATTATTTTTCTGTGTGGATTATGAAAAAAAAAATTTCTTTTTATAATAAGTATAGTACAATAAGTCATTTAGCTTCACCCAGAATGCCACTATGGGTATTATTTTCTACCTTCATTTGGATGCTGCTACATGATGGGAAAGTTGAGGTTATGCTAGGAATAAGGAATAAGTCCAACTTGTGTTTTTTTGTTGGTCGAAACTTAAGCCTCAAATGAACAAAAAATAGAAAAATTCCTAAGTTTAGAATGCAGCAGTGGATTGCTATTTTTGTTCTATGAATTTGAAGAAAGAACAAAAATAGCAATTCACTATTTAAACTAAATGTCTGTTAAAATAGAATTCCTCACATATAATTATTTTCCATGTTAATTTTTAGGAGTTTAAACTTTCCAGTGACAGTAAAAAAAAATTATAATTTGAAAATTTTAATCGTATTAAGGCTGAATGAATTTTGATATATATCAATCTTTAATTGAAAACAGGGCGACTAAGGGGGAGGGGAAAAAATCTGAAAAAATCAGGGGATTTTTTTTATTACTATTTAGAAACTATTGACGGGTGGAGAAGTGTTTTTTTTAGGTGCCTAAGGTCCAGTCTAATGTACATACATATAGGTAGGCACCTAATTGTGTTCCTATCACTTTCATTATTTGTTTTCGTAAAATCTCTAAACAAATTCCTTTACCTATTTTCAAAACAAAAACATTTACATGAGGTTGGAAGGGATGTAAATATTTAACCTATTTAGTATATAGGTAGGTACCTATACCTACCTACCCGAGTACCTATTTATTTTTGTTTGGCTCAAACAATACAACTTTTAAGTAAACAAAATTAGTACATATAAACATTTTCATTTAGCTCACTCAGGCTCAATATGCTGTATGTACCAAGTCCAAGGTATCTCAAAAGGGAAAAAAAACAAAACTTTGATTTCCCAAACCCAAACCAAACAAAAAACGGATGGAACATGCAACGGAATGAAATTTACTTTCCTCTTTTCTGTGATTGTCCATGTGCGTTCTCTTTGTTCCACTTTCATTTACCTATCGATTTTTCAATTCACGGAAATTAACATTTGTTTTTGTTCCATTCCTCATGAATCCAATACCAATTTCATTTTATTAATTGCAAGTGTGCGTTCCACCCATACAAAATTCCATTATGTATATCCATACCCATTTATCACACATAGATATTTAAAATCTAACTTTTGAGTTTTCATACTTTAAAACAATACTCGTAATTTGTTTTTATTTAAGTAAGTAGGTATGTATGGATGTATTGCTTTTGTGTGAAAACTGAATTGCAATAGGTATGTACATATATATATACTTATAGGTATTTGTACCTACTTACGGAATTGTTTATTTTGTTTTGGTTTTATTATTATTTTTTATTTGGTTGCGGGTGAGGTGGAGAGGGGGTGTTACCTATTTGATTTTTATTATTTCATTCCAAGCCTATTTTCACAATTTTTCAATCACAAATGTTCAGCAACTGTTTTGCAATGATGGAATACTTTTGTATTTAGGTACATAGGTACAGTAGACATACATATATATAATGTGTAAGAGTGTACCTAGGTAATGTAGCTATCCTACCTATGTACATAAACTCCGTCTCCGATTCAATTACAAATTTAAATGCAGATTTTGTTCAATAAACTTTTTACTATTTCTCCATAACCCATAAATATTCACAGACTCATAGCTATTCAGACCACCTACCTATACAAAAAACAACAACAAATAAATGAATGAATTGGGTAGCTCATGAAGAACCTGGGTCTAGTGACTATCAACTCGCAGCAATTCCTGTGTGCGCATGTTGACAGAAATGGAAGGGACCTACAATTTTATGCCGAATCCGAACGACAAGACGAGAAGCACTTATTCATGACAAGTGATACTCTTGGAGGATTTGTCAATTCCTCGCAAGAGGCAGTAGCCCTCAAAAAAACTTTTTAGTTTTAAGATTGACGAGGGGACCTCCAGCGTGACAGTCCAACGCACTAACCATTACGCTACGGGCTACTACACAAAAAACAACAAATTATGGCTACAACACCTCAAAATCGACATGACATAGGTACAAAGGTACTCCAAAAGGACTCAAATTCAAGGTTATCTATCAGTTAGCAAAATCTATGGTAAAACCGGAGCTAAAGCCACCAACAAATCTTTTTATCAGATTATCCGACAAGCCACACATACATACATATACACACCTACAAATTAAAAATGAATCACAGAAATGAGGCTGTTTCAAATATGATTTGTGAGCTTCAAAATTGAGTTAAATTATTCAAAATTAAGAATTCTAATAAATTATTAATGATTGTTTTTAATGAAAGCTATAACTGGCCCCTAATTTGGCGCGATGAAGTGTAAACAACACTTTTGTGCTGGCATTCTGACGATTCATAGTAAAAGAGGAAAACAATTTTCCTTATCTTCTATGTTTGTGCGTTTGCAATTGAATTCAATTGTTTGGTCGTGCATTTGTTATTCAAAATTATAAAAATGGGTAAATTATAAAGTTGGGTAGTTAAAATAAGAAAATATATTAGTTGCTTCTTATTTGATTTTGTGCATTCATATTTGTAAAATCGAATTTCCAAAAAAAAAAAAAATGTTCGTCATAATTTGTGTATTCCCGCGCAGAAAAACAATCTAGTTTTCGACAAGGCACTAGAGAGTTTTACATAGATTCTGGCAAGGCACTAGCACGAATTAGCAAAGGCTAGGACACGGGCCTTGGCGATTATGAACCCTTTTCCACCGTCAGGCAAAAAAAAAAAAGAAAAAGCTGGAATATGTGGAACTTGATCCCGCGGTCTTCTGTTTGTGAGTCCAGTGCGCTACCCACTGGGATAACTGGCTTTACAAAAATTCAATGTCGAAAGTTAATAAGTTTCATTCCATATTGCATGACAAATACATACAGAATAGAACCGGATTTTATGTACTTGCTTTTTAGGTAGACAAACTTAGAACATGTTTTTTTCTCATTGAACAATCTTATAATACACAGATGTCTCCCACCCATAGCAAGAAGTCTGATATGAAAAAGAAGACAAAGGAAAGAGATGGTGCTTATAAAATGTTTGTTTTTGGTATACAAGAGGTATACCTGATGGGGTACCGAAACATGTCCAACAAGTTTTTACTAGATAGGGTCTTACGAGTTTCCCTCGTCTAAATTTTTGGTACAAAAATCCAGCAAGGACTTGCCAAGTATCTGACAAGTTTTCATCGTCTAGATTTCCCCTACTGAAAACTTATTAGGGACTTGCCCAAACTAGACAAAAACTAGGAATTTTTCCAGCCGGGATGCGAACATGAAATATGAGAGATTATGGGTCTGCTTAATGCAAACAGTTAAAAAAGCAAGTAAATTAAAATACAAATATAGGATCAGTAGATCTATATATTAAACAAAAATAGAAAAAAAATATAAAAGTTAAAAATTTAAAAATTAAAAAAAAGCATGCCAAGGCATTTGTTAAGTTAATTAGTAGTTTGAGTTTCTCTTATTTTATTAATTATTTTATTAAAAAGAGTTCTCTCAGTGAGAGAACCTGGCATATTGCTATAAAATGGAATACATCCTCTCGCAAATAAAAATTCAGATTTTATAATTTTAAAATTAATCTTAAATCGAATTCTACCATTTTGACTAGACGTTGTGAAATATTAAGGTTTATTTATGTTTTAATTCCATGGTGTCCGCTAAATTGGAAAGTCAGGGAACAAAATTTGGTCAGGTAAAGTCAGGGAATTCGATAAGCGGTCAGGGAATTTTGTCTATATCAATTTGTACAAAATTCACTAAACTTCTTTTTCACTTTCTCCCATAAGAAACATTTCAAACATCAAACATTTCGTTTTGAATACATCTCTGTTTTAGATTATTCATTTCGTATCTTTTGCCATACCTGTGAATATGTCAAAACAATGAGTGAAACAGAACTAACTTCACTTCATTAGGCAGAAATTGTTGGTCTGCCAAATTTTAAAGAGTAAGGATTAAATTCGCTCACAGAGAGAAAAACTGCCGAAAAATTCGGCCACACAATTTCGCGTAAATATTCTTTTAATTGTTTGTATCCTTTTTTATTCCAACGCGAAGCAAACTGAACCGATGAATCGACAACAGTAAATTTTTTAATACGACGTACCTCAACCTGACAATTGACAGACCAACAATAGGTCTGTTCCACACCTTGACCAAAACTGCCAATTGTCAACAATTGTCAACAGTTGTTGCCCAAATGCTGTTCCACACCTCACAAATTTGGTAGTTTTGGGCAGAAGAGAGCGCTCACGAGAGACTAAAACAATTCCCCCGCCTTACAAATTCTGCCCAAGAAATTTCTTTGGGCAAAAATTGTTGGTCTGTCAAATGCCAGGTTGAGGTACGTTGTATACAAAATTTACTGTTGTAGAGTCATCCGTTCAGTTTGCTTCGCGTTTGCATAAAAAAAGTTACAAAAAATTAAAAGAATAATTGTGTGAAATTGTGTGTCAGAATTTTTGCTAAGAAATCGTTCCAAACTTTTTGGGCAGTTTTTCTCTCTGTGAGAGAATTTCATCCCCACTCTTCAAAATTTTTCAGACCAACAATTTCTGCCCAAAAATCTTGGGAACAAACCTAATTTCTGCCCAAAGAAATTTCTTGGGCAGAATTTGGCAATTGTTTTACTCTCTCGTGAGCGGCGCTCTCTCCTGCCCAAATGTACCAAGTTTGTGAGGTGTGGAACAGGATTTTGGCAACAATTGTTAACAATTGTTGACAATTGGCAGCTTTGGTCAAGGTTGGGAACATACCTATTGTATTGTGTTATTTCGTACAGTAATGGCCGCGATCGGAAACCTATGTAGAGCTATCCAGATAGGTTCGTGTTGTTGGAATCCCGTGTAAATAGCTAGCCATGCTAGCTGAAGACGAGGGCTCGTCGTAGTTGGCAAACCGATTTCAAACCAAGGTACATATATTAAAGGTAATATTATTATCGTTTTCATTTTCGTTCAGTTCTGCGCATGTGTCAAAATCAATAGTAAAAAAAATTAGTCACAACAAATTTGTTTTTGTTTACTGAGTATTGGCACAATGGACAGCCATCTTTAACTGCGCAATATAATACCTTAGATATGTGTACTGTGATTTCAAACCATTTAAGTATACGAGGGAACGCCAGGGTATGCACAATGAAACGTTTCTGGTCGTCACGTCACGCCAAAGTTGGGAAAATAGAAAAAAAGACGCTCTCGTCGACGTTTTTTATATTTGACTAATGGTGAATTTTGTGAAATTGTAGAAAAGAATAAAGAAAACAACAGATAAGCAGAAATTAACAAAAAAAATAAATTTTGTTGACAATGAAATTATATTTATAGATCTATTTGTGTTGACAATATTATAATGTTGTATTGTTTTAATTTCTTAGCATTTTTAGCCGAAAATCGTTTCCCGAGCCCAACTATGGACAAACACAGTTATAATATTTATGCCATTTTCGATTGGTCGTCCGGAGTTACTCCATTTTTACTGTTTCTGTTCCATTCCAAGAAACTCTTCGCATTGTAAATTGGTCAACGATTTTACGACTAGACAAAAATGACAGCGAATCACGTAACGCTCTCGTCGCGTTTACTCGTTGCATTGTGAATCGACCTTTAGATAGGCTATAGCCTGATGATCCACATCTGTGTTGTGTTGTGGAGTCGTGTGTCGCTATCGCTACAATGTATTCCATATGCGTAGAACCATATTTGTCTCGTGTGTTGTGTTGCAGTGTGGTGCATAAAATATATGGAATGACAGCAACACACGACTCCACAACACAACACACGACACAGATGTGGATGTGTTGTATAGGTTTCCGATCGCGGCCAACAAGAGACAAAAAATAAAAACTGTTAAATTTGACTGTGAGATTCAACCAACGACGCGTCCAAGTTTATATATTTCAAGGAAGATTATTTTCTTCATACTGTTTCTGCATACCTGAATTAATTCATTTGATTTATTAAAAAAAAAATAAGCTATTAAATTTTAATATCGCAAAGATATGTATATGATTTAAAAGGATTTTATTTAAATGGTCATTTCATTACTATGAACTACATTGCGTAAGTATAGTCGTTTTGTTAAGCAAAACAAGATTCTTTTAAATTCGCTTGCATGTAGTTGGCCCACCAACTATTGAGTTGAGCAAAACTGTTAATTGCAATCGTTTGTACATCGTTTGTCTACGTTTGTATAAGTTTTAGATTCGTTTGTACACTCACCGTTTTTTTTATATAGCCACTTCAAAAAAATTTACGGAGTTTGGCCCACCAACTATAACGCTCGAAAAATCTGGAAATGCAGTTCGATAGATAATCGTTTGTCTATGTTTGTCTTTTTTTTTTTCGTTTGTATACGTCCCAAATTTTTTTGACAAAAAAATTTTTTTTAACCAAATTTTATTAAAATTTTAAAACATATGCATTCGTTTGTCTCTTTCTTATAATGATTTTTCATCGTGTTATTTTTTTTAATTTGTATTTATTTCTATTTTTAAATAATTATTACTTTTTTGGGACATGTAGTTGGCCCACCAACTATAACGCTCGAAAAATCTAAAAACGCAGTTCGATAGAAAATCGTTTGTCTATGTTTGTCTTTTTTTTTTCGTTTGTATACGTCCCAAATTTTTTTGACAACAAAATTTTTTTTAACCAAATTTTATTAAAATTTTAAAACATATGCATTCGTTTGTCTATTTTTTATTATGATTTTTTATCGTAGTAATTTTTTTAATTTGTATTTATTTCTATTTTTAATTAATTATATATTAATTATATGGAGCATGTAGTTGGCCCACCAACTATAACGCTCGAAAAATCTAAAAACGCAGTTCGATAGAAAATCGTTTGTCTATGTTTGTCTTCTTTTTTTTTCGTTTGTATACGTCCCAAATTTTTTTTTGACAAAAAAAATTTTTTTAACCAAATTTTATTAAAATTTTTAAACATATGCATTCGTTTGTCTCTTTTTTATAATGATTTTCCATCGTGTTAATTTTTTAATTTGTATTTATTTCTATTTTTAATTAATCATTACTTTTTTTGGGACATGTAGTTGGCCCACCAATTAAAATAATTTTGATTTATTTTAAGTAAACCCCCCCTTATCCATTCGCTGAAAAAACAACCAATACTCGTACGTAGTTAGGTAGGTACTCAAAAATTTGGTTACTACCTATCAATATCTATAATAGGCATGCATAGGTATTTGTACCCATAATTACTTTCTATTTCATAAAATAAAAGAAACTCATTAAAAGCCTTAAGCCGACGGCAAAGTTCAAGTTAATGAACAAGTACCTATAGAATTAGAATTATTTTTGTTTGGGTTTTTTTAATTATTTTAACTGAATAAATAATATACTCAAGGTGTAACTTAAGTCTTTTTAAATGCAGCCTAAATGCAGGGCACTCCTTAAAAAGAATAGAAAAAAAGGATAAAGTCTTAATTATCGCAATTTCGAATACAAGTTGAAACTGTGGACACCCAAATAAAAGAGAATGCAGTTGGTGGGCCAACTACATGTCCCAAAAAAAGTAATGATTAATTAAAAATAGAAATAAATACAAATTAAAAAATTAACACGATGGAAAATCATTATAAAAAAGAGACAAACGAATGCATATGTTTAAAAATTTTAATAAAATTTGGTTAAAAAATTTTTTTTTGTCAAAAAAATTTGGGACGTATACAAACGAAAAAAAAAGAAGACAAACGATTTTCTATCGAGCTGCGTTTTTAGATTTTTCGAGCGTTATAGTTGGTGGGCCAACTATATGTCCCAAAAAAAGTAATAAATAATTAAAAATAGAAATAAATACAAATTAAAAAAACTAACACGATGGAAAATAATTATAAAAAAGAGACAAACGAATGCATATGTTTAAAAATTTTAATAAAATTTGGTTAAAAAAAATTTTGTTGTCAAAAAAATTTGGGACGTATACAAAAAAAAAAAAAAAAAGACAAACATAGACAAACGATTTTCTATCGAACTGCGTTTTTAGATTTTTCGAGCGTTATAGTTGGTGGGCCAACTATATGTCCCAAAAAAGTAATAAATAATTAAAAATAGAAATAAATACAAATTAAAAAAACTAACACGATGGAAAATCATTATAAAAAAGAGACAAACGAATGCATATGTTTAAAAATTTTAATAAAATTTGGTTAAAAAAAATTTTGTTGTCAAAAAAATTTGGGACGTATACAAACGAAAAAAAAAAAGACAAACATAGACAAACGATTTTCTATCGAACTGCGTTTTTAGATTTTTCGAGCGTTATAGTTGGTGGGCCAACTACATGTCCCAAAAAAGTAATAATTATTTAAAAATAGAAATAAATACAAATTAAAAAAAATAACACGATGAAAAATCATTATAAGAAAGAGACAAACGAATGCATATGTTTTAAAATTTTAATAAAATTTGGTTAAAAAAAATTTTTTTGTCAAAAAAATTTGGGACGTATACAAACGAAAAAAAAAAAAGACAAACATAGACAAACGATTATCTATCGAACTGCATTTCCAGATTTTTCGAGCGTTATAGTTGGTGGGCCAAACTCCGTAAATTTTTTTGAAGTGGCTATATAAAAAAAACGGTGAGTGTACAAACGAATCTAAAACTTATACAAACGTAGACAAACGATGTACAAACGATTGCAATTAACAGCTTTGCTCAACTCAATAGTTGGTGGGCCAACTACATGCAAGCTTTAAATTCATGCAGTTATTTTTAAATTGGTAATGTATACTTTCAGATAGATCTTTGAAAAATACAAGTTGAGTTCTTTTTCTTGTTCCATTCAAATATGAACATTTCCTACCACTGCAATATTTATTTAATACGTACCTAGTCATGAAAAAATATTTTTTTTTTTAATTTTTTGGTCAGGGAACATTTTGAAATTGGTCAGGAAAGTTAGAGAAATTTATTTTGAAAAAATAGTGGACACCATGAATTCCCATTTCTTTGTTCATTCGTCGATCATTGGTCGCTCTCATGTGAATGATCCTTTAGATCCAGATTATATCTTCTTGCTAAAAGTTGTCACTTTTTGTAGAACAAAGATTTGGAAGAGATAGCATGCTTTACTATAAGGTTGCAGTAAATAGTAGTAAAATTCCCGTTTTTAATAAAAGCATATAGTTTGGGGTGTCGAAGGGATTTTAAACAATCTTTTGAGAAAAAAATCTAGCTAAACAAAATGATTTTTCTTCGAATTCGTAAAAATTAGTTTAAAATTCTTTTAAGTTTCTAAGTACATTTTCTTGAAAATATCTGTATTGAATGGATGTTATAAATGAAGCTGCCGGAATGCCTTCTCTCTCGCCTTTTCACACTCATGATTGAACCATTTATTTTTGGGTATGCAATACCGTCTTTGAATTGTTTTGGGCGCATTTTTAGTAATAATTTCATCAAGGAAATCTAATTGAATGGGTTCTTCGCGTTCCAGGTGCACATGAGCTAGTTCCAAGGATAAGTTCTGCTGAAATTTGGTGCTCACTTAGTGTTAGTTTTGGTAGCAGTTGCAACTCGCTTCCACCTGACATAGAGTACGCCCCATTCAATTGAAGTACCACTTCGATTGGCATGTGATCTTAAAAGTTTTGACTTCCAACCTTAAAATCTTCAATTACTTTCACACAATCGGTTTCTACGCAGCAAAAATCATTCGTTGAAGAGCCTTGCGCAGCTAAAAAAGTTATTTCGCCAAGCTTATCACTTCTGGATCTCCCATTAATATAATTGAAAGGTCGAATGTTTTACGGAATTCTAATAGCTGCTTTCCCTTTCCATCCAAAATATTGTCCTTAGAGTTTCATTCAATTAACAATTTGGATTTAATACACGCCAACTGTTCAGTACAACATTGGTCCAATCCAACTCTCGCATTCAGTTCACCAACAATAATTAAATTATGTTTTCCAAAATAGTTAAGAGCATCCTGCAATTTTTCGAAGTCACGTGACCACTGTGTGCAATTTAGGTAAACTGGAACTATAGAGTCGATCCTCTCCTTGCTTTCTATTTTAAGAACAACAATTTCTTCGATTACCATAAACTCGAAACTGCATTTAGCACCTTACTTAGAAACCAAATAAACAGCCACCCATTGCTCGTCCCATTCTATGAATTTTCACAGCCGGTATACTTTTCAATACATAATTGCTAAACCACTTATTAAAGTATTCATATTATCTACCTCAACCCATGTTTCGAAAAGAAAAAATACATCAAACTTCTCTATATATGTACTTTAAAAAAAATCATTTTATTTGTGAATCCATGAATATTAAAACTCAGAATATTTAAATAAAAACCGTCGCTTGGCAAGGCGGAAACCCGTGGTGCGGCCTCTGAAAGTTTTTGCGAGGAACTTGGTTGAGTTCGTGGTTGATCTGATTCACACAAAGATGGCGCTGCGTTATGGTTTTTGTCTCTACTCGACGAAGAAACGATCGATGACAGATCGGCAGCTGTCATGTGTAGGCTGTCAAACAATTGACCCATCTCTGACAACCCATCCTTCGATCCGCACCTAAAATCCTTGTTTATGTTCCAAGTAAAAACTTTTCCATCAACTCGCAGTTTGTAATCAGAAACACTTATCCTCATCTTCGACTCCGGCAATTGTTTTGAATCCACCATGTACATTTAAGCAAAATACTTCGGCTTCTTCCGGCTCATAGCGGCAAGTCTTTCCGTAAAGAGATTGAAGACCCCCCTCAATTTGCTTGAGGCACGTAAAACGCAGTTTGCAGCTTGTGACGATCGAAACTTCACCACAAGCAAGGAGTTTTTGTTGTTTTTGATGGGCAAAGAGCGGACGTCTTCAATTTCGGCATTAGGCACTTGCAGCACCCCTTGTGCACAGACTTTATATTGTCATAATGTGATCTGAAACTGAGCTAACTATCACAAATATTGCCTTAATCCTGAATGGACGTTACGTTGACACCAAACAAAAAAATTATCCAAGTCGTTCTGTAGAGGGAAAGCATCAGAAGGTGAAGCCATTACTCTGAAAATGTTCATGTCATCTGCGTAAGTAGAAAGTTCATAATGCTTTATCATTGATTCCACGTCATTTATTGCCAGGATAAAATTAATAGGACCCAGATGGCTGCCTTGAGGGACGCCAGATTTAGCAATGAAAGGATCTGATATAGAAGTCCTAATCAATACTCGATATGTACGATCTGATAGGTAGGAATACATACATTGAATGAAACCAGGAGGAAATTAAGTTATGATTATAAGTCAATTTAAACAGCAACTTGTTATATTACCATGTTTTGCTGAGCCTTGATATTTTATATAAATGCGCAAATATTGCGGCTATTGTTAAAGAAAAAGTGACAATCTCAGGATACGTTTACCGTTATATTACTATGTATATTTTTCACAAAAAAAAACTTGAACCTTAAACCTGAACTTAAAATTTATTATTTCTTAAATATTATTAAATTAATTTTAAGATAGACGAATTGTATGAATTAATGCCTCGAAATAGATCTCCAAGCTCGCAGCCAAATCCTAGATCCGATTCTGGCGAAATTGTGCCACCTCGTTCAAAATGTTTGATAAATGTTTTGTCTTTCTTTTTTGTTTGATAAGAGGCAGTAGATAAAATAAAAAAAATCACTACTGTCACAAGCAAACGCTATCCAAAAGTACAATTAGGCCCATCTGCTGAAACGACACTTAAGCATTTATGTTCAACATTAGAACTTATGTGACAGTTTATGCTGAGGAAAAAGTAGAACCTAAGCGTTTATGTTCAACTTAAATATTTGTGTTTCGAATCAGCGAATGAATCCTAGTACGGTATTAATATGGTGGCTTGCAATTTTAAAGCAATCAGAATTAGGAATCAGAGGAAAGATAGTTTTTTTTTGTGGGACAAAATATAGGACGGGCTGACTTTTGTATACCTGATAGAGGGCTATAAGAAAAATAAAAAAGAAAGACAAAACCCAACCAATTTTTTGTTTTGTATTGTTCCATGTCTGAGGCCAACTAAATGCAACTGTCGTTGCATATGTTTCATCCAGGAGTTTTTGCGCCTGCACTTCTTCCGCGATAGAGTTGGAAAGTCCTGTGCTATTGCCTTTTGAACTGGGTTCTCTTGGCATCTTCTTTGTACGTGACAGTACCAGCTAAGTTGGTCATGCTGTATTTTGTCCAAGATGGTATTTTTGACGTGTAGGCTTCCTTGGATTCTTTTGCTTCTTATTCGATCACGCTCTGTCACTCCTGCTGTCATGCGAAGCATCTTCATTTCAGCTGCCGTCAATTTACTCTCATACTTCTTGTACATTGTCCAACACTGTGAACCGTATGTAAGCGCTGGACGAACAACTACCGTGTAGAGAGAGAGCTTTCCTTTCAGCTTAGGGGGCATTTTCTATCACAGAAGATGGCAGAGTTTTCCCGCCACTTCATCCACCCTACGCTTACGCGATGTTTGAAGTCGTCATCACAAGATCATTCGCTATTGATCATTGATCCAAGAAACACTTGGGAAGCACTGTTCCATTCAATTAGATGTCCGGAATAGGCCTGTGTGGATCAGAAAATGGATATTTGAGGAAATATTGTAAGGCCAAGCTTGTAGGCTATTAAACGACAAAAAATTCATAGATACAATTCCTTTTCGGTGCGGCAATATTTTGAAGGTTATCTCGTTATATAATGATAATAAAACACGTTGATGTAAGTTTTATTATTTTATTTCAGACCGAACTTCTATTATGAAATTGTCTAAAGCTTAAATAGTCTAAAATTAATGTGAATGTAATTCTTAAAATTGCATTCTTGCAAGTGCACTATGTGTATCTTCAAAGATAGAGAATTGGCGAAGACAATTCTCTAGAATTAAATTTGAGAGTTTTATTTGTCGAAGAATAGTTGAAAACAATTCTTCGGAAATTGAATTTGAGATGTTTGTTTTTAATGATTTGACTTTTAAAGCATAGGAGACAATTCTTTAGAAGTTCTAAGAATTGCATTCTTGCAGCTGCACTATGTGTATCTTTATAAGATAGGAAATTGGCGAAGACAATTCTCTAGAATAAAATTTGAGAGTTCTATTTATCGAAGAATAGTTGAAGACAATTCTTCGGAAATTGAAATTGGATTTGAGATGTTTGTTTTTTAAAGAATTGGAGACAATTCTTTAGGAGTGAAATTAATAGTGTGGGAAGCTTAGTGGCGTTTTATAATTGTGTGACATCTCCCCCTTTCAAAGTTTGCATTCCCTGCAAATAACTTATTTAAACTTCAGACAATATAACTTAAAAATGTTACTGTTTTCTTTTTTTGTTATTGTTCATACAAACAAAATTTATTCTATTTTACACACTTGTAGAATTTATTCCATTTACTGAAAGAGAAAAAGGGTCTTTTAAATTTGTTAATTTTATTTTTGTTGTTATTACATTTTTCTTTTCTTTCAGTTTAGTACAAAATACAAATAAAATTACAATGATTATTATTATTACAGACAAACTAAAAAAACTTGTACTGACATTACTTTGAAATTGTATATACTGGATTTTATCTCTATTTTTTATATTTTCCATTTGAAGATTTTCTAAATATATTTTATTAACAATGTTTTTAGTGAAATTAACATGAACAATTGGAGCATTCCTGTCGAAAAACGCACACAGGAATGGTTGCGAGTTGTTAGTCACTAGGCCCTGGTTGTTCATGAGCCGTTGTGCCACCCGATTTATTTATTTATTTATATTGGAGCAATAACATTATTTGTGAAATTTCGCTCTCTGTTTTCAAATTTTAAGTTTTTTATTTTTAAATTACAATTTGCGAATTTAATTATGTTGTTATTTTTTACAAACATTTTTTCTGAATGACAATTTTGCGTTATTTCTGTAAATTCCATATTTTTGGTAATGACAAGCCTTTCTTTAATTTCTTCTATAACGATCATTAGATTAGTTTTTAGATTTCAAATATTACTTTCTTTAAAAGCGTTTCTAATGCATTCGTTTTTGTGCTCACGTAATATTTTGACTTGCAATTGGTTATTAGCTTCGTATACTTTATTTCCCTGTATCATTACTTCTTCTATTCGATGATCTAAATCTTGAAATTGGTCCCTAGGAAATGGAAAGGCTTTTTCAAAAATTAGTGAAGAGAAATTAGGAATAAAAATTACTAAAATAAAAGTTTCTGAAGAGTACAAAACGCTTGTTTTCATGTACGACAAGTGTTCTAATGTAATTTTGTAGGCATATTTCACTTGTTCAGTTAGAAAATCACGAGGTAAGACGTTAAGTCTGCTTGCTAGTAACACATCGATGAGTTTTTCTAATTGCCTATTTATGAGATCTATATCAGCGTACAGTTGAAATGTCAATTGGAATTTTTCCGGAAATGAAATAACTGTTTTTATTTTATTCGTTATTTGGTTAAGATAGATTTTCAAATTTGATTGTTGGTGGTTAACATGATCAAAAACAATTTTTAAGTTTTTAATTAAATCATTATTTATTTGAACTTGAGCATTTGATTGCTCTATTAGGAGTTTGCTATTTGAATCTAAGTTCCTTAAGTGGCTATAAATTTCTTCAGCGTCATCGCTGTCCATATTTCCAAACAAAAATCTTATAACTTTTCCTCCTGTATTTATAAGACCCCGCTTAAGTCTTTTGTCTTTATAAATTGATGGTATAATAAGGCCTAACATGTCTTTAGCCAGTATTATTTCTTGATGCAAAAAATCGTAATCGCTACTTCCAAATTCGTTTAAAACGTTTAAATTATTTTCTAAATTTTGTAATATACTCTTGTATTCTGTCAAATAACAAATATGTAAAGTTTTTGTGTAGTCCTTGACAATCTGTACATTTTGTTGTTTTAAGATGGTAAAGCCATATTCCGTGTTGATTGGTGTTACAGTTACTTCCTGCGTTTTTGTTTTGTGAGTCAAAAAGACCAGACAAATTGCCTGTATAATCCACATTCTGCAATGTAAATTAATTATTTTGGTAAGCGTTTTTTCGTTTCATTTATTTCGTGAATATCTTGTTTTTCTTTTATTACTAGTATCAATGACGTAATTATCTTCTACTCTAAACTGATTTAATTTTTTATATTTAGGTTTAATCTTGACAATTTCCCTATTTCTAACTATGTTGTTAGTCAACTCATAATTTCTTTCCTTTGACTGATTAATTTTGGTAATACGATTGATTTTGTCTTGCTTATATTTTTCGACTAAAGTTTCAATATCCCTACGGTCGTAATTTTTGGTTATAAAATCGATAGGTCTTAGCTTTGTTGTTGTATGGATCGTGTTATTGTAAATTGTTATGACGTTATGTATTTTGTCATCTAAACTCTGAGTGTTGTTTATTTTATCTATTTCCATTATTCTCAAATGTTCATTTAAAGTACCGTGCAGTCTTTCAATATCTGCATTCCCGGTTTTATTATGAGCAGTTGTCCTATTATTAATTATGGTATTTTCTTTTAAGAATAGTTCTACCTCAGTTTGCAACATACATCTTTCGTTGTCAAATATTATTTTACTCATTTCCCCTAAAAATCTAATTCTTTCTTTAATAGTATCTAAAATAGATATCCATGTTGTATCATTTAGCTTGTGTATAGTTGCATATTTTGAGAACTTGTCTGTTGTTGTGAGATACATTATATTTCTACATGGAAACCAAATGTCCATGTGAACGATTTTGTTAAATTTAGTAGCAGTTTCACTGATATCGAAAATAATTTTAACTCGATGCCTGTCATATTTAGCAAGTTGACAGGTTTCACAGTTGTTTATAAACTTTTTTAACGAGTTTAAAGAGAATTGGAAAGAAGTATTGCTGCTTCAATTCAAGAAACACTTCGTTTATACCGCGATGGTTCTTATTAAGATGTCCACTCTTAATAATATTTATCCGAAATATCAATTAATCTTGTATTAGATCTAATTAATGTTAAAGTAGTATTCGGAAAATATTTTACGTAATTATCTTGAAATTTAAGAAAAATTTCATCTTCACAGTAAATACACATTAGTTCTCTATCTATTATGACCCGCTTCATTATTTCTAGCAAGTTTGAGTCTTTCGCAAGTGTTATATGATTTTGACATTTTGTATTTATAATTTTTGTCACTACTTTCTCTTTTTCATCACACTTTAATTATATTTGGTTTTTATAAAGATTTATACATTTTTCGGTTATACCTATGTAATTAATAGAGTCTTCAATTCCGCTATGAATTGTATTATCAGTAGACATGACTTCAACGTCCATGATGGTATTATCGCCATCGTTATAAAAGATTTCACTAAAACTTTTATTATCCTGATGTCTTTCGGTATTAATATACCTACTAAGTCCATCCGCTACAATGTTTTACTTGCCTTTTAAATAATTAATTTCTAAATCATATTCGTTCAAAACTATCTTCCATCTCTGAAGCTTCATATTTGGTTCTTTCAGATTGTGAAGCCATACCAGTGGCTTATGATCAGTACGTATTAGAAACTTTCTACCGTAAAGGTAAGTACGGAAGTACTTGACAGACCAAACTATCGCCAAGAGTTCTGTTGTTCGATAGTAGCGTATTTCTGTTCATGGTCGTTGAGCGTGCGAGATGAATAGCACACTGGATGACCGTTTTGGCTTCAGACTGCTCCCACCGCAAATTTTGATGCGTCGGTTGTAAGTACGAATAATTTCGTGAAATCAGGTTCTTTTAAAATGGGATCACTTATTAGTAAGTGCTTAAGTTTTTCAAAGGCTGCAATATATTCCTTATCTTTTAAATTGATTTTCGCATTTTTTTCAAATACTTAACCATAGGATAGGCTACTTTTGCGTAGTCCTTGACGAATTTCCTATAGTAACCACTGATACCTAGAAATTGTTTTATCTCTTTGGCATTAGTGGTAATTTTCATTTCACTAATAGCTTTTATTTTGTCGCTGTCTGGCTTTGTCCCATTATCTGTTATAATGTGCCCTAAAAATTTTGTAGACAGATCGGCAAAGCTACATTTTTCAGTTTGGATTTTTAAATTGGACTCCCTTAATTTTTTCAAAACTTTCTTAATGGAAAGTAGATGCTCCTCGAAACTAGTCGAGAATATTAATATGTCGTCCAAATAAACGACGCATATTTTATTAATGAATTCCTTAAGGACTTCATTAACTAGCCGCTGGAAAGTGGCTGGGGCATTTTTTAGCCCAAACGGCATTCTTGTAAATTCAAAATGCCCATGTCTAGTTGAGAACGCAGTTTTTGCCTGGTATCTTGGATCTACTTGTATTTGGTGGAATCCTTTAACAAGATCCAAAGTGGTAAAATAGTTACATTTATCCAATTTGTCGAAAAGTTCTTCCATGTTAGGAAGAGGGAATTTGTCGTCTATAGTTTGTTCATTTAATTTACGGTAATCGATGACTAACCGCCATTTTTTATTGCCATCACCACTTTTTTTTGGCACTACCTAAAGTGGAGAGTTGAACGGACTATTGCTATGTTTTATGATTCCTTGATGAAGCATTTCTTCGACTTGTTTGTCTACTTCTTCGCGAAACGCCCCGGGATATCTATACAATTTGCTACAGACTGGTGATTCGTTTTTCAGTATAATCCTATGTTAGTTAGATTTGTACATGTCAAAGTATCACCCTCTTTAAAAAATAGATCTTTAAATGAATTAATTAAATTTTTCAGTTTGGAGGTGTCTTGAGAATTAAGGTGAGAGGCAAAAGTGTCATTAAAATGCTTGTGCTCTTCATTGATTAGTAATTCTAAAGAATAATTTGTTAGAAAATTTTCCAAATAAGATTCTTCATCTGTATTTAAAAATATTGGGATATTAGATTCTTTTGTGATAAGCGATCTATTTTTGTAATCTAGAATGGCTTCTAAGGAAACTAAAATGTTGTTTCCTATAATGCCATCGAAAAGTTCGTGAAAACTGAATTCTAAAAAATTTATTAAGAAGTTTGTCTTTTGAATTCTTTAAATAGTGGAAATCTATACTGGACAATAGTTTGAACATTTCGATTTAAAACTTTTAACGTACGCGTAACGTCATTTGTTTTCCATTTTGGATTGCAAATATTAGGGTTTATAATACTAAATTCAGCACCTGAGTCTATAATAAACCTAAGTTTTCTAACTGGAGTGTCAATCACTATATAGGATAGTTGTTTAGGCCTGATATTTGAAAATTTGGTTGATTTTCCTCCTCATTTACTGATATATCCATCGGTTCAGGATAAGAATTACTAACATTCTGTGTGTTATAACCCCTATTTTGTGTATTTCGTGAAGTTCCCGAGTTAGTATTAGTTTGATGATTTTGTCTATTTCTAAAATTATTCCTTGAATTATTTGAGTTTTGGTTCGTTTGTCTAGAATTTTCGTAGTTATAAGAATTCTGGTTATGTTGGTTTGAATTTTGTTGGTTCACAAAATTCTTGTTCTGCCTGTATTTGTTTTTTAAAAATGGATTCGTATTTTGATTTTGTTGCCCAGGTTTGTAGTAGTTAGTTGGTGAAAAATTGTTTTTAATTATATTTTTTGTATGGGTGCAATTCAAATAACCGTCTGTTCTAATGATTTCATATGCGTCTTGCAAATTTGAAGGGTTTCTACTAACAATTACATTACGAACAGGTTCTGGTAATCCGTATTGAAAGGTATGAAGAGTAATTCTTAGATTGCTTGCAACCTCGTTTCTTAAGTTTTGTCAAATGAGCACAGTTTAATCTACAAAGCAGATCATTTAATTTTTTATAAAAATTATCTATAGTTGTTTCGCACCGACAAGCCATTATTTTATCTATTATTTCATCGACCGATTCTTTTTCCCCATGAGTTTTGATCAGAACAAGTTTAATATCTTCTCATGTTGTAAGATGACTATGTATTAATAGGGGTTTTCTCGCGATACAAATTATTTTGTCTTTAATGGTTGACATTATTAATTGCTTGTAAGTATTGTCGAAGGTATTAAAAATTGGAAAAAAAATTTCTACCTGACTGATGAAATTCGCTAAAGCATCCCTATTGCCGTCAAATGGTGTCATTCGACTTAGAGTATTACTAACTAATTTCAATCTTGCATTTATTTCTAGTTGCTCCATTTTGTTGAAATAGAACGAAAACAGATTTATTGAAAATTGTACGTAAACAGAAACTATACAAATGATGAGCACACGAACTGCTAGAATTTTGTTTTATTTTAGGTTTAAAGGTAATATTGCAATATTTTAATTCTTTTCAGAAGTGCTTGTTACAATACTGATATTATTATTATTAATTTGTTTAATGTTTTTTTTTTGATTCCTCTTTTTTGATAAAATTAAAAAATTGTATAAATTAAATAACAGAAAATTTAATTTTATACATAAAATAAAATGTTAGTTGTAATGTAAACTTATCTTTCAGGTGAATTTCTTCTTGATAGTATGATATTTGAATTTTCTTCCGATGGTGATTTTCTTCAGGTGTTGAATAAAAATCTGTTGTGTCCTCGTTGTCTAGTGTGTTTATAAGGTTCATTCGGTGTAGCTCTTCCCACATCAGTTTTTTTTTGTTAGATGATGATCAGTTCACGATTATAAAAAAAATTTAATTTTAATGAATTTTCTTCATAAAAGTTTTTTTTTCTTTTTTAAATGGAACCGTCGCCTTTAGCGTCCACTACAGATCAGTTCACGGTTGTCAAAAATTTTTAATTTTATTGGATTTTCTTCATACATTTTTTTTTTTTAATCAATTCGCCGCCTTTAGCGTCCACGACAGAACAGTTCACGGTTTTCAAAAAATTTTTAATTTTAATGAATTTTATAATAAGAAGATGAATTTTCCCAATAAATTTTTTTTTTTTTTTTTTTTTTTTGTAAATCAACCCGTCGCCTTTAGCGTCCACGACAGTTCAGTTCACGGTTTTCAAAATTTTTACTTTTAATGAATTGTCTTCATAAAAGTTTTTTAAATCAACCCGTCGCCTTTAGAGTACGAGAACGAGTACCGACTGCGCCAATGATAATAAAACACGTTGATGTAAGTTTTATTATTTTATTTCAGACCGAACTTCGACCCGTTTGAGATAATGATACAATCTAAATCTATTATGGAATTGTCTAAAGCTTAAATAGTCTAAAATTAATGTGAATGTATTTTTTAGAATTGCATTCTTGCAAGTGCACTATGTGTATCTTCAAAGATAGAGAATTGGCGAAGACAATTCTCTAGAATTAAATTTGAGTTTTATTTGTCGAAGAATAGTTGAAGACAATTCTTCGGAAATTTAAATTGAATTTGAGATGTTTGTTTTTAATGATTTGACTTTTAAAGCATAGGAGACAATTCTTAAGAAGTTCTAAGAATTGCATTCTTGCAGCTGCACTATGTGTATCTTTAAAGATAGGGAATTGGCGAAGACAATTCTCTAGAATAAAATTTGAGAGTTCTATTTATCGAAGAATAGTTGAAGACAATTCTTCGGAAATTGAAATTGGATTTGAGATGTTTGTTTTTTAAAGAATTGGAGACAATTCTTTAGAAGTAAAATTAATAGTGTGGGAAGATTAGTGGCGTATTATAATTGTGTGACAATATTATTTTTCACATTTACACATTTTTGTCGTTCCCGAATAAACGAACGTGAATTACTTACCAAATATGAATTTTTAAACACAAATTTTAATATATTTTTGAAGATGATACTACCGCAGTCAAAATTTACAGTTAGTTTTTTTTTATTTAGCGCGCGCTAAAAGGGTTGCGACTACCCTTAAAATGCTGTCCACAGCACGAGCGATTAGGTAGGTTGGAGGGGATTTCAAATGAGATACCGACGCACATTGGTTTTGAATGTCTGTAGATCACAATGGGAGGGGAAAATTGAGCTGGGAAGAGCATTCCACATTAGTGTAATGCGACTAGAGAAAGAATCTCTGTACTAAACAGTACGTCCGAAGTTGGGCTCAAGGGTAAACTGATAGGCATTCCTAGAAGCATAAGTATTATGGTTGAATTGTTTAGGGGGAGGAATGCAGTTGGCTATTTTACTGGAACACTGTTTGTGAAAATATATATAGAAAGACATGAAACATTTGGTTGTGGTAAAATGAAAACTCCGGAGTAAATAGAATAATAAATTGTTATTAAAATTAATACAAATACCAAAATGGCTGTAACTTTTGACTGCGGTATAGCATCATCTTCAAGAATATATCACAATGTTGGAAATAAAGTGTTATAAAATTCATACTTAGAAAGTATTGTACGAAAGTTTCCCTGGGGGAGACAGAGGTCAATTTGCATTTTCCAAAATGGCGAATTTCGCCAGGGCCATGGCGTCCCGAATACCCGGACATTAGCTTTTATAATAGCCTTCTTTCATGTATAAAGAAATCAGCTTACGAATATTTTATTCCAAGAAAAAGTCTATCCTTACTGTGCCATATCGGCTCAATTGATTTAGCAGTGAATATTCCCAATGCTCTATCTTTGGACTGGGATATCGCATCATCACATCTTCAAAAATATATTAAAATTTGCATAACTTTGTGCTGTACAATTTTTATTATAAGATAAATTTACGTAAGTTCCTTAGGAAATAAGAAAAAATCGAAAAAATAAAGACAACTTCAAAATATTGTCCAGGCAGAAAAAAGTTTTGATGAAAAATACAAGATAATTATATTTAGAACAAATTTGGTTGTCATTTGTTGTCATTTTACCCCAAATAGATAGTTTCGGAGCTATAGATAAATTCTAAGTTTTCAAAATGGCGGTTTTCCCCAGGAGTATGGTGTCTCGAAAAATATGACTTAAGCTTTTCAAATAGCCCTCTTAGCCCAGGCAAATTGTACTTTTTCTGCAAAAAAATCAAGGTGATTTTTTTTTAAATGTAATTGTCTTTATTTTGGCATAAGAAATACTTTCGCGAAAGTCCATAACCAAATCCTGTACGCGTCAATAGTTATCCAAGGTTAAAGGTCTAAAATATCAGTTTTTCGCATAAAACTTGGAAACGGTAAATGCTATCGAAAAGTGTTTCATGCAAAACTTGTAGATTATGTCATTCCAAAAAAAAGTCATGACAATTTTTTTCTTACGACCCACCGTTAAGAAGATTTCGACATTTCAAAAAACATAAAATGTCAAAAATGTTCGTTTTTTACGTATAACTCCTAAACGGCTTAAATATTTGAAAACATCTGAATACATAGTGTGTTCATTATGTGAATCGCTATCAGAAAACGTTTTCATTTTTTTTCTTAAAAATAACCGTTTTAAAGATATAATTTTTTTAAAAGGTTGACAAAAAATTAAAATTTCTAGTTTTTTGCCTTTTACTCTTAAAAGCACAAGTTGTCAAAAAAAATATTACACTAAGTTTAAAGACCATAATATTCTCTTAAAAAACAATATGTCACTTTTTTCCATACGACTCATAAGTGTTAACATATTGGATGTCTCTCAACTTAGCAGAGCAAAGTCAGCAGAACAAAAAAAAATTGATGGTCTTACAAGGTGCTTATTAAGCGCTAATTAAGTACCCACAAATTAAATTAAGTGCTCCAGTACTTTTGGAAATAATGAATGTTCTGCTAACTTGATTTCAAGTTAGCAGACCAATTCTTAAAACTTTCCGGTAGGAAAATTTGGTGAATACTATGTTAACGAGCTACTTAAGTGCTCTACGAATCCAAAAAAAAATTTCGAAAAAAAATTGTTTTTTCTACAAAAAAAAAAATATTTTAATAATTTTGAAAAAAAATATTATATTTTTTATTTCAACTTTTTTTGATTAATTTTGTACTCGTATAGTAAAATTAGGTGCCCGACCTTTCCCAAGGATTTTCCGCGATCTGATGTGAAAAAAAAAAAATATTTCATTTCCCATACACAACCTGCTCTGCTAACTTAAAATCGAGTTTTCCCGGAAAATTCAACATTTTTTCATCAATTTTTTTTTTGATTGATTTTGCACTCGTATAGTTAAATTAGGTGCTCGACCTTTCCCAAGGATTTTCCGCAATCTGATGTGAAAAAAAAAATTATTTCATTTCCCATACATAACCTGCTCTGCTAACTTAAAATCGAGTTTTCCCAGAAAATTCAACATTTTTTCATCAAATTTTTTTTGATTTATTTTGCACTCGTATAGTAAAATTAGGTGCTCGACCTTTCCCAAGGATTTTCTGCGATCTGATGTGAAAAAAAAATTATTTCATTTCCCATACATAACCTGCTCTGGTAACTTAAAATCGAGTTTTCCCGGAAAATTCAACATTTGTTCATCAAATTTTTTTTTGATTTATTTTGCACTCGTATAGTAAAATTAGGTGCTCGACCTTTCCCAAGGATTTTCCGCGATCTGATGTGAAAAAAAATTATTTCATTTCCCATACATAACCTGCTCTGCTAACTTAAAATCGAGTTTTCCCGGAAAATTCAACATTTGTTCATCCAAATTTGTTTGATTATTTTTTTAACATGTATAGTTAAATTAGGTGCGCGACCGTTCCGAAGAATTTTCCGCGATCTGATGTGAAAAAAAAATTATTTCATTTCCCATACATAACCTGCTCTGGTAACTTAAAATCGAGTTTTCCCGAAAAATTCAACTTTTTTTCATCCAAATTGTTTTGATTAATTTTGCACTCGTATAGTAAAATTAGGTGCTCGGCCTTTCCCAAGAATTTTCCGCGATCTGATGTGAAAAAAAAATTATTTCATTGCCCATACATAACCTGCTCTCCTTACTTAAAATCGAGTTTTCCCGGAAAATTAAATTTTTTTTTCATCCAAATCACATCAGATCGCGGAAAATCCTTGGAAAAGGTCGAGCACCTAATTTTACTATACGAGTATAAAATTAATCAACAAAATTTGGATGAAAAAAAGTTGAATTTTCCGGGAAAACTCGATTTTAAGTTAGCAGAGCAGGTGGAAAACTCGATTTTAAGTTAGCAGAGCAGGTTATGTATGAAAAATGAAATAATTTTTTTTTTTTCACATCAGATCGCGGGAAATCCTTGGGAAAGGTCGGGCACCTAATTTAACTATACGTGTACAAAATTAATCAAAAAAATTTGGATGAAAAAAAGTTGAATTTTCCGGGAAAACTCGATTTTAAGTTAGCAGAGCAGGTTTTGTATGGGAAATGAAATAATTTTTTTTTTCACATCAGATCGCGGAAAATCCTTGGGAAAGGTCGAGCACCTAATTTTACTATACGAGTACAAAATTAATCAAAAAAATTGGATGAAAAAAAGTTGAAATAAAAAATATAATATTTTTTTTTCAAAATTATTAAAATATTTTTTTTTTTTGTAGAAAAAACAATTTTTTTGGAAATTTTTTTTTGGATTCGTAGAGCACTTAAGTAGCTCGTTAACATAGTATTCACCAAATTTTTCTACCGGAAAGTTTTAAGAATTGGTCTGCTAACTTCAAATCAAGTTAGCAGAACATTCATTATTTCCAAAAGTACTGGAGCACTTAATTTAATTTTTGGGTACTTAATTAGCGCTTAATAAGCACCTTGTAATACCATCAATTTTTTTTTGTTCTGCTGACTTTGCTCTGCTAAGTTGAGAGACATACATATTGGCGAATATTCATAGTCGCAGATAGACCCAGGTTCAACTAAACTACAGTTTTGGCTCAATAAATACAGGCCGATTTTAATTACAAATTGTTGGTTTTATATTTTTATTAGATAATTAACTTGGTAAACTACACAAAAAGCTTCAAATATTTTGAAATGATAAACTTAAAAAAATAGAATCAACGTCCGAAAATTCAAGTAAACCTATGTTTAACTTAGACCCAGGTCTAAAATGACTATGAATACGCCCCATTGTGACTTCAATGGTGTTAACTGCCAAAAAAAAAAACGTTTTTTCGCATATATCTTATAAACTGTAAGCTTATTTGAAAAATTGTAGTTACAAAATTTATACAATATGAAACTATAAGTATGCATCAACAGTTTTTTTTCTAGAAGCCATAATTTTTATGATATAATTATTTTTTAAAAATCACGAAAGGTCGAAAATACTGGTTTTTAGCTCTTTACTCTTAAATGACGAATTTTTCGGAAGAAAATGTATGCCTATTTAGCATATTTTAATATTCCCTAGAAGAAATATTGTGAGCCGTTTTTGCGTATAACGCATCATTTGCAAGATATTGCGACTTCAAAAATGGTCAAATTTCGAACATTTAAAAATAAATAAATAAATAAAAAATAAAACAAATTATTTTGTTTAAAATGACGTTATAAATATTACATGATTTAGAATACGTGCATACAAACATAAATATGACAAAGGTAAGGTGAATTAGTTCAAAATAAGGTTCTTAAAACATTTTTAATTCGATTTGTAGCAACAACAAAATTTGTTAAGGAGAAAAAACATCACAAATCAGCACAAGCTATTGTCCTACTTAAATGTTATAAGGAACTTATTTTGAACTAAACCACCTTACTCTTGTCATATTTATGTTTGTATGCACGTATTCTAAATCATGCAATATTTATAACGTCATTTTAAACAAAATAATTTTTTTTTTATTTTTTTTTTTTAAATGTTCGAAATTTGACCATTTTTGAAGTCGCAATATCTTGCAACTGATGCGTTATACGCAAAAACGTCCCATAATGTTTCCTCTAGGGAATATTAAAATATGCTAAATAGGTATACATTTTTTTCCCAAAAATTCGTCATTTCAGAGTAAAGAGCCAAAAACCAGTATTTTCGACCTTTGGTGATTTTTTAAAAATAATTATATCATAAAAATCATGGCTTCTAGAAAAAAAATGTTGATGCATGCTTATAAAAAGTTACATATTGTATACATTTTGTAACTACAATTTTTCAATTAAGCTTACAGTTTAAAAGATATATGCGAAAAACCGTTTTTTTTGGCAGTAACACCATTGAAGTCACAATATGTTATGACTTATGAGTCGTATGGAAAAAAGTGACATTTTTTTTTTTTTTGAAGAGAATATTATGGTCTTTAAACTGATTGTAAGATATTTTTTCGACAACTTGTGATTTTAAGAATAAAAAGCAAAAAACCAGGAATTTTAATTTATTGTCAAACTTTTACAAAAATATATCTTTAAAACGGTTATTTTTAAGAGAAAAATGCGAATGTTATCTGATAGGGATTCACATAATGAACAAACTATGTATTCAGACATTTTCAAAAATTTGAGCCGTTTAAGAGTTATATGTGAAAAACGACCATTTTTGACATTTTACGTATTTTGAAATGTCGATATCTTCTTAACGGTGGGTCGTAAGAAAAAAATTGTCATAATTTTTTTTGGAATGACATAATCTACAAGTTTTGTATGAAACACTTTTCGATAGCATTTACCGTTTCCGAGTTTTATGCGAAAAACTGATATTTTCGACATTTAACCTTGGATAACTATTGACGCGTACATGATTTGGTAATGGATTTTCGCGACAGTATATCTTATGCCAAAATAAAGACAATTGCATTCAAAAACCTTCACTTGGATTTTTTTTTGGCAGATTGGCCTTTTTTTGTACATTTTGCCTGGGCTATCTATCAGGTATACAAAATTCACCCGTTCTATGTATATTTTGTTCCATAAAACTATTGTGTTTTGACTGATTTTCCTGTATGACTTTTGAAAACGAAATCAAAAAAATTTGGTGCTGTTTTTCTAAAAAAAATTATCGAGCGTATTTTGTTTCCTTAAACATTTTTAGCTCTGATCGATTTGAATTTATTAAAGATAAATTTACATACAAAAATTATAGTATCCTCATTTGAACACAGTGGAAACTCGGATGAAAAGATGGAAAATATTAAAGGCTAAGTAAAGGAATTCACTGTGTGTATTACAAAAAAAAAAAAAAGTTCTGCGGGCTCAACTGCTCGGAATTAAAACAAGAGATTCCACGTTATAAAAAGCTGAACTCTATTGTTCTGAGGTAACTTTAAGAATGAACACAAATTGAATATAATTCTATATCAAGCCTAACTAGTATAATACAAAGTGCTGAGATTGCAATTGAAGTTCCCATGCAACCTCGAACATTCACCTGGAATCGGATTTCCCGGTGGGAACGCATTGACTCTAATGGACGGAAGCTTGTGTGCTTCATTGGCATTTTATATGCTGAGTCAATGCCTGGCCGTGTTAACTGCCGCCCCTTCAAATATCTGCGTCCCGCAGAAAATTCGTTGAACATTGAGGGCAACAACCTTTTCCTTTCTTGATGTCATTGGTCCCTGGGGTAGCTCGAAGTCCTGGTATTGGTTTTCCACGGAACGACAAGCGAAGCTCTGGGATGTTGGCTTTCCCATAGATTTTTTCTCCAGAGTAGAAAGATGATAGCTACGACTGTTAGGAATAAGCAAATTTCTGAAAGAATAAAGGAGTTAAGATTCTTTTTAACGTTATTAATTAGTTCTATATTTTTGGTGCTGAGATCATGCACGTATTCCAGGTTTGGTTTGATCCTGTGGATTGTTATGTTTGCCAGGACGGGAGGAAGCGCTTGGGGACTCAAAACTGTCTTACTGTAATACTTCTTATCCTTTATTTGGACTGATACGATCCAATATTAAAATAACACGATCTATTTAATTCAGCAATTTATTACTTATTAACTAATGTACAAATTCATAAATGTAATAGCAAAAAGAACTGGTGTCGGCGGAAGTCTATGAACAAGTGTCTGTCTAACTTTTTAGACTTTTGACAACCAGACATCATTATAATAATTTTGACCTTTTAATTTAAGTGTACTTTGAGGGCGCGATTACATCAGATATCCCCACTCTTAATTTGGAGCAAATCGAACCGGCTGTTTACGTGGCCGATCAGATCTTCTTAGAGCTTCTTCTTCAGGTCTTGGCACCTTGTCAGGAATGTCATCAGATGGATTGGAATGCGTTAGTATCGATTCTGATGTCATTGGTGGCGCTGGTGGTGTTGATGGTGTTGCTGGTGGTGTCGTGTCCAAATCAATTGTAGCTTGGCTGTTTTCCGAATAGATCTCAATGTCGGATTCATCTAATATATCTTCAGGTTGTCGGTTTAATGTTGATTCAGCATTCACGAAAGTGTTGCTTTGTCCCTGCTGTGAAAACGTCAAAACTGGAGGTTTGTGTACTTCAGGACTATTTTTTTCGAAGCGCGGTCTAGTTTGATTTTGATGTCGTCGCCATAAACCATTGTTCGTTTCAACCAGATACATACGTCTTCCTAGTTGTTTTGTTACTACAGCAGGTACCCACTTCTTTTTTGGCAAGTACTGTCGCACAAATACCTGTTGATTGAGAGAAAATTTATGAGTTAGTGATGCTTGATTCTTACACTTTCTTTTATTTGGTTTATCAGGAACTATCGCTGATAACAATGTCCGAACTGTCGTCCATGTAGCTTTTCAGCAGGTGATTTTCCATTTTCATCAGGCGTTATCCGATAAGTTGATAGAAAAACGGCAAGCGCTTCGTCACAGTTGGATACATCTCCCAAAATTTTAAGAAGTGCAGATTTAAAAGTACGCACCATTCTCTCTGCTGCACCATTTGACTCTGGATTGAACAGTGCGGACGTCAAGTGCTTAATGGAGTTGTTTTGGCAAAACTTTTGAAACTCGGTTGACATGAACTGCGGGCCATTGTCAGAAACCAGAGTTTTTGGTAACCCTTCCAATGCGAAAATGGATCGTAAAGCACTGATCGTTGCTTGTGAGGTCGTCGATGACATCTTTATAACAAACGGAAATTTTGAATTAGAGTCCACAACAATGAGCCACATATGTTTCTGGAATGGTCCAGCGAAGTCAATATGAATTCTTTCCCAAACATCCGACGTAGACGGCCAGCTGGTGTATTCTTTGGGTGCTTGATTAGAGTTGGCTTGGCATGAATGACACTGTGTTACGGATCTCTGGATGTCATAATCGATGTTGGGCCACCAACAGTATCTGCGAGAAATTTGTTTCATTCGTGAGATTCCCCAATGCCCTTGATGGAGAAGATCTAACACCTTTTTCTGCAACTGCGGCGGAACAACAACTCTCGGGATTCCGCTGTGGAAAAGAAGAACATTAGAATGGATTGTAAAAGAAAATTTTCTACGAAAGTAGGGTTGTAAATGTTCATCAGTTGATGGCAACCCGGTAGGCCACCCATTCTGCACATATGCCATGACCTTGCGCATGGTCGGATCCACTTGTGATGCCTTAGCTATGACTGCAGAATCAACAGGAAAATCTTCAACTGTTAGAGATGATGTTTCATCTATTTGACACGCTTCTTCTGATTGATCAAATCCCTTGTCAGGACCTATAGGTAACCGCGATAGGCAATCAGCATTACCATGTTGCTTTGTTGATCGATATCTAATGGTTTATGTATAACCCATTAGCGTGATGGCCCAGCGCTGAAGTCGTTGTATCGTCATGTGAGGTAGTTTTTTGCCGGGGCTGAAAATCGTGACAAGAGGCTGATGATCAGTAATTAGCTCAAATTGTCTCCCATACAAATACTGATGGAATTTTTTTACGCCAAACACAATTGAAAGAGCCTCTTTCTCTATTTGGCTATATTTCCTTTGTGAATTGTCTAGAGTCTTAGATGCAAATGCAATTGGTTTCTCAGTCGAGTCTGGAAAGACGTGAGAGATGACAGCACCGATACCATGCGATGATGCATCCGTAGCCAATGTTATTGGCATATCATTGCTAAAATGTACTAGTCGGGAAATACTCACAATTTTGTCTTTGAACTGTTCGAAAGCACGCTGTTGCTCTTTGTCCCAGACAAAAGGTTCGTTTGGAGAACGCAATTTGTTTAGTGGAGCGGCTATCTGGGCAAAGTTGTCGATGAACTGGTTGTAGTAGTTCAATTTTCCTACGAAGGCTTCCAGTTCCTTTATGTTTGATGGCCTTGGAAGATTTTGGATAGCTTTTAGTCGCGAATCGGAAGGTCGAATACCTGATGCGTCGATTATATGGCCTAAGTATTCCATTTGTTTTTGTGCAAATTGACTTTTTTCAATATTACACCGCAAGCCATGTCGTTCAAGTCGCTCGAGAATCATCTGAAGGTTATGTAGATGTTCGGAATTAGTTCGGCCAGATACAATTATGTCATCAACATACGCACCACAAAATTCAATGCCAGCAGTCAGTTGGTCTAAGTACTGTTGGAATATTCCAGTAGAACTTCCAGTTCCAAATGGTAAACGTTGATATTCCAAAAGGCCGATTTCAGTGCTGACGACACACAACTTCTTGGACTCCTCGTCTAGAGGAATCTGTAGATACGCGTCAGTGAAATCCAATTTTGTAAAAAATTTTCCTCCTTGCACTTTATGGAACAGTTCTTGTGCGCGGGGCAGTGGATGATGAACAATCATTAGCTGAGGATTGACTGTTATTCGAAAATCCCCACATATACGAAGTCTGCCGTTAGTTTTTTCAACAGGAACTATGGGTGCTGCCCATTGACTGGAGTCTATAGGTTTGAAAACTCCTAAGCCTATTAATCGCTCAAGTTCCTTCCGAACTTTATCCTTCAGAGCAAACGGCACGGGTCGGTGTTTGAAAAATTTTGGTTGACTGTTGGGTTTAAGTGTGAGATGACCTACAAAATACTTACTGCAACCTAGCTCCGGGCTGAAGACGCTTTTGTATTTTTCACAGAGGATCTTTGCATCAAGTTCTAGCTCTTCTCTCGTTTCACTTAAAATCTGTGACACAAACTCATCTTTACCAAATAAAATTTTGCAATTAAATGCATTGAACCAATCGATTCCCATTATGTTGGCACCACGGGAGCTATTGATCACCATAAGCGACAAGCTGCATGTTTTATTTTTCCAAGTCACTGTAACGTTTGTGACCCCCTTCACAGGAACCCTCACATCACCATAAGCTTTTAAAGTCCGGTTTGTCGGTTCACAATGTGGGCTACCAAGGCTGTGATATCCATCAAGTCCAACTAAAGAACAGGTTGCACCTGTGTCCAATTGAAAAATCATAGGCTGTTGGTTCACTTGAAGCGATACGAAAATTTTGCGGTCTTTTTGCAATGCTTGTACTTGGGAAGCTATTGATAAAACCTGTTCAACCGGTTTAGCGAGTTGTACACAATTTTCTGCTGATAATACTTGTTCATTATCTTTAATGCTCTCTTCAACGAGATTAATCGAATGGGCAGTGTTGTTACACTTGCTTTTATTAAATTTTTTATTTGGCCTCCGTCCGCGGCTCTTAGATCGATTTTGTGATTTTGTTCTTGCCCCTTGTGCAGATAAGCAGACACTGCTGAGATGTCCACGGCGATTACAATTGTCGCATATTGACTCAATGTACTTACATTGCTTGCGGTCGTGGTGCGTAAAACATCCCGGACAAGATTTTCTGGTAGAAAATTGTTCGCTTGATTTACTTGCATAGCTATTTGAGTGCTGACCTCGTGTATTGAGCTGGTTAACCTCTGCAGATGGTGAAGTTATGGAAGTACTGCTTCCTTTTAATATTGCAGATGCAATTTGTGTCGATTCGTATGCAGTCACCAAGTCCTCGATTTCTTCCAGAGTTGGATTCTTTTTCTGGGTTGCTGCGATGCGAACAGGATCATGAGGAGTGTAGAAAACAAGCATGTCCCTGATAATACTGTCGGCATATGAAGTCTTGCAGCCTTCTTTGGGACAGATGAAATGACAGTCACGTGCTAGGCTCTTCAGTTCTGCTATCCAGTTGGCGTATGATTGTCCTGGTGTCATTTTTTGCCTTAAGAATTTGCATCTCGATGCGAGTATGTGGATATTTGTTTGAAAATGTGATGTAAGTTTTGTGGTAATATCTTTAAATGTATGTATACTCACATCATTAGTTTCAAATATTTTGTTGAGAACCTCGTTGATATGATTTCCACATGATGATAGGAAATGTGCTTTTTGCAAATTGTCATCTGTGAGGTTATTTGCTGAAAAGTGTTGTTTCAATTGGAACAGGTAGGTATCCCAAGTTTCCTTTTCAAGCTCGAATTGACGAAACTTTGGAATTGAGCTGGATGTTGATGGATTACTCTGCAACAACTTTTGCATGGTTTCAGTAGTTTGCTTGAGTAATGTTTCCATCCATGCTTGGTTAGATTTTAAAATTTCGTGCACTTCTTTAGCATCCATGATCCCATCCTCGTCGCCAATATGATACGATCCAATATTAAAATAACACGATCTATTTAATTCAGCAATTTATTACTTATTAACTAATGTACAAATTCATAAATGTAATAGCAAAAAGAACTGGTGTCGGCGGAAGTCTATGAACAAGTGTCTGTCTAACTTTTTAGACTTTTGACAACCAGACATCATTATAATAATTTTGACCTTTTAATTTAAGTGTACTTTGAGGGCGCGATTACATCATGGACCATCTCGTTGTCTAACTGGATCAAGTAGGTACCTTCTAAAGGAATAGAGGAATTTTTATTTAAAATAGAACCATTGAAATTCGTAAGGAAAACTGTATTTTCTCCGAGCATTTCTATGATTTCTTCGTCTGTCGTTTTGTAATTGCATAATGCATTTCCACCCTTAAGAAGTCTAGACATGCAAGAGTTTTCGGGGAGTTTTTTAAGTATGTTTTCGTTACACACCGAGGTGTTACCTATGTTAACACAATCTTCATTTAAGCCGAAAGTTACGTCATGGCTTAGTAAAAGTCTGGAGTAGTCTAAGTCAACTTGTCTGTTGTTTCTAATCGCTGCATGAACGGTGATTAGGTGGGGTACCTTAGGTTCAATTTTCGGTATAGATAATACGTAAAGGAGCAATGTACCATTACAATATACTGAAGGTCGTCCGTATTCGACAGCTTCTACAACATTTTGGTAAGGTAGAGTTTCGAGTTCGTTCACTATGGTATTAATTTCTTCTGAGTCCAAAAGATTACTATTCACGATACCATTCTTGGCCATTTGGCAGGCTCTTATTACCTCATTAACCCCTTCCTTTAAAATAAGTATCTTATCGAGTAAGTCATGTCTGAGTTTTTCTGTCTCTGTTTTTTGAATAGCGTTATTATAGCGTTCGATTAGTTTATTAGGTTTCTCTGTTACTTCCTGAGTCTTATCAAACAATTTCCTGTTGATAGCGTATTGTCGGTTGTTGTTTTCTGTGATCTCTGTCTGTTCTCTTAAAAGATTGTCCCAGTCAGTTTCGTCTGGAGAACGACCTATCCATTTCCAGGCAGTTCCTATCCAATTCACTGACCTTACCTTCCTCGTTTTCGTGTCTCTCAATTCATTTATCCTTACCTTGATCTGAGTTTTGTGATAGTTCAGAATAGGTCGCATTTCTTCGTCCTTTAAATGTTTAAACGTAAGTCGTTCGGTTTCCTGTACAAGTGTGTCGTATTTGTTTAAGTCAATAACATGTATGAGTTTAAAAACTCCGTTCGCTATCCAGGCGTTTTTCTCTTTAATCGTTACCACCGGTGATTCATAGGCAAATATATGCAAGGTCTGCATGGGAGTGAAAAGAACTACTAATCTGTAATGTATATGTAATAAAGGTTTATTAAGCACAATTTTATAAAATTTCTTAAAATCTAAATTATAGAATACAAATTTAGTATATTTTGTTTTTGAATGTATGCATTTTAATTATTCTTTTATTACAATTTTGTAACTCAATTAGTTTTGTACTCTGTTTACATTAGTTTCTTTCTTTTTTGTATTTACAAATGATTTTTTATATTTTTGATGCCCGCTGCTGAGTTAGCTCTCCATTAAAATTTCGGGGAAGTCACTGGATCGGATGGTTCGTAATGTTCCGCTTTGGCTTGTAAGGTTAAATTTTCAAACAGCCTACTAGGGTACGAAGACCAACACCACCGTTATTACGATTAAGTAATTTTTTAGAGAACCGGCCCCTTGTTTCGTGAGGCTTAAACTCCTGGGCATATTTGTACATTGTTATCTTGTTAATTTTTATATTAGGCCTGAGCCCATTCTTTTTTTTTATTTTTTTATTTTAAGAAGAGAAATACAAAATTTTGGATTTTTGTTTATTTAAACATTATTTTATGTTTTTCAAATGGGTTTTGTGGACTTTTTTACCACTTAATGTCGTTATCGTCACTCGATTGTCTCTTGCAACAATCTCTTTTCTGTATAAAGGTTTGTTCTTACTTTTTATACCTTTGATAGCGACGTAAACGACATCCCCGTACTTATATTTCTTTGGTACCACCCTTCTTTTGTTTTCTCGGATATTTCTGGCATCCATGTTTCTTTTAATTATCCCCCTAAGATCCTTGTTAATCTTCGAACGGATATTTAACAGATTTGGATAATTAACCCTCTGAGACCTATTGAAAAATATATCGCTTGGCTTTCTATTTGTGACAGAATGCACAGTGTTATTGTACGAGTATGTATACGAGTTCTTTAACCTTTAAATCTGAGTGCTCTGCTTTAAGACATCGATATATCTCGAGAACCGTAGAGTGAACGCGCTCGATCTCACCATTAACTTCACTTCTGTGAGAAGGTGTTAGGTACAATTTGACTCCCAAATTTTTGATTAAATTAAGGACAACTGGACTGAGAAAACTTCTTTCATTGTCCGTTACTAGAATCAGGGGAACAGTAAAGTAGTGAAGGATTTTAATCATTTTCGATCTGAGGTATATGGCTGATCGGTCTTTGATGTGGAAAAATTTGGAAAATTTATCTACAACTGTCAGAAACTTCTCGTTCTGAATTTCCATTATGTCCATGTGAATTATTTCACATGGATACCCAGGAACAAGTGTAGCTTGTAGTTCAGGGCTTGTAGGATGTCTATCGTATTTGTTTGCTTTGCAAATCTCACAAGAAGCAACAAATTTCTTTATAATAGACATCATTCGGGGGAAGTAATAGTCTTCAAGTATTTGCTCCTTATTTTCTCTGGGAGCGCGGTGAGCTCTTCTGTGTTCTTTTTCTATGATGCAAAATCTACGTTCCTCAATGGCTATATCTTCTACTATCCTCTGAGTCACTCTAATTTTGTATTTTTCGAAATGCTCCAGGTATATGTTTTGAAGCATTCCAAGGTGATTCTCGGGAATTTTTATGCCATTCATTATATTTGGATTAAGATTTTCTTTTAAAGATTCTATAAGTTTGTTCTTGTCTAGAATCCTCGCGGAGACATAATGGCGATGATAGACAGGATGGGGTTCCTCGTGTGAATTAAGGTCTATGCCAACCCTGAAAATTATTTGGTTCCTAAAAACGTTTATTGGGGCTTCCACGTGTGGAATTAGGTCTGAGCTGTCTTGTTCGGCACTGTGCATGGTGCAGGAATCTTCATTGTCAATTGATTCCTCACACAGTCCTTCTTCGGCAGTATTAGTTTCCGTATCGTTCCCCATCACACTTAGGCCTTCGTCAGCGGTATCTGTGCTCGTCTGTGTTCGTCCTTCGTCTGTCGTATCTGTTCGTATGCTTGCTGTTTCTGTTCGTGAAGATGAACTTGTACCAGAGAGATGGTTGACTTCTGTAGGAAGTCGGGAGAGAGCATCAGCCACAAAGTTTGATTTACCAGGCGTGTAAATCAACTCGTAGTTGTACTCCTCTAACCTTGCTTTCCAGCGTTTGAGCTTAGCGTTATAGTTTCTATTGCTAAGTGTGAAGGTCAGTGGTTGATGATCAGTAAATATCCTGATCTTGTTCTCCCCGTATAAGTATGTTCTCAAATTATCGAGTGCCCATACTATAGCACGAAGTTCCTTCTCGTTGGTAGCATAATTCTCTTCTGATTTACTCAGTGAGCGGGATATAAACGATATTGGTTTATCCTTGCCAGGTTCGCCTAGGGAGAGCACAGCCCCAATGGCGTAGTCGGATGCGTCAGTCGTCAGATTGAAAGGTTTGCCAAAGTCTGGGAAGGCTAGCACTTCAGCTGAGGTTAACAATTCTTTGAGTGCTTCAAAAGCCTTAAGTCCTTCTTCTGTTAGTTAAATTGCTAGCTTTTTGATTGGTTGGCCCTCACTTGTGAGAGCTCACCACGGGTCATATTCGTCAAAGGTTTCGCAATCTTGGCGTAATCTTTGATGAATCTCCTATAGTATGATGTCAAGCCGAGGAAACTTTTTAGTTCTTTAAGGGAGTTTGGTGGGAGGATGGCCTCAATAGCTTTAACCTTGGCGGGATTCGGAAGAATTCCCTCTGGTGTTACTATAAAACCTAAAAATTCGACCCTAGTATACAGGAAATGGGTTTTTTCCAAGTTTACCTTTAAACCAGCTTAGTCCAATTTGGAAAAAACTGTTTCTAAGTCTCTTAAATGGTCTTCTTCTGTTTTACTGTAGATGATAATATCATCTATATACACGTATAAGATCTTTCCAATTAGTTCTTTTAGGACATCATCTATTGTACGCTGAAAGATGGCCGGGGCGTTCTTAAGCCCAAAGGGTAGCCTGACATACTCGAACTTACCATTCATGGTCGAGAATGCAGTTTTTGGAATGTCTCTCTCCTTCATGGCTATTTAATGGAAGCCTGAAGTGAGATCAAGTGTTGTAAGGAATTTTGAATCACCAAGGCTCGCGAGGGTGCTGGTATCTGGGATAGGGTAAGTGTCGGAAATGGTAACGGAGTTCAAGCGTTTGAAATCAATTACCATTCGGTACTGTTTTTCCCTATTGGGCTTAAGTTTTTTGGGAACAACCCACAAGGGTGTGTTGTATGGGCTTTTTGACGGACGTATAATGTTTTCGACAAGGAGCTCATTGACCTGCCTCTCAACCTCTTCTCGCATGCAAGCGGGGTATACATAACTGTTGGTGTAAATCGGCTCATCAGTTATGGTCCGTATTTCAGCCCTTATATTAGTTTTCACTTCTTCATTTGTAACAGGGCCAAATAAGTGATGAAATTTATTAATTATGGATTTAAGTTTAATTTTGGAGGGTTCGCTTATATTTTCATTAAGGACAACTAAAGAACTTATTAAACTAGAGGGTTTGTTCAATAAGGGAATCTTTATACTTGGGTGTATGGTTAATTCATTTTTGTCTCTATCAATTATTGCTTTTAACTGTTTAAGTGTGTCATCGCCGATTATTCCATCGAACGAATCCAAGTTGGGTAAGACAAAGAAGGTAACATCTAAATTGCACCCAAGGAAAGAAAAGAATTTCCCACAAATTTTTGCATTAACAAAGATTTTACCAGCGGGGCTATTTACATAAAATGGTTTTTCAACAGACTGAGGTACGAGTGCTAGATTTGATTTAATAAAATTCTTCTTTGCACCCGTGTCAACAAGAAAATGAAGGATTTTCCCTTCCTTTGTACCATACTCTATGTATGGTATGCTGGAAATGAGGCTCCTGACATAAAATTTTCCTCGTGCTCAACACCAATCGAACTGGATGTGTCTGGTTCATCGACATTAGCTGGTGCATCAGCAATCGCATGGTTCAGTCTTTGTTGCTTCTAAGGATAGTTATGTGAGTCCGAAGCCTTGCGCTTGAACGGGTTATTTGGCCTGTTCATGTAATTCACATTTCCTGTTTGCAAGGAGCCCAGCCCCATTTTAACTAGAGGTTTCGGTCCAGTTGGTCTGGGTGGTGGATGGGACTGTCTGCTCCTAAAGCTTGGAATCCACGACGGGTTTCGCTGTTGGCCATACGCACTTCTGTTGTTGGGATACCTAGTTAATTGTTGTTGGCCGTATCTACTCCTGTTATTAGAGTATTTAGAGTATTTGTCTGAGTTGCTACCTGAGGGAGAGGGTACATTATCAGAGTTAAAATTATAATGTACAGCGGCGGAAATCATGTTTGCTGCCTGTACGTGAACAGAACTATTTCTAAAATTTAAATTTTGCATCTCAAGACATGCTGAAAAGCCTCTGGAAGAGTTTTAGGCTTTTGAATAATCAGAAGTCGTGAAAGATCTCCACTCAATCCCCTTATGAAAACGTCTAATGCCCTATCGCGGGTTACCCTCAAAGACCTGTATTTCCTTTAAAGGATCAGGCAATTTTGCAATTTCTCGAAGTTCCAATTCAGTATTCGGGCCCCGAAGAGGCTCCTTACTTGAAGGAGATTGAATTGCTACCTCATTCGGATTCCTAACTTCGATTTTTTGAAAAAAAAAAAAAAAGGAATCCAAACAATTGTCGTAAGACGTCCTTAGATAAGTTATAAGTTAAGTGTCGTGCCCTTTTTTCTAAACAAAAATCACATTTTTATGACTAAACCCCCTAAAATCGCATTTTTTCATAAAATCTAGCACTACCATACCAAAACTTTTTTCCTAGAAGATTTTTTGAAAAAAAAATTTATCCAAACAATTGTCGTAAGACGTCCTTAGATAAGTTACGTACTCAAATAATTTGTCGTGCCCATTTTTCTAAACAAAAATCACATTTTTATGACTAAATCCCCTAAAATCGCATTTTTTCATAAAATCTAGCACTATTCCAGCACTACCATACCAAAACTTTTTTCCTAGAAGATTAAAAAAAAATATCAAAACAATTGTCGTAAGACGTGCTTAGATAAGTAACGTACTCAAATAATTTGTCGTGGCCTTTTTTCTAAACAAAAATCACATTTTTATGACTAAGCTTTCTAAATGGAAGTGCTAGATTTTATAAAAAAATGCGATTTTAGGGAGTTTAGTCATAAAAAGGTGATTTTTGTTTAGAAAAAAGGGCACGACAAATTATTTGAGTACGTAACTTATCTAAAGACATCTTACGACAATTGTTTGGGTACATTTTTTTTTTCAAAAAATCTTCTAGGAAAAAAATTTTGCAATGGTAGTGCTAGATTTTAGGGGGTTTAGTCATAAAAATGTGATTTTTGTTTAGAAAAAAGGACACGATAAATTATTTGAGTACGAAACTTATCTAGAGACGTCTTACGACAATTGTTTGGATACATTTTTTTTTCAAAAAATCTTCTAGGAAAAAAGTTTTTGTATGGTAGGGCTAGATTTTATGAAAAAATGCAATTTTAGGGGGTTTAGTCATAAAAAGGTGATTTTTTTGAGAAAAAAGGGCACGACAAATTATTTGAGTACGTAACTTATCTAAGGACGTCTTACGACAATTGTTTTGATATTTTTTTTTTTTTTAAATCTTCTAGGAAAAAAGTTTTGGTATGGTAGTGCTAGATTTTATGAAAAAATGCGATTTTAGGGGGTTTAGTCATAAAAAGGTGATTTTTGTTTAGAAAAAAGGCCACGACAAATTATTTGAGTACGTAACTTATCTAAGGACGTCTTACGACAATTGTTTAGATACATTTTTTTTCAAAAAATCTTCTAGGAAAAAAGTTTTGGTATGGTAGTGCTAGATTTTATGAAAAAATGCGATTTTAGGGGGTTTAGTCATAAAAAGGTGATTTTTTTTTGAGAAAAAAGGGCACGACAAATTATTTGAGTACGTAAGTTATCCAAGGGCGTCTTACGACAATTGTTTTGATAATTTTTTTTTTGAAATCTTCTAGGAAAAAAGTTTTGGTATGGTAGTGCTAGATTTTGTGAAAAAATGCGATTTTATGGGGTTTAGTCATAAAAACGTGATTTTTTTTGAGAAAAAAAGGCACGACAAATTATTTGAGTACGTAACTTATCTAAGGACGTCTTACGACAATTGTTTTAATAATTTTTTTTTTTTTAAATCTTCTAGGAAAAAAGTTTTGGTATGGTAGTGCTAGAATAGTGCTAGATTTTGTGAAAAAATGCGATTTTTAGGGGGTTTAGTCATAAAAAGGTGATTTTTTTGAGAAAAATGGTCACGACAAATTATTTGAGTACGTAACTTATCTAAGGACGTCTTACGACAATTGTTTGGATACATTTTTTTTCAAAAAATCTTCTAGGAAAAAAATTTTGGTATGGTAGTGCTAAATTTTATGAAAAAATGCGATTTTATGGGGTTTAGTCATAAAAACGTGATTTTTTTTGAGAAAAAAGGGCACGACAAATTATTTGAGTACGTAACTTATCTAAGGACGTCTTACGACAATTGTTTTGATAATTTTTTTTTTTGTAGTGCTAGAATAGTGCTAGATTTTGTGAAAAATTGCGATTTTTGGGGGTTTAGTCATAAGAAGGTGATTTTTTTTGAGAAAAAATTGCACGACAAATTATTTGAGTACGTAACTTTACGTCTTACGACAATTGTTTGGATACATTTTTTTTTTTTTTAAATCTTCTAGGAAAAAAGTTTTGGTATGGTAGTGCTAGATTTTATGAAAAAATGCGATTTTAGGAGGTTTAGTCATAAGAAGGTGATTTTTTTTGATAAAAAAGGGCACGACAAATTATTTGAGTACGTAACTTTACGTCTTACGACAATTGTTTGGATACATTTTGTTTCAAAAAATCTTCTAGGAAAAAAGTTTTTGTATGGTAGTGCTAGATTTTATGAAAAAATGCGATTTCAGGGGGTTTAGTCATAAAAAGGTGATTTTTTTTGAGAAAATAAGGGCACGACAAATTATTTGAGTACTTAACTTATCTAAGGACGTCTTACGACAATTGTTTGGATACATTTTTTTTCAAAAAATCTTCTAGGGATTCTATAGATTTTATGACAAAAATGCGATTTTAGGGGGGTTTAGTCATAAAAACGTGATTTTTTTTGAGAAAAAAGGGCACGACAAATTATTTGAGTACGTAACTTATCTAAAGACGTCTTACGACAATTGTTTTGATAATTTTTTTTTTTTTAAATCTTCTAGGAAAAAAGTTTTGGTATGGTAGTGCTAGAATAGTGCTAGATTTTGTGAAAAAATGCGATTTTTAGGGGGTTTAGTCATAAAAAGGTGACTTTTTTGAGAAAAATGGGCACGACAAATTATTTGAGTACGTAACTTATCTAAGGACGTCTTACGACAATTGTTTGGATACATTTTTTTTTCAAAAAATCTTCTAGGAAAAAAATTTTGGTATGGTAGTGCTAGATTTTATGAAAAAATGCGATTTTATGGGGTTTAGTCACAAAAACGTGAATTTTTTTGAGAAAAAAGGGCACGACAAATTATTTGAGTACGTAACTTATCTAAGGACGTCTTACGACAATTGTTTTGATAGTTTTTTTTTTTGTAGTGCTAGAATAGTGCTAGATTTTGTGAAAAATTGCGATTTTTGGGGGTTTAGTCATAAGACGGTGATTTTTTTTGAGAAAAAATTGCACGACAAATTATTTGAGTACGTAACTTTACGTCTTACGACAATTGTTTGGATACATTTTTTTTTTTTTTTAATCTTCTAGGAAAAAAGTTTTGGTATGGTAGTGCTAGATTTTATGAAAAAATGCGATTTTAGGAGGTTTAGTCATAAGAAGGTGATTTTTTTTGATAAAAAAGGGCACGACAAATTATTTGAGTACGTAACTTTACGTCTTACGACAATTGTTTGGATACATTTTGTTTCAAAAAATCTTCTAGGAAAAAAGTTTTTGTATGGTAGTGCTAGATTTTATGAAAAAATGCGATTTTATGGGGTTTAGTCACAAAAACGTGAATTTTTTTGAGAAAAAAGGGCACGACAAATTATTTGAGTACGTAACTTATCTAAGGACGTCTTACGACAATTGTTTGGATACATTTTTTTTCAAAAAATCTTCTAGGAAAAAAATTTTGGTATGGTAGTGCTAGATTTTATGAAAAAATGCGATTTTATGGGGTTTAGTCACAAAAACGTGAATTTTTTTGAGAAAAAAGGGCACGACAAATTATTTGAGTACGTAACTTATCTAAGGACGTCTTACGACAATTGTTTTGATAATTTTTTTTTTTGTAGTGCTAGAATAGTGCTAGATTTTGTGAAAAATTGCGATTTTTGGGTGATTTTTTGAGAAAAAATTGCACGACAAATTATTTGAGTACGTAACTTTACGTCTTACGACAATTGTTTGGATACATTTTTTTTTTTTTTAATCTTCTAGGAAAAAAGTTTTGGTATGGTAGTGCTAGATTTTATGAAAAAATGCGATTTTAGGAGGTTTAGTCATAAGAAGGTGATTTTTTTTGATAAAAAAGGGCACGACAAATTATTTGAGTACGTAACTTTACGTTTTACGACAATTGTTTGGATACATTTTGTTTCAAAAAATCTTCTAGGAAAAAAGTTTTTGTATGGTAGTGCCAGATTTTATGAAAAAATGCGATTTCAGGGGGTTTAGTCATAAAAAGGTGATTTTTTTTGAGAAAATAAGGGCACGACAAATTTTTTGAGTACTTAACTTATCTAAGGACGTCTTACGACAATTGTTTGGATACATTTTGTTTCAAAAAATCTTCTAGGGATTCTATAGATTTTATGACAAAAATGCGATTTAAGGGGGGTTTAGTCATAAAAAGGTGATTTTTTTGAGAAAAAAGGGCACGACAAATTATTTAAATACGTAACTTATCTAAGTACGTCTTACGACAATTGTTTGGATACATTTTTTTTTCAAAAAATCTTCTAGGAAAAAAGTTTTTGTATGGTAGTGCTAGATTTTATGAAAAAATGCAATTTTGGGGGTTTAGTCATAAAAATGTGATTTTTGTTTAGAAAAAAGGCCACGACAAATTATTTTTTTGGATACCTTTTTTTTTTAAGTCTTCTAAGAAAAAATTTTTGGTATGGTAGTGCTAGATTTATTGAAAAAAAAATGCGATTTTAGAGGGTTAGGGGTTTTTTTTTCTCTGAAAATACAAGTGTTCACGACAAATTTACGACAAATTCACGACAATTATTTGCATATTTTCTTTTTTTTTTAGAATTTTTTTTGAGGGTGGGTAATGCTAACTTGACTGTCAAGTTAATCCTTAATTTTTAAATAATTTTATTTTTCTTTTCAATTATAAATTTTTCAATTGCTTGCATTAAGCAGACCTAATCTCTTTTAACTTCCGTTGATACCTACTCAATTCGCTGTAAGACAAGTTGCTGTGTTATTGTTAAACATAACTAAGTAACGATTTTTTTTTTATATTATTATCTAACATCAAATATTTAATATAAGTGCCGATATGACTTGCAATCGTAATTGCTGTCGTACTCGGTGAAGGTGAAAATGGACCCCAGCGCGTGCGGTATCTGGGGGGAAAGAGGCGTGGGTTTTAAAAAAAAAAAAAAAAAAAAAATCAATTTTGTGATAAAAATTCTCTTTTTTTTTAGATCAAATCACATTCACTTTGATTTAATTTTGTTTTAACACCGGAATTATAATAAGCATATTTTTTGTTCAAATAGTTATTGATGATATTATTTGTTCTGAAGATTAATGTAAAAAATGTTTTCTTTAAGAAGATTAATTCTTTTATAGGGTTATTTCCGAGAGTACAATTTTTTTTTTTTTTAAACGGACGGTTGGGTCCTGCTCGGGCGCCAGGAAAGGAATTAATTGTGTGTATTGCAAAAAAAATATTTTCTGCGAGCTCAACTGCTCGGAATTAAAACAAGAGATTCCACGTTAAAAAAGCTGAACTTATTGTTCTGAGGTAACTTTAAGAATGAACACAAATTGAATATAATTCTATATCAAGCCTAACTAGTATAATACAAAGTGCTGAGATTGCAATTGAAGTTCCCATGCAACCTCGAACATTCACCTGGAATCGGATTTCCCGGTGGGAACGCATTGACTCTATTGGACGGAAGCTCGAATGCTTCTTTGGCATTTTATATGCTGGGTCAATGCCTGGCCGTGTTAACTGCTAACATTACATTTTTGTATATGCAAGTTAATAGTTGGGGTCCCGGCTGCAAAAATGTCCAGTTTCTGTCTAGTTTCAACATGGCACTAGTCAGTTTTTTTTAGGGAAAAGCTAGACGAGGAAAACTTGTAAAATATACGTCGTCCTTGCAAGTTTTCAGTAAGTTAAATTTAGACGAGGAAAATGGTTCTTACTCTCGTGAGGCTCTCGCTAGTAAGAACTTGTTGGACGTTTTCGGCATCCTATCAGACTAAGCACTATCTTTATTGATACATATGCAAAATTTTAATTAATTAAATTGAATCGATGAATCGAAAAATACAAATTTTAACTTTTATTATAATTGATCAGTTTTGGTTTCAAAAAAAAAAAGTTACATAGGTATTAACTTTCGAAAATCTCTATTTTCAACCACCTACCCCGCCAATGGCTTTTTGAACTTTTCATTAAAATTAATCAAAGAATTACAATTTACTTTCTTAAACTATATTTACTTAATACCAGATGGTTCATCTCAAGTGATTCATATCGGTTGTTTTTGTGGTGCGATGTAGTTTAGATTAAGCGCATTTTTGTACACGATACTAAACAAATAATATCATAATAAGAGTATTTTACAAAAATGCCCAGTATCATACTAAAATTGCTTTAATATCGTATTAAATTCATAAAAATCTGGGCTATTGTTTTTATTATTCAGGTTTTTATTTTCATCTGAGTTATTTTACTATCTTGTCACAACCGATACTAAAATTCCCTTTTTTAATGTTTTTAGCAAAAAGATGAACAAATCTAGTTTCTGCTGGTCCGGGGCCTAGTGGTTTTTCTGACAAGGCAAAAGGGTTCATAATCGACAAGGCCCTAGTTTTGGCCATTACTCAGCCATGCTAGGCCCTTGCCAGAATCTATTTAAAACTTTCTAGTGCCATGTCGAAAACTATGTTTTTCTGCGCGGGGTAGTATAGGTATAACTACAGTCAATTCCAACATAATATGGACAAACACATTTGAAAATTACGAAAACTAGTAACAAATGTGTACCTACTTTTTTCTCAAAAGAATAATTAGGGAATTCATGAACGTTGTAAGCTTTTGATGTTGTTCTTTGTCCAAATGTTGGTTATTTAGAAATATTGATCAATTTCGTGTCGATTTATTTTAAAACATTTGCTTACAAATTTTGAAGTTCGTTTATAGGACGCCGACAAAGTACGGCCAAACCTTCCGACGCACTTTTCCAATGTCTACGATGGCCTTACAACTTTGCATGAAAAGTATTCAGGGCCTTCATATTTTTGATTTATTCTTACTCAAAACTATCTGTATGCGATAACATACGAGTCATTCCATATGAAAACGTCTAATCGAAAAGCCATCGCATTTTTGATTTTTTTTAAACTTTGTAGGAATCATCTTTAGGTTCCGAAAGATGTAAATCCAGCTGGATTTAATTTTCGCATTCACCGTTCCCCCTCTACCCCCTTTGAAAAATTTAAAAATCATCATTTTAATGGTTTTTAATTTTATTTTTAGAAATTATATTTTTAAAGATATCAATACGTTTGTAGTGTCATTTTAAAAACAATAAATAAATTCAGAGTATTGCTCATAACGGTGCTCAAATTCTAGTATCACTTTTGTTATTATTATAAGTGCTTTCTTTAAACCAGTGCGCTCACACTATTGATGAAAATAACAAAACAAAACTTTTAGAAATTAAAGCTGAAACAACAAGCTAAGTAATGCTAAAAATTTCATCTCGATATTTCTTGCCAAACATGGTGATATTATGGCCTAAAAAATGCAATTTTTCAAAATATGGATTTTTAATGCAGTGATATTTTATATAAAGGGTAAACAAAATGATTCAACTTTTGGTTTATGTTTTTGAAAATATGTTTTCTTAGTATTTGAGAAATATAAGCGCGTTACATATAACAGTCGGCAAACGGGGAGGCAGTTAAAACCCAGGAAAAAAACACGGCTTTTCAGCTCCGTGGTTGATACTGCTTGGTTGTGTTTTTATAAAATAAAATATTTTTCAAACGTATTGATATCTTTAAAAATATTATTTCTAAAAATAAAATAAAAAACCATTCAAATGATGATTTTTAAATTTTTCAAGGGGGGGTAGAGGGGGAACGGTGAATGCGAAAATTAAATCCAACTGGATTTACATCTTTCGGAACCTAAAGATGATTCTCCCAAAGTTTAAAAAAAAATCAAAAATGCGATGGCTTTTCGATTAGACGTTTTCATATGGAATGACTCAAACTTAAACTATTTCGGCCTTGTTTCTTAGGAGACTGAGAAATCTTGATTTGTCTCGTGTCGGGGACATGTTTTTTGATAGACGAATTTATTAAGAAATCAAAAAGCATGCATCGGGTCTTGTTTTCTTCATATAAAGCTTTTTGTTCCTTCTATATGATACTTAAGGTTTGACGTTAAAATAAAAACACAGCCAGCAAAAATTCACTTTTCAAAATGATGTAACCTCACGTGCTTAAATATTTGTGTTTCTTTTCTCTTGTCATCGCCTGTTAGCACATCATACTAAAACTAACTCTGTAAAATAGAGAAACGAAAAGCCCCAAGAGGAGGAAGTCATCCTTACACAGTTTGTGGGTGGCTTATTTTGTTCCCGATGCACTGGTTTAACCATACTTCGCAATATGCAACGCATCCCTGCAACGTTTGCCGGATACTAAATGCACATAAAACTTGTGGCATTTGCTGTTACGACATTTTGAAAAGAGCTACAGGAGAATCAGCAGCTCGTCGACCATGGTTATGTTTTTATTTAATATTGTATATGTTTGAATGTAGGTTATGTACATACCTACCTATCTAGGTTAGGCATTTAATGTTTGTATAGTTATTGTGTCTTAGTACATATTTTGAAGTGTAAACTTTATTGCAATGTTTTTCAATGTCTGGTGTTAAACTTTTGCTGCAATCGTAATTACATGTTACATCACTGATGGATTGTGGTGCCATCGAAAAGGACTCGAACAAACTGAAACCACGAAGGCATCACTGTGTTCCCTGTTCATGCAATTGTAATTTCTGCTATCGCGAATGACTTGTTTATGGAATTAAGTGCTGAGCGTTTTGATTCATTGAGGTGTTTTCACATTATCACAGTATTTTTTTGTGTTAATCCCTCGTGATGATGATTTATGGTATCAGGGTAGATGCACGCTGCAATTTATCATGAATTTTTTTTTTACTGAGTTTTGTATGCTTTTAGAGCTATAGTGCAAAAGAAAAAAATATCTACGAGAATCTGCTTCATTATGGGAATTTATCTTACTTTTTTTTTGAGAATTTTTAACGTTAAATAAACATTTATGTATTGTATGTATTCCACTTTTGAGGTAAAAAAAAACTCTCCAAAGTGTATTTAAAGGCCACTTACCCAAAATTACTGAAAAACATAATAAATGATCTGAAATTTGGTGGCCATGCTCAGAACAGTGTCCTTAATTTGCTGCAAGCTTTCAAAAATACACATCAAATTTAAAAATAAATCAAAATTGTAATTTTTCTTACCGACTGAGTTCTAGGAACTTTATTTTTGTAATTATTCTACCTTAATTCCATTTAAAACTGGCTACCTTAAGCTTTGAAAAAATATAATGAACTACTAAGTCACATGTAGTTGAAATATACTTGTGGTTGAAAACTAAGATATTGAAGATATCATTTAAAAGTTCAATTATTAATCCACCGTTTATAAGTATTCTTAACAAAATCAAATTAAATATTACTTTAGTATAGCCACTGGAATATTCAGTCAGCGTCCCAGCGAAACAAACACCGAATTCATGGATACGTTATGGATTCTCTTTTTACTAATTTAAATACGATCCATGACAGTTTTGAAATTTTATAAAAGCACACATTATACTGTTTATTTTCTTTTTTTACTGCTTAAATTATGAAAACAAGTATCGCCCACTGGTCGAAATTTGGCCACTAAAAACTCACATTCACATACTCTAGATTCAAACAATTTGTTTGGAAATTAAATAACTAATTATTTTTTTTTTAGTTATATTTTTTTTTTAAAAATGCACAGTGATTGGTGGTGCAAAAACAAAAATGACCCACAATTTGTAAATGCATGTCTCACAGCGAAAATCAATTGTAAACTAAATCAAACCCAATTAGAATTTCTAATCAAGAATTGTTGGAAATTTTGTTACCCGTGGTCTGGCATTGTTTACATATGAATGTTTTTTTTTTAAATACAAATTCTATATACTACTTAAATTAATCAACCAAGTAGAAGAGATTCAAAATAGCTTTAACGGCCTTTAGACCTTAACTGTCTGTAATACATACTTATAGGGAAATATAGAGAGCAATAGTCGAAACGACGACGCGACGGTCGTTCAATCGAACAATCTTTTTATTTTTAGTCTTAAGCGATCTGGGCCCTGACGAAGGAATTAAGAAAAACTTTCAAATCAATTGTTTGCACTATTCGATTTAAACACACATTTCACACTCATCACATGAGATGACAAATAACTCAGAATTTTTCGATCAAATAAAATTTTGAACTAAACAATTATATTTTGTTAAAAATGTATGTACATTATATATATTTATTTGTTTTCCTGATATAAATTCATTTTTGGCTGATCGTAATTTCTTACAAAATGGAACAAAAAGATCCAAAGATTTCATTCCACTGGCAGAATTGCGTACAAAAAGGTTTTTTTTCGTGTGCATTTTAATCAGGAAAACTTGGTGGTAGGCTGGCGAACTAACATAATCCTTCCTGTTCTATAAACGACCATCAGCAATTAATATTCAATATTCAACTTCTTGTCCGGGTTTGTAAAAATAATTCTAGAACTGAAAATTCCTAAAAAAATATTTTTTTTTTATAGCTTTATTTTATGTTATGTACATATATGCCTGTAAGACCTCAGGTCTTTTAAATGCAATGCATGGCACTAGTTAGAACTTGGAAGGAATAGAAGGATAGGAAAGATTTTTTTTGGCACAGTGGATTGAGAATTAGATGTTAACTATCTCATGAAATTCCACGGGTGGCATCCAGTTAAAAAATAAGGAATATAGAAAAGAAGGCAACCTAGACTGGGGCTCGATCCCACACGTCCAGGTTAGCAGTCAAACACTATATCCACTGTGCCAATGATTTATGTCTATGCATAAATGTACAGAAATACAGCGTGTCCAAATGCTCCCCACATCTTCGCTTTGGCTTTTTGTATAGACGCTTTTTTATCTAACAATATATGACACATTAGGGGTATTCATGCAAACGCAGAAAACCCATAGAAAGCTTAAAAACGATAGAATTTTCTGTTGGCAGAAATGAACTGTCAAATTTTGTATGGGTAAAATTTTCTGCAAAATATAGAATTTTATCTCACAAATTTGAAAAGCGAAAAGCGTAGAAAAAAAACCTTAGAAACTTTGTGACGTTTAATTTGACATTTGACTTAACTTATCTGTTTGTTTCTATCGTTTACTCATTTTCTAATGGGGTGTTCATGTAACCTTTTGCGTAAAATTATATTTTTCTCCAAAGCGAAAAATTATCTCGTCACATGAATACCCTTATTATCTTAGGGTACTTTCCAATGCTGGATCGAATTAGACCAAAAACAAAATGACAATTCTTAAATTATATATTGTGCTTTTTATGTAGGTATTGATGACTTTTTTTGTAGGAACAGTTGACGTCACATATAACGACGACGTGGCAAATTACGACCTGTCGCTTTTAGCGACCGCTTTTTCTTCATTTTGTTTGGTTTCCATTTTTGGTTATCACGTCTTCGTTCCTTCGTCGGCTATAAAAACTATATGTGCATAGCAACGATTTCAGGCAAAAAATACTTAGCTTTCGTCGTCGTAGATTTCGTAGATTTAATTTTTTTTACATGTATTTTATATTTCATAATCCTTTAAATTTAAGACAAAGTGTAAGATTTGACCAACTATGTGCCAATAAATGTATAATATCATCCAGGGCCGTAGCTAGAGCTTATGGGGCCCTGGGGCAAAACCAAATATATGGTCCTATTTCTCAATGGCTGCCTAAATTTTAAATACATTTCAACAAAAAATTCTATGTGTTACAGCAATAAAAGGTTAGCTAGGTACTAAAATACTACTACTTCTACAATGTTGTAGCCCGTAGCGTAATGGTTAGTGCGTTGGACTTTCACGCTGGAGGTCTGGGTTCACTTTCCAGGCTCGTCCACCTAAAACACTAATAAGTTTTTTTCAGGGCTACTACCTCTTGTGAGGAATTGACAAATCCTCCAAGACAAGACGTCTGTGAAGTTGGCAGGGCAATTTTCACCTAGAGTAACGGGACCATCGCAGTAATTTGCAGTTTTTCTCTTCCCGACTTTGCTGTGCACCAAATAGTAGGTGTAATCAAGGGACCTGCTAGCTTCGAGAACCAAGCATGCTAGAGATTTGAAGTAAGGCTCTAAATTTGCAGTTCAGTTTATTTTGCATTTCAAGAAATTTTAGGTCCAAATTTTGAAGTCCTTTATTTAAAAAAAATAAATTCATACTGCCCTGTTAACTTCACAGTGTAGTTAGCAGCTCAGAGGGTATCTCGAGAACTAGGCATGCTAGAGACTCAGTTTTAATTTAGTTAATATTTTAAATTCATTAAAAAAAAATATAAGATTTTTAAGATTTTTTGCATTTATGTTTTCATTTCAGAAAATATGGGTGCTAAAAAGCGTAATACAGCAGTCGATCGGCAACCACGTTCGGCAAATGTAAAAACACGCACAACAGCAAATAAAACAGGAACTGCATCTGCCGCAGCCACTAAACCACAAAAAGCGACTGCCAAAGCAGCTCCAAAAAAATCTCTTCCAATTAAAAAACGAATATCAAAAGAGAAACCTACAACTGAGGAAGTAGTTCAAGACTCTAAACCAAGGTCAGCATCAAAATCTAAGAAAACAGAAGGCGAACCTTGCACTTCGTCATCTACAGAGGTTATTATTGAGCGAAATTTGCCCGAATCCAATAATGAAGTCGAAGCTGATACCAAGCTGACTCCTAAAGATGGCAAAACGAAAGCTATAAGCAAAATGTTGAAGAGCTTAGATATTCAGATAAGTGGCTTTGCAAACATTCTTCCGCCAGAGGAAAAGATTATTGAAGTTTTAAAATCTTCAATATCGGAAAATGTTAAGACAAAGTCAAGAGCTACAACAGTTAAAGGTAACAATAACAGTGCACTCCATAAATTTTCAAGTAAGAAGGAGCATGTGGAGAAAAAATCTCATCAAACTTCTTCAAATTCGCCAAATGCATCTGTAGAAATGCATACTAAAGATGGTGCTGCAAGCAAGAAAGAAGCTTCTATTGCTTCCGTGAGTGAAACTGTGACATCAAACGAAGATAAGATCTCGAAGGAAACTCCTGAAGAATTAGAAGAGCCGATAATTGAAACAAAGAAAAAAATGGCAGCAAAAAAAGCTAAACTAGAAGCCAGTCGAAATAAGAAGAAGCAAGAAGAGGTTAAAGAAGATGACAAATTGAATCCATGCCATGAGCTTCCTAAACCGTTAACTAAAGAGGAAGATCAAATGAACGAAAAACTAGAATTTGAGAAGAAAAAACATGGAAAGCCAAAGAGTAATCAAATAGCTACTGAAGAAGAGAATTCTGAAGTAAGGCTAACTGAACTTGATCCCAGCAAGCTGATAAAAGCTGTAAAATACTCCGATAAAGTGTGTTCAGACAAAACTAAAGATGACGAAAGTCAACACAAAATGAAACACATAAAAGCTGTAGTAGCACTTGAAGATGTTTCAGTAAAAGTACTATCCGACCAAGTCAAAGACGAAGCAGAACAAAGCAATTCAAAACATGCAAAGTCTGTCAAAGAAAAAGAGAGAGATGGCTCAGCACACAGAAAAGATGAAGAAGTTAATGTAAAAAAGAAGCAAACAAAGCCTACAAAAGGATCTCAGCAGGCCAATGAAAAAGAAAGTCTAGAACAAGGAAAAGACGAAGAAACTAATGACAAGAAGAAACCAATGACATCTTTGAAAACAACTGAGAAAGAGAGTTTAGAGCAAAAAAAGGAAGTATCAGATCAAAACAAGAAGAAACAAACGAAAGCAGCAAAGGTGGCTGAACAAAGTCGCGAAGTTGAAAAAGAAATAAATCTTACTGTTAGCCCAGAAGTCACTCAAAAAACAATTCCTTCACCTAAAAAGAACAAATTATTAAAAGGGAAGTGCAATGAAGATGAAACTAAGATGACCCAGGTATTCATCGATCAAGAAATTTCAATAAGCGTAGCGAAAGATTTGAATATAAAGGTTACTCCGTCATCAGTAAATATCGACAAAACTGAAGAACCTCATTCAAAAGAAGCTCCAACGAAAGCGAAATCACTAACAATTCGTCAGCGTTTGCAAAACAAATACAAGATGTCGCCAGTTAAGAGCATTAAGCCCTTAGTTAAGCCCACTAAAAAAGGTGAAACTAAAAGTTCAACAAAGAAGCCACAAACAAAACTTTCAGATGAGCAGAAGACAAATGATATTTATGATTTTAAATCTGGCTCGGAAAGTGAAGAGAACATAAAAATGGAACTTCCAACACTCAAGAAACTTCGTGAATTCTCTGATGATGATGACAAACCATTGCAGGTGGCCAAAAAAAAGCTGAAAGAAGACGAAAAAATCCTCGAACCTGAAGCGGAAAAACCAGAGCCAAAGGTAGAAAGTAAAAAGGAAAAGATCAATATTAAAACTCCCCTCAAAAATACTGCTACCGAGAAAAAACCACCAGCCAAAGTTGGCCGAAAACCTCTGGCAAAAGTAAAGCGACCACCAACCGGGTCGAGTAGCGATGAGAAATCTAGCACACCTACCGACTCTGAAGACGAACAGAAACTCAGCACTTTCGGCCAGAAACGTCATCGTATGGCTTCTTTAAATGCCGCTGCAAAGGTGCAATGCTTGTACGAAAATGAATCTCGAACGGCATATGAGCTGGGTCTCTCGAAAACGGTTCAAATGGTACCAAAAATTCGAAATATAAATTCGGGCAGCAGCTCTGAAGAAGAGAAAGAAACAAAACCTGCTTTTAAAAAAGAGACAGCTGCGGCTAAGGAATCCAAAAAAGTCGAAATACTCAAAGTGGAGCCAAGAGAAGAAGCTGCAGATGATGAAAAAGAGGAAGAAGTCGAAGTGGAGACAAAGCGGGAATTACGCAATGTTCCCGGCCGTGGTATGGGAAAACACTGGGAGTTTGAAAGCGATACCGACAATGAAGCTATATTTATTGAAAAACTGCGATTAAAGAAAAAAAAATTGCAAAAATTAAAAGCTCTACAAGCGAAGAAAGAGAAAAAAGATAAGGAAAAGTCTGAAGAAAAACCAACTAAACCGAAGAAACCAGTGAAGCAGCCTAAAAAATCTGTCAAAGTTAAAATAGCTTCTTCCGACGATGGAAGTTCAGAGTCCAGTGAGTATGAGGATAAAAAGAAACCTATGAATCCTCCCCCAGTGAAACCAGCAACTGAAGTGAAAAAGAAACGCAAACGTGAGCTGAAAGAAGAACTAATAGGTGATTACAAAGGAATATTAGCGCGCAAGCGTATGGCTAGTCTCAATGCAAGTGCAATAGTTGCTGCCACTTATGAAGTGGAGCGACATCTTGACAGAAATTTCGCATCTGATTGTAGTAGTTTTGAAAGCTTCCCTGAAGAAGAGAAGCATATTACTAAAAAGTCAAAGAAGCAAACAGCTGCTCCACTGCCACCACCAACACCATCACAACCCACCCATATCAAATTGGATACTAAAGACTTAAAAGAAGTAAAAGAAATTAAAATTGATCCTTCTGAATGTTCGGACACCAAAGACTCGTTTAATGACTTTAAGGATTATGTGCAAGATATTAAAGAAACATCACGTCCCACATCCTCTAGCTTGGTTATTGTTCAGGACACGGATGTAACTATAACTGGAGTTTATGTTAATCCCACGACGGGATCTAGTCAAGAAGCTTACTGTAAAATGCAATATCGTGTGCAATCGAGTGTAACAGAGGAACGTGTTCTCCGGCCAGGATCGGTTGAACCTCCTAAGTCATATACTCCGTTGGGTGCATTGTCAAGTATGCGGCCGCCTGGAGCTGCTACAGGAACTGATGGTGAGTCTTATAGATTTGATTTTTTTTTAATCACCCATATTCTGAAACTCCTATCTATGACTCATATTCGAGTACAGTCGTATGTTGGTATTACAAAAGTCGTATATCCGACTTCACTTCTACAAATATTGGAAAACGGACAACATCGCATACGACTGTTCATGTTTTATTATTATTCCGAATCTACACTCGCGAGCAAAAAAATGGAATCACTCAAGTTTGTCTTCTAAAAACATTAATCGCGATGGATACAATATCTATAACTTATTGTTAATAAGCTCGTTTTAAAGCCTGAACTTAAAACTTTAAATTAAGGGTAAAATCATAAAAAATCCATTGGTTAGTTTTTGCGCTATCCCCTATAATAATAAAAATAACAAATTATACTTGTTAAATTTGGCAAGACTTTTAAACATTGATACGCAATGCACCCATAGTTGGTCTTTTGTGTTGATTGTGCTGTTAAAAGTGAATTTAAACTTACCTTGATTTATTCGGCCTCCTAATCTTAGAAAACAATGGAAACCACGCCTGTAGAAGATAGTCAAGTTGTCACACTACTGCAACAAGGAATAAACCAATGTACTGTGTTAGCTCGGTCTAAACCAATCTTCCATGTCAAAGATCTATGGAAGATTTAGAAAAACTCGTAGGTTAGTGTAAAGGCCAGGATCTGTGTGCCACCGTATGTTATGACTGATTCATCGTGATGGCGTTTCTCCGAAATCGTGCTTTGACTGGCGTTGACGTCTAACAATAGTTGAAAAAGGTACGATCAAGACTTGCGATTTACGTTCTCAAATCAACACCAAAGACCATTTATTGCGTATGAATGTTTCAAAGTCTTGCCAAATTTAACAAGTATAATATTATTATTTTTGCTATTATGGCGGATAGCGCGAAAACTAACCAATGGATTTTTATGATTTTATCTTAATTTAAAGTATTAAGTTCAAGCTTGAAAACGGGCCTATTAACAATTAATATAGTTATTGTATCCATCGCGATTGTCGTTTTTAGAAGGCAAACTTGAGTGATTCCATTTTTTTCGAATTAAAGTCGTATTTGTGTTGTTTATTAGTCGTGTGAAATCTTTTAGACGAGATAAATATTTTTTCGGATAAAAATGGACAAAAACCTATTGTTTGCAATATGTATATGTAGATATTTTTTCAATATTGCTCCTATTTGTTTTATCAACCTGCGAGAGGGTCACCGCGCTTCCAAGACCATCGAAATGCACTTTTAAAATGCAAACAAAAAATTAAAGATGTACATATGTAAAAGATCTCTTCTCTGTAAACTACATGCAATCAACCTGGCAGTGATATCGCGACTCTAAGACCACTAAAATGCAATATTAAAATGCAACACAAAACTGGTTCTTAATGTATATCCGTCTAAACTACAGGAGCGTTGGAGCGGTTAGGCTCTTTTACATCTATCATTTTTGTATTTTTGTAGCGATAGCATTTTAGTTGTCTTAGGTCCACGCTATCGCTCTCAGATTAATGGCATGTGTTTTGTACAGCTATGTATTATATCTCATAAATACAGACAATACAATAACATATATCAATATTTGTATTGCATTTTGAAAGTGCATTTTAGTGGTCTTATACGACTAAGTATTGCTTAAATTTGGAGCTATATAAAACACTTATTTCTTTCCTCCTTTTCTTTGCATTTCGAAAATGCATTTTGGTGGTCTTAGGTCCGCGGTATCGCTGCCAGGTTTATGCAATCCTATTTGCATTGATACAAATAGCATATCCACTTTAAGAAAATCGTTGAATAAATCGCGAACTAAAATAATTTGTTTGATGACATTTTAATGATTTTGACAAATATATACACGCAACGATATACGATGTTTTTTTAAGCTTTTCGTATACAACGTATACCACTTGATGAATAACTATTTTGATGTGATACGAGTTCAAGTTCGAATACGAGTACGAGACAAAATATACTTGCGGAATATGGGTGAACATTTTATCGAAATTTCACCCTTATTATAATAGGCGTTTTATTAAACGAGTCGGCAGGCCCGTAGCCAGCATTTCGTTTCGAGGGGGGGGGGGGATTTGATCTAAAGACTAACGTGTAACTCTATAAGCAAAGAATTTAAAACTAGGAATAATTTTATTTTTTTTTATTTAATAATTAAATAAGGACATGGGGCAACTCGTGCAAATCCGGCATAACTGGCTTGCCTTTTTCGAAGCCAGTAGTAGTTGTGAAGCCAGTAGAGAAGCAAGTGGACTTGTTCAGTCTTGTATATAAAGCGATCTTGATGAAAATTTTTGAATTAAATATTCTTTCTGCCACAACTTTTAAGGGGCGGCCGGCGGACCAAGAAATTTTAAGATTTTCGAAATAGGCAACAACTTTCAAATATGATTGAATGATTGCTTTGATTTTAATGGATTAAAAAATCCCTTAAAACCCCGAATTTTTTGGTAAATTCACCAATAGAATGTCAAATTAAATTGAAATTTTTTTGAAAAAATAATGTATTGGAAAACCTTTAAGAAATCTGATTTTTTTTAGTTAAAATTGTTTGCTTGGGGAAAAGTTGATCAAGGGCTTTTGGGTGACATTTGGAGCGAAATATTCTGTGTACGCCAAAATTTAGTTTATTACCTAGCTGTCAAGGTATGAACTGTCAAATTCCATTGAAGGATGGCTACGATAATGATGGACTTAAAAACCTCAAAAAATTAGAATCTAAAAATTTTAGAATTATTATAGAACCATATTTGTCTCGTATGTTATATATGTAGTGCCACTACTGGCTAGTGTGACCTCAGCATAAGAACAAAATTAATCGATTTTTTAATCCACTTCACTCACGGAAGGATCGGATTTTCGACTGATTTTCATTACATGAGTTTAGATTTCGATTTGGAGTTTTGCTAAAATGGTTTTGAGATTACAGAAGAAGATTTTGGTCAAATCATCAAATAAAATTGAATAAACACACATAAAATAAGTCCAAATTTTTGAACAATCATGCAAAAAAAAACAGTTAATTGTACACAATTTGAATAAAAATGATGTATTATGTTGAACGGCGTGTGACTCGACTCTATTCTTTAAGTAGGATTGATTTCGTTGAGTGGTAATGAGATTCGTTCATAACCACTCAACGAAAGTATATAAAGGTTCGAATCAGCTTCGAGATCCAGCTCAACACCACACAAAGTGAACGTAGTGGATAACATACGTAATACCTTATTATAGTCTCCTCAAATTAAATATTATACCTAAATAATGTCTTGTTTTTAAACATTGAATTTTACCTAAATAGTCTTCTTATTGTTAAAGATTTTAATGTTTACCAAAAAGTTTAAACTTTTTATTTTTTTTTATTTCAAAATCATTTCGGGAGAGGATTCAGCCCCTCAAGCCCCCCCTCCCTGGCTACGTGCCTGCGAGTCGGTATTACGTTCCTTTTAAACGACATCCACACGCGTCGCACAAATGACAGCTTGATATTTAAAAAAAAATTTCAAAAAAAGAACAAACATTAATAGTGTTTATATTATTCCAAAACACTGACAACCTGCAAGATGCATATATTACAGGTAATATCACTAGCGTTTTCATTTTTGTTTAGTTCTGCGCGTGTTGTCAAAATCAATAGTAAAAAAATTGAATTTCAAACAGTCACCACAAATTTGTTTTTGTTTACTGTGTACTGTGCACAAAGGCAACCATCTTGAAATTTGACAAGCTGCGCCTGATAACACCTTACATATGTGTACTGTGGATAACGTGAGGTATAAAAAGGACATAATAAGAGAAAGTAGAAGAATAGGATCGAAATCACATCCATTATGCTTTTTCCAAACACGAAGTTGGTATTGACAAGGATAAATATGTCAATGAACCTCGTTATATAAGTTCTAATTTTAGAGATGAATTGCAAAATGAAGCACAAGCCACTCTTTTTTCGGTCTAACCGAAACGGCAACTCCAAAGAAATCAAGGGTATTTGAACCAGTTTCACATTTGTTTTTTGTATCCTACGTTTGTGATACGCCTCCGAAAATGTATTGTGAAGGATTTATGTTTCCTTTGTTCTGGCTTCTTTATCTTCACCCTATAGTAGGTGAATAAAAATAGTCAAAACTAATAGAAAGCACTGAATAAATTGACAAGTATACATTTTTATTCAAATTTACAAAAGGCGTTTTAAAATGTATAAACGCCGAAAAGTTTCGTTTTGCATGTCGTATTAGATAGCCAGAGTAAGCGTATAATGATGCTCTTTCATAACTGAACCAAATCCTTACGGAAATACGACTAAAAACTGCGTTCATTCAACGTTTTTATAATTAAAATTCAGACGATGTTGGACTTCGACTCAATGGGTTGTCATCCGTTCCGTAATGAAGCTGTTTATCAAACAAAGAATGTTCATTGAGTAAATGAAGTATTTTCATAAGTGAACGAAATTTTTCGTGGAGTCAATGAATTTTTTTCATCAATAACCGTAAAATGCATTTTTTGATTAATAATTAATTTGTTAAGTCAACGAATTTATTCGAAATAATGGTATTTATCTTTTGCGTTGTATTTATCTTGTTCATTTTATTGATTCAAAATATTTATTTTATGTAGTTCACTTCACACTTGATTTTTGTCAAAAAATCTGTCAATGAAGAATAAACGAAACAAAAATTAAATGACGTGTTGACAAGGTGCCTGAAGCCTGACAGCAACAATTGATGATTCAAAAATAGAATCAGCAATAACCGTGCGGTGTCGCGTTGTCACAACAAGTAGTTTTCAGTTGTGTTGTGTTCATTTACAAATTCCTTCAAAACAAATGAGATTTAAATTTGGTTTAGTTATTTTAAAAAAGTGTATGAATTCAGAATTAAGCCATCATCAACCAACATATTTTTTAAAATATGTGTTTTATTGGGCAAACGAATTTTGCGTGGAGTCAACGAAAACTCAGTCAACGTAAAGAATTTCATAACTTTATGAAGAATATTATAAATATGCGGAATTGCAATATTTATGAAGAGAGGCTAACAGTAAGGTGAAAAAAGTTGAACCTATTAAGATGAGCTGCAATGTATCACCCTGATTGAAAGGAAATTATTTCTACAGCGTCTAGTTTTTAGGTTTTGAAGTTCATATCGCGTTATTATGTAGGACTTTTTTATATTCACAAAATCTGCCGATAAGAAAAACAAAAACTTCTGTACCTATAACCAATTCCATCACCGTTTAATAGTAAGAACCAAGATCTCTTTCTTTAAATTAATATAGCGGAAACTCTGCAAGAGATTGATGGTCGACAACTTGAATTTAAGGTTTCTGTAAAGTAATCTTACCATTCTAAATCTTTTAAGTCGATGACGTCAAACTATTCCCATTTAGCGCAATGTGCCAACTCTTTAGTTTTATCATGTCGTTTGAAATTTTCACAGTGCATAAAGAAAAGAGCGAACAGTGTTGTGTTTTAATATCTTTTCGCTCCTCATCTGCCAAGTGTTTATGTATGCTTCCGCTTTCATTCTGTTATGCATTCTTCTTTTGCATATTCACCCAAATACACTTATGAGATGATGGTTATGTTTATGTCTGAAAAATATGTCAACCGTGTGGTTAGATGAGCTTTAAAGTCAAATAATGTTACACCAAACCTAACGAGAGACCGAATCGGCACTTTAAGGTCACTCTGCCCAATATTCTATATATCAAATGTACAGATTGTACCCTTTCTCAAACAAATATATATACAAACAAAAATATTTTGCGATAATTTGATAGAAAAAAAAATATCAATTTGAAATTTTAATTTCTAATTTAACTTATAGATCGCTCAACACCACCAACATCTGCAGACTCTGCTCCACCAATAGTAGAATCGATTAATCATTCAAACATTTATCAGCCCAATGACTTGAGCCATCACGACCCATCAGATCATTCACATTATTCGTATCATCATCACATGTCACCATCGCCAATGTCACTGCATCCACATCCTGCAGATCATGCATCACAGATGCACCACTACGGTGGCCATCAACCAGGAGCAGACCCTCCGCCGCCACAGGCGCTGAGCGCCCATCATTATCACACACCGCAACAACCTCCACCACCTTCGTCGGCTTCAATATCACAGGGACGATGTGAGTCACCAGTGCGCTATGGTGGTGGCTATCAGGCGCAGCATCCGACTTTATCCATGACAGCTGGAGGTGGTTCGAGTGCATTCTGTGCACCACCCAGTTTGCAGCAACAACAACAACAACAACAACAACAACAACAACAACAACAACAACAACAACAGCAGCAGCATCAGCATCATGACATGAGCGGTAAGTACACAAATCACAAATTTGTTTGTTTCTTGAGTATAAGAGTATAAGAATCACTGGTGGAGAGTAATAGGAAGCTGTCAACACTTAAGGGCACAAAAACGTTGGGTGTTTCTAAAATCGCTGATTGATACATGCACGTTCATCATCATATAAAATGTACTACAATCTTGACCAAAAGTTTTGCATCAAAAAGAGTTGCCAATTTAACAAATACTTTTGTATCAGGCATATGCAGGAAAATGAGATCTCAGAGGACTCGTCAATCTCAGTTGTCTGAGCAAGATTCCTAGACAAAAATTCTAAGTTTTCCTGTAAAATTTTGAGTTGATATATGATTATTCGTCATTGTCAGATTAAAACATATTTAACATAAATGAGCCATAACAATGTTGCAAACATTTATCAACTGACTAAATGAGAAGCTGTTAAACTATTCATTTATCTATAAATTAATGATCAATTAATTGTAATGTAATGATAAATTGTCTGGTAATTCAAAACAAACTACATCATTCCCATTATCTAATATGTATGTTTTTAAAATTAGTAGCCTTTTGTTTTTTACTTGCGATATACGTAGGCCAAGAAAAAAAATCGAGATAATAATTTATCTCGCAATTCTATCTGTCTGTCTGTCTGTACCTCAACCTACAGCTTAAACGGCTGAAGCGATTTTCTTCAAACTTTGGACTTAAGGTTCTTACGGGATTCCCTAGAGGGAAAATTGAAATTATTTTTAACTCAAAAATATTCACAAATTGATTTGTTTGATTGAACGGCTCTAACGATTTTGAAAAAAAAAAAAAAATACGAGTTACTACAATAAATGTTTTGGTAGAATTTTTTTTTTATAACGGTTATTAACGGTACCTGTCATAGAACCCATTTTTTGGTTTTCCAATTTCTCGTTAACGGCTACATCGATTTAAACCAAATTTTTTATGTAAGAGGTCCCTAATAATTTTAACAATTTTGCATATAATTTTTCGAAAAAATAATTTTTGGATTTTAAAAAAAAATATTGAAATTTCATTTTTGAAAATGCAATATCTTGAAAACGAGTCAATGAATATATGTATCTTTAACTTTGTGTGAAATTGCATTTTATTAAATACTAAATGTTCAAGAATTTTAATATATAAAAAAATAATTTTTAAGAAAACCACTCTTACGATTTTTGATTTTTTTTCTTCATAAATTCTTATTAATCAAACAAATCATATGGCCTACTTTTTTTAGCTCTATCTGTTTTAGCTATTAAAATAACAAATTTATAGTAGTAATTCATATTTTTGATTGTCGTTTACAACTTTTTTTTAATGATATCATAATGTTATGGAACTAATACATATCCACACTGTCAAATTCAAGCACGTTAAAGTTGTTAGCTGCGAGAGTAAGTTTGTGCGATCCAGTCGTGTCCATTTTTTTTTTTTATAATAATAAGATAATCATTTTTAAAAGACGCTTAATACTTTTTTCCACGGGTGTATTTATCTTCATATATTGATATATGCATGTTTGTTGACTAAATCTGCTCCTATGCTCTGTATATATCATGTGTGCATTTATACATATAAAGTGTGCGCACACTTGATTACTTAGTCATTCTGAAAGCCAGCAGCCAGCACAAGTGGTTGCGACTCAAGTGAGAGATATCGATGACAGGAGCAGTTCTACACCATCATTGGATGAGTTATCCTTCGATCTATTTTTGAGTTAATGGAGTTTTCTTTTTAGAGTTATTGGAATTTCAATTGAGGAAGAAGGGAAGTTAAAAATGGTCTGCTTTGACAAGTGTCTTTGGCCTTGTTTGGTATAGCTTTTGCTTTTGATTTTTAAATCAGCGTATTCTTCTAAGTTTTTTTTTTTTTTTAAATAGTAGAACGTTGTAGAACTGAATCCCTCATTAATGTACATAAACTATACGTGGGTATCGGCTATGAAATCGTATACAATGTAAAGAAATGAAAAACAAGAACGGTTGTTCTAAATTAAAAGTTATAGTCTAAGAGCTGGCAGCAGATTTTGGTCGTGAAAGGAAACCAAAAGATTTTAATAGTATAGCTAGTCCTGGTGAAGGCGATTACGAATACGTTCGTCTGCCAGCATGTAGTGGCCCCGTTACTACGTAAAAGTGAATCAAAAGTACAACTTTTCTGAAAATTGAATTCGCGTGGGAAACCATTTCAAATGTAACATGAACTCCATAAATCGCGGATTTTTTATTTTTATTTTTTTATTTATTATTTTATTTTTTATTTTTATATGATTTTGAGGGAAACCATTTGAAATGTATCCCCATCAAAAGGTCTTGACCCAAAAAAAAATTAAAATGTAAGTGACAGACGTTTGAGTGGCCCCAAACAACTGACAGCTGCGATATAATTCGCGGATATTTTTATTTTTTTTTTTTTAAATTGTATATTAGTGGTAGCTTTTTCAAATGTTTACCAATTAAAAGGTTCTGACTCAAGAAAGTGATTTTAGAAGTTACAGGCGTTTAAGTTACGCCAAACTGCTAAAAAGCGCGATAAAAGTCGCGGATGTAATTACTAGTTTATCAAAAAGATTAAAGAAACAAATATCTTGAAATGCATCTCAATTTAAAGGGCTTGACTCCCTGAGTTGCAAAATGTAACTGACAGACGTTTTGAGTTACGCCATACTGCTGAAAAGCGCGCCAAAAGTCGCGGATGTTATTACTAGTTTATCAATTAGACTATCAATACAAATCTCTTGAAATGCATCTCAATTTAAAGGGCTTGACTTCCTGAGTCGGAAAATTTTACTGACAGACGTTTTGAGTTACGCCAAACTATTGAAATCCACGAAATAACTGGCCTTCAAATATTATTATTGTTTTTTCTTTCAATTTACCTAATTAAAAGGTTTTGATTAGCTGAAAAAGAAATTTCGAAGGAATTGGTAAACATTTGAAGAAGCTACCACTAATATACAATTTAAAAAAAAAATTAAAAATATCCGCGAATTATATCGCAGCTGTCAGTTGTTTGGGGCCACTCAAACGTCTGTCACTTACATTTTAATTTTTTTTGGGTCAAGACCTTTTGATGGGGATACTTTTCAAGTGGTTTTCCCCAAATTCCTATTACTAAAAACATAGAATAAAAAATCCGAGATTTATTTCGCGCCTTTCCAGCTGTTGGATGACAATAAAAACTATTTTGTTTTATACATTAGTACTCTGGTAGTCAAGACCTTCCGATTGCGATACATTTTGGTGGCATACATCAATAATCTAAAAATTTCAATAAAAAATCCGCGACTTTAATCGCGTCTGTCGGGGGTTTTGGGACCCACTAAGACGTCTGTCATGTACATGTTCGCACTCAGGGGGTCAAGATCTTTCGTTTGTGATACATTATAAATGGTTTCCTTTTCGAGAAAAAACGCCAAAAAAACGGGACATCTGTCGGTGGTTTCGGGGCCACTTAGACGTCTGTCACGTATATATTTACACTCATGGAGTCCATGGCTAAAAGTTGTGATCTATTTCAACTGGTTTCCCAAAAGCCTAAAAACGCTGAAAAATCGCGTTTTCCGGGACGTCTGTCTGGGTTTTGGGCTTTTCCATCTGTCCTACTCTACTGGTCTCTTTCCGAGTGGATGGAAAACAGCATTTGTCCAGCCTGTCTCTAAAAAAGGCGTATCTTCTTCACCCTCAAACTATCGTCGAATTGCACTTACGTCCCTTCTTTCCAAGGTCATGGAAACGCTGACCAATTTTCAGCTCAAGAAATATCTCGAAGAACGAAGGCTTCTTAATGACCGGCAGTACGGCTTTCGTAGCAATAGGTCCACTGGTGATCTGATGGTATATCTCACCGAGCAGTGAAACAAATCTTTACATCGTTTTGGAGAAAGTAATGCCGGATTTACACGACTGGCAAAGTTGCCAATATTTCTGCCAAAAAAATGGTAAAATAATAGCAGAAATAATTTTTTTATGACATGCATTTACGCGAGTTCAAATAATGGCAGATTTCAAAATACTGGCAACATGCCATTAAAGAATGAGCAAGTTCATTCTTATCTAGAATGGCATAATTTCGGAAAATGGCGTCAGTAAAGTGTTTACACATAGTCATATTAATGGCAGCATTTTATGCCAAATTATCTCTGCCATTTTAATTTGGCAAAAATATTGCCAGTATTTATGAAATTGATGAAAATAAAAATGGCTATAATTTGACAGATACAATGGCATTTTGCCATTCGTGTAAATGCAGATAAGATTATTGCACTTGATATTTCAAAAGCGTTTGATAGAGTTTGGCATCAAGTAGAGTTGCGCAAAACAGTTCCAAAAGCGGAACGGACATGGAACGATTCTTAATTAATCGTTCCGCGGAACTGTTTCCAGGAACTAGTTCCCATGCGTAAAGGGAATTAGTTCCTGGAAACAGTTCCGCGGAACGATTAAGATTTTCCAAATTTCCCATTAATTCGTTCTGTCATGCATACATACATGGTTGCGTGGCTTTCGTGTCATTTATGTTTATAGTTCCTACTTCATAGTTCATAGTTCCTTTGCTGTTTTAGTTCCATTTTCCATATCAAGTTCCGAGGTTTTAAGTTCCAAGTATAGGTTCTTTTCATTTGTGGTTCTTTTTAGAATCAGAATGGGGAATGGGCTAACGAATATTTTAATATTCAATTCAAACTGAATATTTTTTTTAATGTTTTGATGTTGGGAAGTAAAAAAAAAATATGTCAAATTCAGATAAGTTAGCTTAAGCTGAAAATTGTTACACAACTTTGATTCATCATGAGAAATGGGCTGTCGAAATTTACCGTCAATTAATAGGTACAAACATTTTTGATTAAATTAAAATAAATTTCTTACACAAAATCTCAACTTTTTTCAAAAAAATATTTAACTTTTTTACAAAAAAAGACTTTTTTACAAAAACAGACTTTTTTACAAAAAAAAAAAAATTAACATTTTTACAAAAAAAAAAAATTAACTTTTGAACAAAAAAAAAAATAACTTTTTAACAAAAAAAAAAAAAACTTTTTTACAAAAAAAATATAACTTTTTTAAGAACACAAAAATTTACTTTTTTACAAAAAAAAAATAACTTTTTTACAACAAAAAATGAACTTTTCAGAACTGTTAAACTCGCTACCAAGATTGCTTAAAAAAAGATATAAATATTATAAAGATGATTCCAAGTACCTGCGTGTACAAAATTCAGTGCCAACTTAAGTTTCCTACTTTAACCACAGCAATGATGAAGACATTGCGCGTTGCACTTAGTTAACATTAATATCATGTTTCTTGCCAAAGCTATAAGAGCAATTTGGATCTTATTTCAGAATTTTGTCTTATAATACTTTAGATTATTTAATTCCAAATTCTTAGCAGAACTGGACAATGTTGTATCTGTTTTTTGAGTGCTTCATTATTACTTTAATTCATAGTTAGATAGCATCACAAATATAACATACATATGTATAAATTTTCAACTAATGTGGTTGTGTAGAAAATTTTATAACAAACAAAGGACAATAGGCAAATCTGGTCCAGCACCATTAAGAACGGCCTTGATATCGTATATAGGTACATATTTCTGCATTCATTATCCGTTAACCGTTTGTCCAAATTCGCAGTGTGACAAAAGTCACGTTTCGTAGTGCAACGGCCTCTGAGGTACCTTGGTCTAGGTTCAAATCCAGTTGACGGCAAAACAATTTATAATTTAAAATTGGAACTATAGACTAAGCACTACTAAAAAAGGAATCTGATTATTGGTGTAGGAGCCATGAAATTGCAATAATTCCAGCCAAAATGTAATACTCGGTGGTAGCCAACACAAGTGGTTGTTGTTCATTCAAAACCTTCAATTTATAATATGACGGAGCGAAAGCTATGCCGCCTAACTGCAATTGTTATCACGACAAATACCTAAGAAGTAATTTATTTTAAATAAAATGAGTTTTAGGGTCAGAACTCCCTTTTCCCTTACCTTTTCTTCAATATTTTGTGTATTTTTCGTTCGATTTAAGCCATTTTGGAATTAAATTCTTTGAGCCCATGGAAAACTACCTGAATTTTTTCAGATTTTTAAAATTGTGTTTAGGGGGTCGCAAGCATCAATTCTATATAAAAAGCAGTTAGATAAAATAGATAGATAAAATTCTTCATTTTTTCGATTCTATATTGATACAATTATAAACTTAAGAGTACGGACATGGCAATCTGCCGTCTGCCGGATATGACATTTCATGAGTAAGTAAATATAAAATTAAAAAAGTAAAAAAGAAATCATGTTATTAACAATAATTTTACAAAATGATTTATACACTACGAGTATCTTGATATATAAAAAGAAAAAAAAAATATTTTTAATCAGAAATAGCAAGAATAAAAACGAAAAGTGACACTAAATTTATAGTTTTAGCTAAGATTAAATCGGTATGGTTCTTAGGTTTTCATAATTTTGATGATTTGCAACATAAAAACATAAGATTTAGATAAATAATGGGAGAGCGATAATCCTGAGGTTTTTGCAATTTTAATGATTTGCCACATAAAAAGTAATATATTTAAACGATTTGGGATTTTTTGCAATTTTAATGATTTGCCACATAAAAAGTAATAATTTTAAATGATTTGTTATTTTTTGCAATTTTTATGATTTGCCATATAAAAAGTAATAATTTGAAGAAATATTTAAAGAATCAAAATTTCAAAAACTATTCCGATAATTTAAAGCGTGTTTGCAAAATTTGTATAAGTTAGACCAACCACGACCACCATTTAATATTTCATACAAGCTATTGAGTGAAATAAAACTTTCTTGGAAATACAAGCGCCGAATTTCTTGTAATAAAGGGCAAACCGCAATGAAGTGGTAAACATCTTCACATTCTCTTCTGTTGCACAAGTCACAAGTCTGCTGAAGATCAGTTCTATGTGGGATGTAGTTCAGATTAAGGATTTCTACTCTTGCTCTGAAAATAGTACTTATAGCCTCAGACGAGTACTTAACGTTGAAATAGCTATCCTCAGTTAGAATTTGATGGTTAAGGTTCCTGTAGAATAATCTGGAAGTTGACGACGAGGCTCTGGTTAGGTGCTGGTCATATATCCTTTCATCGGTCTTAGCAATAATTGATGCGAATATATTTTTTTCCATTCGAAAACGTTCTCCTCTGTTAAGGACAGACGAAGGTCATTGGATAAGGCCAACTGATTCCATTCCCTAAAAGGATACTGATTCAATTGCAGTTGTCTTATCAAAATTGTTTTATGGAGACTGGTATTGCTTCTCCTCATCACTTTTATTAAATAGTCTCCATGAGCTTTAAGATTATTAATGTAGATGGGTGGTAAGCCAGATTCCACGTGTATAGCATAGGTTGGTGCTGAATTCGGTAATCGAAATATTCGTTTGAAGAAGAATCTTTGAACAGCTTCAAATTCTTCGAAGGGCGTAACACCAAAGGCTTGCACTCCATAGCACATGCAAGTGTTAATTGTCGCACTAAACACTTTATATTTTGTCGAATGGTCAATGTTTTGGTTAGCAAAGAACCTTTTGCACATAATATTTAGCGCCAGCTTAGCTTCAGTGCTTTTATCCTTTGCATGCTTCCCAAAGTTCAAGTTCGATGTTAACAACACTCCAAGGTACTTGAATTCACGTACTATGTCAATCGTTTCATTATTGAGACGCCAAGTTTCTTCAGGTAGCCTTACCCTTCTATTTTTTGGACATTGATGCGGAGATCCCAAGTCTTACAGTAATCATCCAGACGATTAATTTGGAGTTGGAGAGTAAAGGGGTTGTCAGCTATTAATACCAAGTCATCAGCGTAGAGAAGAACCTTGATGAGAGTTCCAGCGAACATAACACCTCCAGGAAGCATTTCAGAGATATCATCGATAAACAGCGCGAATAAAAGAGGGCTTAGAATACATCCCTGTGTATCAAATCCCTGACGTATCAAACCACTCTGACAACTTGGTACCATCCCAAACTGCTGCACTAGATGACGACAAGAAATTTTTATAAAGCATCAAAAACTTCCGAGACACTCCAAGCTTATCGAGCTTATATATCAGAGCCTGTCTGTTGACGGTATCAAAAGCGGCTTTAAAATCAACAAAACATACATATAGTCTCTTATTTTTTTCAGTATATTTCTTAGCAATGCAAGTTAAGGCAAAAATGTGATCCATAGTGGAAAATCCAGAACGAAAACCCGCTTGGAATAAACTCAAACTGTTGGTTCTTTCTATCCAGTTCGAAAGCCTTCCATAAAGAATTCCCGCAAATATCTTTCTTAGAGAGTTGAGTATTGAGATTCCTCTATAGTTTTCGGGTTGCATCGCATCACCTTTTTTCAATATTGGGAATATGAGGGCTTTTGAAAAAGTTGTAGGCACATAAGCATTGTTACAAAGAAGGTTTAAATAATTTACGATATACGTTTTGAGTTGGTCATTGCTATGTTTTAAGAATTCAACTGGGATACCATCAATGCCTGCCGCTTTGTTGTTTCTCATTCCTAAAAGAGTTGCCTCCAGTTCTCCTAAAGATATCGGAGCGTCCAATTCAGACACATAAAAGTCTTGCATTGCATAGCTGAAGGTATGAAGATGCTCATCAGCCGACAAAAGAGTTTTAAAATGTGCTGCTAGAGTCTGAGCTTCAACAGCGATCTTCATACCTCGGTGCAATCCACTCAGTTCACGTACGCTGGACCAAAATTCCTTGGAATTTTTGCTATTTTGTACCTGTACGGCCAGATTTTTAAGGTTATTTATTTTTTTGGTAGAGCATAATTGTTTAAATTCCTTGTTGGCACCAAGATACAAATTTTTGAAGGAGATGATGTTTTATCAATCTGAATAGCTTTAAATATTTAAACGACAGTTTACTCCTTGTCGAACCATTTACATTTAGGTGTGAAAGTTATGTAATTATTATTAACATCTGGTGCCGAGGCATAAATTATTCTCACAACATTTTCTTCAATTTGTTCTACGGAGCTTGTTGACTGGAGCGGAAGGAAGTTACATTGGTAATCTAGATTTGCTTTGTAACGGGAGGCTTTGCTTTGAATCCATTTTAGTTTTCGTAGAGTATCCAAGTTCCTCGGTTGGATTTCTGCCTTAAAATGCGCTTTAATCATAATTGGTAAGTGAGAAGAAAAACCAGCCAAAAGCACCTCAAAATCATCGACTACATTGAACCACTCTCCAGATATGGCACAAAAGTCAATTACTGATTGTCCTTGACAGCTAATGAACGTGAAATTGCCATCTACGTCGCCATTCGACACTCCATTCAGCACAAAAAATCCAAAATTTTCAAAAAATTCTGCCAGTAGTTTACCATTTCTGTTAAGAGTTATATCTTTTGAACTCCTGTTGGCACCGAAATTCAGCAGGGTTTGTGACATATGAGCAGGATGATTCTGATAATCACCAATCCGAGCATTGAGATCGCCAATAATAAGAGTATTTTCTAAAGACGAATTGGTCATAAAACTACACAAATTATCAAAATCATTCTGCCAATTGTTGCAGTTAAGATAAACCGGTATAATATAATAATTCAAACTATTGCTTAATATATGAATAAGAAGTTTGTTATTAATGGTCCTAAATTGAGCAAGGTGAGAAATATTTGATTTTATGGCACAAAGTATACCTCCACTCGCCCTCCCATGTACACTACTTCGTATTGCTGAGATAAAAGTTATTTTATAATCTTTGAAATATTTTAAAAAATCATTTTCATCTTTCGGTTCTAAAAAAGTTTCTATTAATATAATAACATCAAAACTAAAAATATATTTGAAAAAATCAGGTTGCACGAGTTTGCTTTTAAGACCTGTTATGTTATAAGCTAAGATCGTTAAATTAAGTAAATTTAAATTTATAATAGTTTTTGGGCAGATGACAGTTTTGTCCTAGTGCGTAGTCGACCTAAAATGCTTCGGCAACTGAAGCCCAGATGGCGGTAACATCGACTGAGAGCCAGATGATGATTGATGGTTTTCAACTGCGATTAACTTCGCTCCCTCGCTGCAGTCAAAATACTCCAAAGAACTGTCACCAAACATGTTGTTGACAAATGTCAACTCCGCGACTGTTTTTATGACAAGGCCTCGTGAATGTTTAAACGCAAATGTGTTATTGTTTATTTGCAATTTATCACCTTTGATACTGATTTTGGCATCCGGTTTAATTTCCAAAGTTTGTTTTCGGTACATCAATGATTGCTCTCGGTAAATGCTAATGCCCTTACCCTTGAGTTGGCTCGCGGCGGACAAGATTTTTTCTGCATCTTCTGCCGAGTGAAGTTCAATGAAGACCGTACCTGTTTGTAATTGTGTGTTGTGGAGTACCCGAGTTTTTTTCAAGTGAATTTCTTCACCTTCTTTTAACTTGAGAAGCCCCTGGCATGTTTGTTTTGCTAAATCAACAGCATTGGTTTCTCTGTCTAGAGGAAGGTGTACCACCAGACAGTTTTCGTTAGTTTTTCGCGAAATCATTTCTAATTGAGACTCCAATACATCACACCGCTCGGTCATAACCTTTAATTTCTGGTTCAATTGTGCATTAGTTGACTTTAATTCGTTTATTTCGGTAGACAAGAATGCAACATCAGATTTCGTGGCCAAATCGGATATAGTCTTATTTAAAATGTCTTGCAATTGAGTAATCGACATATTTCCAACTGCCATTTTGTTCGAATCGTGTTTTTTTGTTATATTGTTAGATTCTGGTGAAGTGTCCGTTATCCCTCTTTTATTGTTCATAAGGATATTCCGTAGATGGATATTTGATTTTTAAACTTAAAAATACCTCCTACCTTGGACAGTAAAGTGATATATTCGCACACAAAACGATTTTCTGGTGCAAAACAAGTTGTTTTATATACTTTTTATAAATGATTGTTTGATGTTTTCAAAAGAAATTTCAACTCTATTAAGAGCTTAGTTAAAATTACACTTCCACCACTGACAGTTGAAATGTCATTCGTTAAAAAGCAGTTATTGGAGTATTTAATTTGTAAAAAATACAAATATTGGTTCTTAAATAATCTTTTCCGAATCATCTCTGGAAAACAACAAACAAATATCAATTTGTATCTCGTTTATCGGAATCTCAAGGTTTTAAATGGCAATTCGTAAAAGCTAGACAAAACAACCCAAAAATCCACCCTTATACATACTATCACGGGTTGAAAATATTTTTAAGCTTACTCCTAATTTAGGAACGAAAGTTGTACATTTATTACGGACTGATTCCTAAATAGATACAAACAATAAATAAAACATTTTTTATTTTGCTTTTTATGATACTGAAAGATTTTTAACTCACATAATTTTAAAAATCTGTGTCATAGGTTCAAAGAAATGAATTCCAAAAAAGGGCTTAAATCAAACGAAAAATACACGAAACATTAAAGAAAAACTAAGGAAAAAGGGAATTGTGACCCTAAAACTCATTTTATTCAAAATTAGATAACTTTCGTCACACAGCGAATTATTACAAACGGTTAACGGATAATGAATGCATAAATATGTACCTATATACGATATGAAGGCCGTTCTTATTGGTGCTGGGCCACCGCTCCATACTTCTTTGCCCATTGTCCTGTATACTGAATGGTTTTTTACCTAAATGGCATATTTCCAAAGTTATAAAGAAAAATATCATGATTTGAGCGTGTTTTTCACTGTTGCATTTTTCCTGCAGTGAGCACAGGTTTTCAACGCTGCAAATTTAGCTACAGACTACTCTTACATGTCCCAACAACATATCAAAAAAGCAGAACTACATCGCGCTTTGCGATTTAAGCCTATTTTTGTATTAATTACTGACTGCGCTATATGTATGCACATAAAAAAAAAATATTTATATAGGTATTTATATTGATAGATATGGATATATCGATATCCCCTTTCCTTTCTCTGTTGTTAGTTCAATGTTTGTTTATAAAGTTCCTCTTCCTAGTTCAATATTCAATGGAACTATTACTAAATAAACAAACCTGGAACTATTAATAACAGGAAAGAAATGAAAAGGGGACTATGGACATACAACAATACAACATTAACTGCCCGAGCAGAATGGAGTCGCTGTAGCGGCCGCTTGTCGCACTGTCAAAGTTAAAATATACGAAAACAGTACACAGCGCCACAATGAGAAGCTGTAGCTGCAGCAGTTGCTGTCGCCAAAGTTGAATAATTTTCAACTTTCTGCTTTTAGTCGCGCTACTTTTTTGACATATCTGTGGGTCTGTTCAAAACACTGTATGTAAACTAAAAATTGGGTTCGTTCAACACATTAAGTTATTTTTTCAAGTTTATTATAAACTGAAATTTGGAAAAAAATTGGTTTCGATAGCAATGATTGTAGAAAAAAAGCATTTGAATAAAGTCTTATTATTAATAATTTGAGTATGTTGTCACGGACCCCAAAATTGCACAACTTTGAGAACTCAATTTTAAAATTGCGCAGTGTTTACGCTACAAGTGAGACCATTTTGTATGAAAGCTCCAATGGGCTTGGATGAAAAATATAAACAAATTCTTCACATATATAAAACTGATGGAATTTTTCTAGATACTGTTGTCCTTTTCTCCTTCCAATTTTGTATCTGTCAAGGGTAAGGTTTAACAACATAGACCTACTTTTTCCAAAAAGTGCCAAAGTGAGAAATAAACATGCATGCTAAAGACACCTGTTTGCAAAAAAACATGCGAAAATTGTTCTGACAGATAATTTTAGTCACCATATAGGATTTTAAATTTTTTTTTTGGCAAGCAAGTGATATTTTTTTCCACGTTTGCACTTTTTGCAAAATGAACACAAAAGAGTGCCGCAACTGGAACTGAAGCCATAGCTGAAATAGCTATCAAATAGTATCGTGCGTGCTATTTTCCATGTGGCCACAATGCAGCTGCGCAAAATATTATTTCTTTTTTAAAAGTTCAATAAAATATTCTGTGTTGTGCTCTACCACGTTGAATTTTGTTTGTTTGTTTTCTGTTGTGTCAAATACCGGCATACTTTGTGTTTTATATATTAAAAGAGACATGAAGAATTGAAAACAACATGCAACATATGGAACACGCCTTGTAAAAATTAGAATTCCAAACATCTGAACCAACCCAAACAAATCTAAATGTCAAAGAAAAAAAACGTTCTTTCTGCGCTACACCATTGTGGACGACCTTTGCGACCTAGTGAGCGATTTAAATGACAGCTTGTGCTACAGCGATTTTTACCGCGACCAGCGACTTGCATTGCGTTCAAGGGGTTAAAGCGAGAGTGAAGAGAAAGGAGAGAACGAGACTGACGATAATTCGCTCACGAAATATCTGTACGTATACTCACGGTTGCCACTTGGAAATACAACTTGTGACCAAAATTGAAAATAAAAAGGACCAAACCGAGTTAAAAGTGACCAAATTAATTAAAAGCTGAAAACTTCTTGTACACATAAAATTAAAGTTAGCCATATTTTTTTCATTTATTATCATAAAAAATTAAGAATTTCACAAAAATAAATAAGCAAAAAGGTACAACATAATTCACAAAATTACTTTAAGGGCAATGTGATCGCCCCTTCATAAGAAACATAAATAACTAAACATAAAGGTTTATTTATAAATCACATTTTTTCACAGCATTTTATATTAAATTCACAATATTTTTTTAAATAAATCAATACGAAATTGTGTATAGTTAAATTAAATCTACTAAAATGTACACACATAATATTATCTACTTATTTAAAAAAAGGTTTCTGCCACAAAACACAAAAATATATCAAACTTTCCACCTGTCAATAAATTGTCAAATGAAGTGGTCATGGATGGGTAATGCTTTGCGTTAAATTTAACACATGCATCGTTTACATTAGGCGATGAAAAAATTGCGCTTCATTTCGAGAAAATGAAAATTAGAAGTCGATTTTTTGTTGATTTCTTTTGATGACTGGGTATATGCCCAGCGGGAAATATCGTCCCCAATGAATTTTATAGCTGAATTCTTCAATCAATTCACTAGCCAAATAATAAAAGGAAACCTTCATGCAATGATTTAGTGAGTGAAGAGTCATGCGAGGTTTCCTCAGTTCATAGATTTGAACCCACTTTTTGCTTTGTGTGTAGAAAACAACAAGACAACAATAAAACAAATCAATTCACTAGCCAGATAATTCAAGGAAACGACATGTAATGATTTAATAAGTGAAGAGTCATGCAAGTTTTCTCAGTTCATAGATTTGAACCCACTTTCTGCTTTGTGTTTAGAAAGCAAACCTTTCTGTCGTTGAATTAAAAATATCCATATCAAAATATGGAAAATTATAAGATGAAAAAACTGTTGAAAAGTCATGTAGAAGTTCATCAGTTTATCATCTATGTCCACTCATATGCTTTGTAAAGTGTGCACCGCCATTGTGTGTTTTGATAGAAGTTGATTTTTTTTTTTGTGTTCTCTGTGTTGACATTGTCTACTGACAGTAAATATTATAAGAGGGCTTATGAATTTCCATTAAAAAGAGGCAATCTCAGATTTTCTCAAAGTATTTCAGTTTTTTGGTTAATCACCACTTCGAAGTGGTGATTAACCAACAACCACTGACCTAGTAATTTAACTTTAATTTAAGGTTTTAATTCTATATTTTAATTAACCAATCACAAATAATTCACAACACAACAGAGTTAATGAATTTACTATTTATTTAATTTTCTTCACATTTTTCATATTGAATTAACTAATTGCTAAATAAGCAACTACCTACTTCTATATCTTGTGATTTGATAATTGAATTTTCATTTATATTTTCATCGAAAATATTGAACTGATGAATAAACCACATACATTTATGCAGTGAATTCATAGATTATGCAACCACCATGTTTTTCATCATCTGGGTCGGTGAATAAACAACTTCCAACGAAGTAGTGATTTCGTTGGCGAATTTGCATCGGATTTTCAGCATGTGCTTCCCGCCTAGGACATGCCCATGTTAATTTCATCAAAGGAATCAGCTGAAAAGTGGACGGTGCAGCTGCCATTCCTCAAGTAAAAAGCTGATTTTTCCTCAATGAATTTTTGAATTTTTCCCGCTGGGCCCTTTTTTCATTTCAACCTACAAGTGTGTGAAATCAAAAAAGGGGTGGGTTAATATGAATAAGATACATCCAAAATTACGTCTACGTGCCAGCAATAGTTATTCAAAACGATCAATCAAGCTCTTTTATCGAAAATGCGCGCATTTGGTTTCGATGAATCTCTTCTTCGTTGGATTAGAAATTACCCTTCGGACCGTTCAATACAAGTTTTATTGGACGGTTTTAAGTCTGAAATCCACAAAATAAATGCTGGCGTGCCCCAGGGCTCCGTTTTGTCTCCGACTCTATTCCTTATTTTTATAAATGATCTTTTGTCTGAAACTTCTAATCCATTAAACTGTTTCGCTGACGACAGTACCCTCAGCTTCTCATATTCGTTTACAGATTCTCATCCATGTCCTTCGGATGTGGAACTTGAACGGCAGCGTATGATAAGCTCATTAAATTCTGATCTCGACAGTATTGTCCAATGGGGAATCAAAAATCGCGTAGAATTTAATGCTTCAAAAACTCAATGCTGTCTAGTGTCGTCAAAACGAAACCCACCCCACATGCCACTATGCATGAGTGGTTCGTGCATTGAGGAAACCGAAAAGCTTTCAGTCCTCGGTATGTGTATCACAGACCACCTTCTGTGGAACGATCACATATTTGATGTTGTCAAAAATGCTGCTGAATGTTAAGGTTTTCTTCGGCGATGCAAGAAAGTTTTCACCCCTTCTGATCTGGCTGTTATCTATAAATCCTTTATTCGTCCAAAACTCGAGTACAATTCTCATGTTTGGGCAGGTGCTCCAATAACTCAGAATTCAAAGAAGAGCTATGAAAATGATAGGTGATAGAAATATAATGGAAGCATTTGCACCTCTCGAACACCGACGCAATGTTTCATGTCTTTCGTTATTTTACCGTTATTTTCATAACCAGTGCTCTAGCGAAATAGCCAGTTGCATTCCTCCCCTAAAACAATTCAACCGTAATACTCGTATTTCTAGGAATGCACATCAGTTTACCCTTGAGCCCAACTTCGGACGTACTGTTAAGTATAGAGATTCTTTCTTTAGTCGCACTACAAGAATGTGATTGATATTCAAAGGTTCAAAACCAATGTGCACCGGCATCTCCTCTTAAATCCTTCCCTATTTTCCTAACGCTCGCACTGTGTTTAAACATTTTAAGGGTAGTAAGAACCCCTTTAGTGCGCGATTAATTAAAACAAAAAAAATGTACTTATAGCAAACAAAATATTATTTTTTTAAGTTTGCAAAGCAACGCGAGCACGGGTCGGCTAGTTTATATTTATAAATGATATTCCTTTCTTAACAGTTTCTACGTTGATAATTGGCAAATTAATTTATAATGCAACCGATATAAATTGACAGCAGCTGTTAGGAGTAAGAAGTGCGAAAAGTGATTTGACTAGTTTAATCGATTATTTCGAATGACAATAAAAATAAAATTAGAAATAAGAACATGCAAGTTAAACTGCCCCACATTTTAAATGAGTCGACGCCGATTTACCTACATGACTGAAAGATTTCCAGAATTTCTGTCAGTATATTTGCAAGAGAATGTGCACAATTTATTCTTTTTCCAGTTTATTGGCAGAAATACTATGGAACTGTAGGAATCCTGAAAGGGAAATAAGAAAAAGGCCAAGATCCTATTCTTTTGAATTCCCAATCAGAACTGATTTTTATTTAAATTATTTCTTCTATTTATACTTAAAATGTTTAATCAAAATAATCAATGAAATAATGATAAAACTAATAATGATAACGAATATTGTAAACAGATTTAAATTGAACAAGTGAATAATAATAATAACAATAATAATAATAATGTGATGGTCGCTACAGTACTCCCCCTCTAGTGTCAACGATATCTTGCTGGGATGTAGACACGTCTGCCAGATTTTGTTGTTTGGAATGGAATTCGAGAATTTGAAGGCAAATCTGGTGCTATTTTCTTTTCTTGACGTTCTTGGTCCTGATGTTCGTTTAGCAGAAAAGCTGGTTTGAGGCGGTCAATTGAGATGTTTTGCTGATGACCCTTTATCTCCAGTGTAAACAATTTGTCTGTCTTTGATTTTACTACATATGGGCCATCATAAGGTTGCTGAAGAGGTTTTTGACTGCATCGTTCCGAATAAAAACGTGTAGAATTTTGAAGGTGTTTGTGTACAAATGTTTTGACTGATCCGTGACGTGTGGGTTGCATTGGCTGAAGATTAAGCATTTGGTCTCGAAATTTGTTAACAAAATCATGGTTTGAAGTAGCGTCTGTTGGTGTGAAAAAATTGCCTGGTAGTTTTAACGTTGTACCATAGACGAGTTCAGCTAGGGTCGCGTTGTAGTCTTCTTGCAGATATGATCTTAGGCCAAGTAAAACAAGTGGGAGTTTGCCTACCCAATCATGTGATTCATGGCACTTAATTGCTGTCTTCAAGGTTCTATGAAACCTTACGATCATCCCATTTGCCTGAGGATGGTAAGGTGTTGACCTGTACCTCTTGATTCCCAGAAGATTTGAGAGCTCATTGAAAAGTGATGTTTCAAATTGTCTTCCTTGGTCAGTCACAATTTCTTTTGGTATTCCAAACCTGGAAATCCATCCAGAAAGAAAAGCTGTTGCCACTGTTTCGGCTGTGATGTCAGTGATTGGAATGACTTCTGGCCATCTAGTGAAGCGATCAATGCAAGTAAGTACATATGTGTACCCATCGGAAAATTGTAGAGGTCCAACAAGGTCTAAATGAATGTGTTGAAATCTTCCTTCAGGTGATGAAAAGTTGCCGGTTGGAGATTTGATGTGCTTATGAATTTTACTCTTTTGGCAGTTGACACATGTCTGTGACCATTTGCGACAGTCCTTTTTCATGTCTGACCAAATGAAGCGTTCCTTAAGCATCTGGGTTGTTTTCTTGACGCTAGGATGAGACAAGTTGTGTATCATCTCGAAAACTTGGCGCCTCAGAGGTGCTGTATGGGTGGACCTTTCCAGTAGAAATATCGCAAAATATTTGATGGTCAGAGTTAGGCAGAGTGATTTCTTTTAACTGCAGAGATGTTGTTGAGCTGAGTAGTTTCTTGAGTTCGTCATCGATCTATTGTTGCTTTGTTAATTCATCGTAGTCAATGGTAAGGATATGGCGTGTACTCTAGATAGAGCATCAGCAACGACGTTATCTTTGCCGGATACAAGCCTTAAATCTGTGGTAATCTGTCCGATGTAGCTTAAGTGTCTGAGTTGACGTGGGCTTGACTTCTCCGGTTTTTGTTGAAAAGCAAAGGTAAGAGGCTTGTGGTCCGTTAAAGCACAAACTGTCTTCCTTCAAGCAGGTGTTGAAAGTGCTTGATAGCTAAGTAAGAACTCAAAAGCTCGCGGTCGTAAGCACTCTAGCTTGTTTGCGATGGTGGAAGTTTTTTCGAGAAAAATCTAAGAGGTTGCCAATCATTTGACACAAGTTGCTGTACAACTGCGCCTGCAGATGTATCAGAGGCATCAACCATGATTGACAATGGTGCGTCTTCAGTTGGATGTGCGAGAAGAGCTGAGTTGGCGAGAGGTTCTTTGCAGGCTTCAAATCCGTTGTCCAGTTCCGGTGTCCAATGGATGTTAGTTTTGTCCTTCTTTTTGTTGCCGGATGGGTATGCATGAAGTGGTGCTTGAATCTGAGCAGCTGTGGGAATGAATCGTCGCAGCTCCTGAATTGTTGACGGTTTCTTGAAGGAGGTGATGGCGTCAACTTTGGATGGTAATGACTTTGTTTCCTCTTCAGTGACAAGGTAACCCAAGAAACTTACGGATGACGTCAAATGTGCATTTGGATGGATTTATTGTAAGGCCATAATCTCTAAACCGTTGGAAAAGCTGTCTCAGGTGTTCTCGATGTTCCTCTGCTGAGTTGGATGCGATGAGAAAGTCGGCGATGTAAAGACGAACCGCTGAAATGATTGAGCAGCGTTGCAGAGTCCAAAAGTCATCACCATAAACTCAAATAGTCCAAAAGGTGTTACTATGGCTGTCTTCGGAATGTCTTCTGGTTCCACAGGGATTTGATGGTATGCACGTGTAAGATCTATGACGCAGAAAACCTTCTTGCCCTTCAGATGGTGAGCAAAGTCTCCAATGTGAGGAATGGGGTAACGATCTGAGACGGTCTTTGCGTTGAGTCTTCTGTAGTCCCCGCATGGTCGCCAGTCACCATTTTTCTTCTTGACCATGTGAAGAGGACTAGCCCAGCTGGTCTTTGATGGTCGACAGATTCCTTGGCTGAGCATATAGTCGAACTCCTTCTTAGCTATCTTAAGTTGTTCGGGTGATAGTCGTCTAGCCTTTGAATATACAGGAGGTCCCTTAGTTTGAATGTGGTGTGTAACATTGTGCTTCGTCTTAGCCAGGAGATTTGTTTTTGTGACGTCTTCATATTCTTTCAGTAGGTCATAAATGAATGATGACGGATTTATAGTGCCAATATTAGCAGCACTAGATGATGTAGATGCGCCAAAACCAGACGTTTGAAGTGTCGTTTTTCTAACAATCAGTTTATTATTTTTGACATCAACTGAAAGATCGAAAAATGAAAAGAAATCGGATCCAATTATGGGCTCGGTGACTTGAGCGATGACAAATGGCCAGCAATAGCTTCTGCGGAGGCCGAGATTACGCGTCATCAGTCGTTGGGATTTCTGTTCCATTCGCAGCATAAAGAATGCGCTTTCCTTGGCCACTGGGTTTTTCTGTTAGTGTAGGCGATATACTGAGATGGAGGCTCCGGTGTCTATTAGAAAGCTTTGTTTTGCAGATTTCTCCTGAACATAAGGGCGACTTATTGTTTCTGGCTAGTCGCTAGTTGCTGTCCACATGCTAGTTTTCGCTTGAAACTTACATGGCTCTTGGCATTTCCTCGCATCTTTGCCAAAACGACGATGGTAGAAACAAAGATGATGTTGGTCTTTGTTCCTAGAACTGGATCTGTTCCTCACCTTTGAAGGACTTTGGCGACTTCTTCCAATGCTGAGGTGTTTCGATTCATCTCTTAGAGCAGAAATTTGCTCTTGAAGTTCGGAGATGGCAGAAACACTGGAGGGTGCTGAGATGGAAGTAACAACTGCATTTCCGTAGATGTCAGAAAGTTTGTCTGTCATGTCTGCCAAAGTTTTGAGGTCTTGATTAGGACTACATGACAGAATTGACTGTGTCGTATTTGGCAAATGCTGCATCCACAGTGTTCTGAGGACCTTGTCAGAAATACTAGCTGATGAAAGCTCCCTCATCTTGCTAAGCAGCTGTGTTGGTCGTCTTCCATCAAGTGTAATCCCACTGGAATGCTGACATAAGGCGGGCCTTCAGACTTGAATATTTTTCGGTGACAGGAGGATCTAATATGACATCTCTGACTTCAGTAAGGATGTCAGCTTCCAAATTTGCCGATCAGGGTGAAGTACTTCGTGTCGTCGGAAGTGATTCGACTGTTGTGGAATTGGGCTTCAAGCTGGTGGAACCAAAGATCAGGGCTCCGCTTCCAGAAAGGTGGAATTCTCATCGACACATTTGATATGATTTCTTCGTTGGCCATTATTTTCGTTGGTTGTATAGATGTTTGGATGAATATGTAGAGTAGTGTATTAAGAGAGGCACCTTACCTGCGGTCGGGGGATACCTATTCTTAATTGTATAAATGTGTGTGGCACCTTACCGTTGGTCGGGGGATACAAAATCAAATATTTGAGTGTTTGAATATCGGGGTCACCAGTGTAAGAATCCTGAAAGGTAAATAAGAAAAAGGCCAAGATCCTATTCTTTTGAATTCCCAATAAGAACTGAGTTTTATTTAAATTATTTCTTCTATTTATACCTAAAATATTAAATCAAAATAATCATTGAAATAATGATAAAACTAATAATGATAACGAATATTGAAAACATAGTTAAATTGAACAAGTGAATAATAATAATAACAATAATAATAATAACAATAATAATAATAATGTGATGGTCGCTACAGAACGTCGCAAGTTTACTAATTGTGTAAAATGATAAGTGTACGCAAAAGTTTGCATGAACAGCCCTTTAATCGTTTGTGTAAATGCCGTGTAATTGAATAAGCTGCTTGTTATGCTTTAATAACTACTTAGTCAAGTGAAAAAAAACATTAAGGGTTCCGTCAGACACTGAAAGAAAATGTTTTCAGAAAGCGTTGCGAAAACTCCGATTTTTAAATTTTTCTGAAAGTCCTAATTTTCTAGAAGCACTTTTCGGGTCGTCACAGTATGAAAGCGAAGGCGTTTTCTGAAAGTGTTTTGTAAAAATAAAAATAAAAATATTTAATAAAACAAAAATATTTACTTAAAATATTTATTAACACGTTCCTTAAAATACATAATAGCTTCGACAATCTTTTTTGTCATTCCAACTATTTTTAAATAAAATAAATGCAAATGCTTGCTGCAAGTGATTTGGTACTGTATCCTTAGAGGGATTTAAAATACTTTGAACCCGCTAAGCGAGAAACCCAAAATAATGTCCAAGCAAACTTTTGACATTGGCATCCGAATATAATGAATAATAATAATATAATATAATATATTATATAATAACCCCTGTCCTGATTTCTGCTTCGCATTGAATCCGCATAACGAAATTGATTCCCGTACGGATTAAAAAACGTGTCCTTTTTTTCATTTTCGTAGTAGCCAGTAACCAAACTTTTTCTTTTGGTAATCTGAAAATATTGTGTTCTTATTATAAATTATGTGACGTTTCGAAACGAGTTCATGAACTTGTAGATGAGTGTGAACCTATTGGACTTAAAAACTCAAATAAATTACAAATATCAATTCAATTTTCAATCCGATCAAAAGTGAAAACACACTCGTTCCGCAAGTATCGAAAACGAAAAGTATTTGAAAACGAAAGGATTTTATAAGCGATCGGAAATCAGAACAGGGGTGGATCTTACCCTTCCCGAAAAACAATTGTGGCCTTATGATCCACTTCCTTTTTAATTATTGAGATCATTGTAGATTTTTGGTTCACCGGAGTGGGTTAAAAGTTCACAACTGATTTATTGATTTATGACCCACAAATAAAAGAGCAATTCTAGTGAAAAACATACTTTCGCTCTCAAGAAAGTGTAATATCAATTTATTTTCAAATTTTGAATGTAATTTTGATTTATAAATCTTATGACTGTCTTAAGCCTAGTACTCTTGTCTGAGTGAAATGAAAAATAAAAGCGGTTTGAAGTTCACGTGAATAAGCATTGTGGAACCATAATTAATTATCCACGTGAAACTTCAGTCCTCAGTTTGAAAAATTTAGTACTCACTTTGAATGAAAAAAATAATTTGACTTGTCTGACAGTTTAACATAATCTTGAAATGCTTGAGAAGACTATTTTAATTCCATAGTTTGGTTTTTGGCTTGTCGATAACACTTATTCAAAAATAAAAAAATAATAATCAAATATAATTCTTTAGGTTTTTTATTCAATTATTACAACTTTTTTTTTAATTTATTGACAAATGTCACACTTTTCCACATTTTTATTTTTTCCTAGTGTTCGTACGTTAGGAAACGAAAATTATGAAATGAAATTAATTTTGAACCGGTTCATATTTCGCTCTCACATTTGGGTACTCAGCTCTTGTTATGAATTTCATTGCTGTGAAATAAGTGTCACTTTTATATAGAAATTTCATTTTCACTTGAACTGAGTACTAGGCTTTATTGATAGTATTTTAAAACCTCAACCATGAAGGTACACCACGTCGATTGGTTTTTTAATTAAGATCCAGTTTTCTTGTAAAAAATGTTAATAAACAATTTCTGTGTCTTTACTGTTGAATTAATCATAAAATATTTGTTAGAATTATTTAAAAGAAGAGTTTAGTTTGAGGGTTTTGTTTTTATAAATTTAATTTGTTTGTATCAATTTTTTTTAATGTAATGTACTCACCTCTTTGAAAAATGAAAAATAAATGCGGGTCAAATTCACGTCAACATTCATTATGAAACCATAATGGATTCTCCACGTGAATTTTCAGTCCTCAGTTTTCTAATATTTGATACTCACTTTGAATTAAAAAAACAAATTACTTTTTTTGACTGTCAAATTGAAAGAATTGTTAATAAAAAAAACAACGAAAACTGTGTTATTTCCAAAGTTTGTTGATCTTGGCTTGTCGGTATAGCAGTAGCGATTCAAAAGTTATAGTCAGATCGAAAATATTTCCTTCGGCGTTTTATTCATTTATTTTAAATTTTACTATCAGCAAAATAAATTAATAGAAATGTCACACTTTTCCACACTTTCATTTGTTTTCCCTAGTGGTCGTACATTGGGAAATGAAAATTATGAAATGAAATTGATTTTGAACCGGTTCACATTTCATTTTCAAATTTGGCTACTCACCTCTCGTTTTGAATTCCATCGCAGTGAAATAAGTGTCACTTTTATATAGAAATTTCATTTACACTCGAGCTGAGTACTAGACTTAAGGTGCAAAAAATAGAAATTAGTTTTCACAATCACCTTTTTTCATTATTTTGCAAAAAGTTATTTACTTACAAAAATAGCTTGGCATTTCACCATTAATTTATTTGTCTCATTCATAAATAACTATAACTCAAGTGCTGAGATTTAAAGAGTTGCTAAATAAACCTTGTTTTTCAAAATTTATTTTATTTTTTTTTTAATTGAAATTGATTTTATTTGATTCAAGTGCCCAAAGCGCTATTCCCGAAGACTAAATGTAGAATCAATACCTAATACAAAGCTAATAATTTTTCCATAAATTTATTTCGTCAACTTTTAAATAAACAATAGTAAAAATTAAATTGATCCCGGTTGGAAAAATGCCAAGTTTCTGTAAAGTTTGGGAATAGCCCTAGAAAGTTTTCAGTAGGGAAAATCTAGAAGGAAAACTTGTCCGATACTTGGCAAGTACTTGCTTTATTTCAGTACCAAACATTTAGGCGAGGCAAACTTTTCAAACACTCGTATGGCCCTCCCTAGTAAAAACTTGTTGGACATGTATCGATACCCCATCAGGAATGTCACTTGTACACCAAAAACACAAATTTAGTAAGCACCATACAATTTCAGCATCATACGACACTTTTTTTCTCTCTTTCCTTTGTCTTCGTTTCGTGTCACACTTTTTACTATGGGTGTCAGACATCTGTATAGGATTGTTCAATGAGGAAAAACCAGTACTAACTTTTGGTTTAAGATTTTGGTTTTTAATGACGATTAACTACCTCCTTTGGGTTTTGGTTTACTTTACCAAATCACTTTCCGTAGCAAATTCGTTAGCTTATTTTATCTAATGTGTGTAAATTATTTCCCATAAAAATTTAAGTTTATTAACCAAATGATAAACTTACGCAAATGGTAAACTTATCCAGTGTTTTACATCGCATCGTTGCCATGATGCCATGAATTCCACCAATATTTCATGATAATAAAGAATCAAAAAGACTCGCTACAGCTTTCAAGAAAAATCAATAACACTATTCGAATACTGTCATCTATTGTCCTGATATCCGCAGAGTTTTAAAATTCGTATAATTTTTGAAGTTTTCTTTCTCAAAATTTCAAGCTTCTAAGCAACCATTTAAAAATAAATAAATTGAAAAGCACACAAATCCAAATGTTTATTGTATAATTTTGCAACATAAAACAATTTTCTACTAAATATTGATTAAAGCAAAAATCTGTCTCTTCCGTTAACTAAAGAAAAATAACAATCTTCAACACCGGAATTGTTTCTGAGTATAAACAAACAAAAAAATGAATCATATTCCCAGTAATTCAATAACTTTTTGATGAAATTATTAGATACATCTATTATTGTCAACAGGATGTCCTGGTATCAGTTAAAGTTAAAATTGTGTTAGGTTTTCATAAAATTATAAGTTTATTTTGATTGCGTAATTTACCGTTAGTTTTCTGGACTCCAACAGTTGTATTTATAAACTTTGTCTATTTTTAGACAGCCGTCCAACTTCATAAAGCTATAAAAAAAAACATTTGTTCTACTTGTCCAAGGTTGTCCAACTTTGACAGCGGGATAGATTGTATTAACCTTGACTAAAATTATATTTATTTCAATAGAATAAAAGAATATGTCTTTCCAATTATTACGAATTTTATAAAGACACCATACACAGACGAACTAAGAAAATATAATAAATACGGCTGTTAGCATACCTCATACATCATCTCATGTGAACATTGAACCAGCAAACAACTAGATGAAAATTTCAAAGCTTTGAACATCGGCTACCACAAATTAGGTTACAAAATTATAAACTAATCCAACATTAATGTTATATAATATTTATCTACAACACAGCAATTTATAATTGAAAGGATTATTACCGACAGGATACGGTATGTCAAACGTCAAAAATATCATTTTTAAACTGAAGTCGAGAGCAGTGGTTTATTTAATTGGATAAATAATCAAATATTATTCAAATTCATGCTTAATTCTCATAAGTACTGTGAAGGCATCAAGCATTTCCGTTATTGGTGGATTTTGTTCAATGCACATGACATGACAAAGTATAATAACGTATAGGTAACATAATTTAAAACCCTTTATGCCTTACCATAGTTTAAACATCAACACACCAGTGCAGTGTAGTAAAAGTCTGGTATGCATTGATTATTTCAAAATTGACATCATGGAATGTTTTGAATTCACTTTGCACGAAATGTAATTAAAAAAGTTTTTACTTTAAAATGGCGGATAGTAGGTATACCATCACCTACACCCACTGGTAGGTTAGGTACCCGTTGCAGTTTAGTTTGTGTATGTGAGTCGGAAGCCAGCAACCACACTAAAAATCATTTGCGGAACTATACATCTGAGTTAATAATTCGATTTAAATGAAGTGAGTTCGATTCGACGTGATGTAAGTAAGGCTAAATGGGGAAACAATGTTTTAGAGTTAATATGATTTTAACGTCGATAAGAGTTCATGTGGATTTGAAATGAAAAGCTTTTATCATCCGAGATAAAATAAAAGTTAATTGAATTTTAAAATAGAACTTATGTATATCAATCAGGTTCAGTAGTTGGATATACTCAAATGTGATTGTTGATTTAAAAAGTGCTGTTATCAAAAAATCTGAAAGATGTGCTGTTAATGGGCTTATCTTATTATATTGATCCAAAATATTTTGGAAATTTGTTAAGGTAAGAGAAAATTTGGCGGATATCCATCTACTATGAAATACTTCGGGCAGACTAGCGGCAGCTTTATGTTTTCATAATTTTTTTAACTCTCGTTCTGTGGTGATGATTTCTTGCCTTGTGAAAGCATAGCTCAATGATTAATATTATTTGTAATCACAGTTGAGTACATAAGAGAACATCTTATGGAATTTGACAACGACACTTCTAGTGTGCGTGAAGGAATTCCTGCGTTTGTTTTGAAAAACTGTAGCGACATTCTGGCGGGACCTATACCATTTTATTTCAAAATTCTTTAAATCAAGCTACTTTTATTTACATTTAAAAAAAAATTCATGCATAATTCATATCTGCAAAAAGGGGGAATATTTTAAGTTATAGGCCAACAGCCAAACTTTACCTAAACTATGTGAGACTATATATTGTGTCCAAGAGTTTTTATGTCAGGTGCAAACCTTTTCCTGCGAGCGAGCAACATAGGCTTATGATATAACTAATCTTCTTACGTTCACGTCTTTTACAAATAAAACTATCGAGACTGAGAGTGGCCATCAAGTTGACTGTATCTATAATGACTTCAGTAAGGCATTCGATAAGTTCTCTCATAGTCTTATTTTATTGAAACTTTCCTCTCTTGGTTTCCCTTCAATTTTCCTGAATGGATCCGATCATATTTGAAGGGGAGAACTTATTAAGTTCTTGGTCGAGGAATAATTTCTGATTCAATAACTGCGGACTCTGACGTACATCCATGTAGTCACATTGGTCCATTTCTCTTTATAATTACTATCAATGATAGTTAAAGTTAATTTAAATTATCAAAAACCAGTATGATTCTGTATCTCTTTAAAATTACCTAAATATTTGTTCTGATTGGTGTTCACATAACAATCTTTTTTTTTGATTGTTTCAAAATGCCAATCTATGTTCTTTTTTAAAAGAAAAACTCTCATATACTTTAATTACAGCATGAATCAATCAGTACTTGATAAAGTAATAACAATATATTGTGATCTATGTGTAATGTATACTTCTCAAAAAATCTTGACTTTGACTAAGTTTAGCACTCTAACTTACCTTTACAATGAGTGTTACTTGCTCGTTCTTACTTTACTTTACTTTACTTTACTTTACTTTACTTTACTTTACTTTACTTTACTTTACTTTACTTTACTTTACTTTATTTTACTTTACTTTACTTTACTTTACTTTACTTTACTTTACTTTACTTTACTTTACTTTACTTTACTTTACTTTACTTTACTTTACTTTACTTTACTTTACTTTACTTTACTTTACTTTACTTTACTTTACTTTACTTTACTTTACTTTACTTTACTTTACTTTACTTTACTTTACTTTACTTTACTTTACTTTACTTTACTTTACTTTACTTTACTTTACTTTACTTTACTTTACTTTACTTTACTTTACTTTACTTTACTTTACTTTACTTTACTTTACTTTACTTTACTTTACTTTACTTTACTTTACTTTACTTTACTTTACTTTACTTTACTTTACTTTACTTTACTTTACTTTACTTTACTTTACTTTACTTTACTTTACTTTACTTTACTTTACTTTACTTTACTTTACTTTACTTTACTTTACTTTACTTTACTTTACTTTACTTTACTTTACTTTACTTTACTTTACTTTACTTTACTTTACTTTACTTTACTTTACTTTACTTTACTTTACTTTACTTTACTTTACTTTACTTTACTTTACTTTACTTTACTTTACTTTACTTTACTTTACTTTACTTTACTTTACTTTACTTTACTTTACTTTACTTTACTTTACTTTACTTTACTTTACTTTACTTTACTTTACTTTACTTTACTTTACTTTACTTTACTTTACTTTACTTTACTTTACTTTACTTTACTTTACTTTACTTTACTTTACTTTACTTTACTTTACTTTACTTTACTTTACTTTACTTTACTTTACTTTACTTTACTTTACTTTACTTTACTTTACTTTACTTTACTTTACTTTACTTTACTTTACTTTACTTTACTTTACTTTACTTTACTTTACTTTACTTTACTTTACTTTACTTTACTTTACTTTACTTTACTTTACTTTACTTTACTTTACTTTACTTTACTTTACTTTACTTTACTTTACTTTACTTTACTTTACTTTACTTTACTTTACTTTACTTTACTTTACTTTACTTTACTTTACTTTACTTTACTTTACTTTACTTTACTTTACTTTACTTTACTTTACTTTACTTTACTTTACTTTACTTTACTTTACTTTACTTTACTTTACTTTACTTTACTTTACTTTACTTTACTTTACTTTACTTTACTTTACTTTACTTTACTTTACTTTACTTTACTTTACTTTACTTTACTTTACTTTACTTTACTTTACTTTACTTTACTTTACTTTACTTTACTTTACTTTACTTTACTTTACTTTACTTTACTTTACTTTACTTTACTTTACTTTACTTTACTTTACTTTACTTTACTTTACTTTACTTTACTTTACTTTACTTTACTTTACTTTACTTTACTTTACTTTACTTTACTTTACTTTACTTTACTTTACTTTACTTTACTTTACTTTACTTTACTTTACTTTACTTTACTTTACTTTACTTTACTTTACTTTACTTTACTTTACTTTACTTTACTTTACTTTACTTTACTTTACTTTACTTTACTTTACTTTACTTGAGATGGCGCGCACAGCCCAGGATGGGCTTCAGCCTCTGATGTCACTTTGCGAGGTAACAGTGGAGCGCAGGTAGATAAAGTCCTTGACAATTTCGAAGTTATATCTGTGCATCGTGATATTTTGCATATACTTCGTCTTGTCCTCATTAACCGCCAATCCCGTTTTAGCCGCCTCCGATTTAATGCTCGCAAATGCGCCTGCCACAGATCGCTTTGTTCTGCCGACAATGTCTATGCCATCTGTATACGCAAGCAATTGAACGGACTTTTGATAAATTGTTCCGCTGGTTTGACATGCGCGTTGCGTACAATTGCTGCAAGAACGATGTTGAATAGCTTGCATGATAACGCGTCGCCTTGCCTCAATCCTTTCTCAACATCAAAAGAATCGGTAGTGTTAATTTTGACGGAGCAGCGAGATTTATCCATCGTCATCCTGCACAAGCGGACGAGTTTGGCAGGGATGTACACATAGGACATGGCTCTGTATAATTCGTCCCTTTTCACGCTATCATACGCAAATCTAAAATCGATAAAGAGGTGGGGTGTATCCCCCGGTTGTTTTCTAAAATCTGTCGGAGTGTGAACATTTGATCGACGGTTGACTTGCCTGGCGTAAAACCACACTCAAAGGGGCCGATCAGATCGTTGACAATAGGTTTTAAGCGGTCAGGATACACAGGATAGCCGACAAGATTTTATAAGCGACGTATAGGAGACTAATTCCTCTGTAGTTGGTGTAATTCAAAGCATCTCCCTTTTTATGGATGATGGGACACACTATACCGAGTTTCCATTCATCGGGCATACTTTCATCCGACCAAATTGTGCAGATGAGATGGTGTATGCTCCAGTGGCGTGGCGTCCATATAACACGATTCCTACCGTCTTCCCTTTCAAAATGTCCGTCAAACGCCATAAAACTGCTTCAATTTTAAAATAGCGTACTATTTTATCGTCATTTTAAGATCTCAATCTTGAAGATCCGACCCGTAGAAGTCAAGCTATATGCTTTTTACCCGACCCATATCACCATTTTCACAGTATTTTTAACAAACTACCTAAAGTAACACGTCAACCACCGTGTTTTTCCATCTTATTTTTGTTCGGGGTAGTTAAACAAAGAGAGGAATAATACAACACTAATGAAAAAAGGGGTGCAAAACAATTTAGTTCCAATCCAGTATAAGACTGTCGGAAGCGTGTTATTCATGTCGTTCGAAAAGAAAATATGTATGGGTGACAACCGCTTTCGCTGCCAGCCGCCCTGGAGCGCTGGTCGATGACAAGAGATACACACACACAATACATGTATATGGCAAGGTCATTTTGCAAGAACCCAGCGGGAAAAATTGAAAAATTCATTGAGGAAAGATCAGCTTTTTCTTTGAGGAATGGCAGCTGCGCCGTCCACTTTTCAGCTGATTCCTTTGATGAAATTAACATGGGCATGTCCTAGGCGGGAACCACATGCTGAAAATCCGATGAAAATTCGCCAACGAAATCACTACTTCGTTGGAAGTTGTTTATTCACCGACCCAGATGATGAAAAACATGATGGTTGCATAATCTGTGAATTCACTACATCAGTTTAATGTTTTCGATGAAAATGGTAATGAAAATTCAATTATCAAATCACAAGATTAGTGGTAGTTGTTTATTCAGCAATTATAGTTAATTCAATATGAAAAATGTGAAGAAAATTAAATAAATAGTGAATTCATTACTCTGTTGTGTATGTGTTGTGAATTTGTGATTGGTTAACTAAAATAAAATATAGAATTAAAACTTTAAATTTAATTAAAGTGAAATCACTAGGTCAGTGGTTGTTGGTTAATCACCACTTCATATGCGAAGTGGTGATTAACCAACAACCTGAAATACTTTGAGACAATCCGAGATTTCCTCATTTTAATAGAAATTCACAAGTCCTCTTATAATATTTACTGTCAGTAGACAATGTCAACACAGAGAACACAAAAAAAAATCCAACTTCTATCAGAACACACAATGGCGGTACACACTTTACAAAGCATATGAGTGGACAAAGACGATGAACTGATGAACTTCTACATGACTTTTCAACAGCTTTTTCATCTTATAATTTTCCATATCAAAAGCAATTTGTAATTCAACGAAAGAAAGGGTTGTTTTCACACAAAGCAGAAAGTGGGTTCAAATCTATGAACTGAGGAAACATTGCATGAATCTTCACTTACTAAATCATTACATGTCGTTTGTTTTTATTATCTGGCTAGTGAATTGATTGCTGTTGTCTTGTTGTTTTCTACACACAAAGCGAAAAGTGGGTTCAAATCTATGAACTGAGGAAACATTGCATGACTCTTCACTTACTAAATCATTACATGTCGTTTCCTTTTATTATTTGGCTAGTGAATTGATTGCTGTTGTCTTGTTGTTTTCTACACATAAAGCGAAAAGTGGGTTCAAATCTATGAACTGAGGAAACCTCGCATGACTCTTCACTGACTTAATCATTGCATGACGTTTCCTTTTATTATTTGGCTAGTGAATTGATTAAAGAATTCAGCTATAAAATTCATTGGGGACGATATTTCCCGCTGGGAAGTGTAGCATGTGGATTTGTATAACACGTACAAGACGCTTTTTCTCGGCTTATTTATCTTAACTTTGTTCAAAATGTTAGAAAAGAGTGATAGGGCTCGAGTAAAAAGAGTATAACTTGAGTTCTAATGGTCGGATCTTCAAGATTAGGATCTTAAAATCTCAGGAAAATAATAATCTACAAATTGATGTTAACATAATACAGAGAAAAAACTAATTTATTAAAAAAGTTTTTAAGAGAATAATTTTATACTGACAAATCTAACATATAAGATGTTTGAAATTAGATTAAACACATATCAAACTATTGATATTTCCATATTCAACAAAATTTCGGATGATGCACAAAAATATATTTAATTAATGTGATGATTGGAACTTTACAAAATTAGTATTAAAAATAAACGCATAAGAACATGGCCAGAAAATTAAGGCTCTTAAATTTGCGACTAATTTGATTGATTTTGCTTCGTCTTCCCAATTCAAATAATTCACGCCACGCCACTGGTATGCTCCTAACCAATTCATCTCCCGCTGATTTAAATAGTTCAGCTGGTAAGCCATCCGCATTAGCAGCCTTGTATGTTCTTTCCAGAGACTCAGCACTTGCTCGTGACCAAACTTTTATTATCGAAAGCAGCATATATATCAACAGTTTTTTTTCTGGGATTTTTAGCCATAATAGAGTAAAACAGCATATTTTTGAATTTTAAGGGACAATAACTTGTGCTATTTTATAATGAGCATCCCTAGAGACCAAAAAAAAAATCATTTTAAGTCGGTGAAACGTTTGATATGCGAATTCCTTAATCTTTTTTTGAATTAGAAAAAAAATTATTTGTAACCAAAAAAAACAGGTGAGAAAAATGAAAGATGTCCCTGAACTAAAGATACTTGTCTGAGTATCTTAAGATCCACGATACTCATTTTGAATATCTGACAAAAAATGTTTTCGACACCCCTAAAGTACTATTAGCTATATTAATTTTTAAGATAAATCATAGTGTTGGAAAGAAGACATAACCAGCTCACTTTGAAGTGAATAGAACACCTCCTTATATTTCAAGTAAGGAGTTTTTGATTAGTTTTTGTTTTGTCAACAAATTAAAAAAAAAAAAAAAAAATTATTATTGTTGTTATCGAGTCGAAGAGAACTATTATTCTTTTGGATTCGATTGAATGTGAATAATTATTGAAGGACTGAAGAGAGATTGCTCGCTGTACTAGAATCTCTTACATAAGTTGCTGTGTCGCTAACAAAACCTTTACACCAGCAACGCAAAATTGTATCCTTAACACATACCTACTTAGGTATCTTAAACAAGGCGTCTCTGTAGGTGTTCTTTCCGCATTTAATTGATAACACCAACCATTCTATAAATGTCACTTCTTCAAAGACAAACTTTCTTAAGTGGAAACTTTGTATGTTGTATCCGTGTACATATTTTTTAACGACTTTTAAGACTTGATTACGGTCATTTCGTTCAAAGGTGTTTAAACCTGTTAAGGCCACCTGCTCTAGGGGAGTAGATTTTAAGTTTCTTTCGCTTACCTAGACAGAGAGAGAAATCTTTGAAGTGGTTGTTGTTGGTCTTTAAGAGCTGAAGGTATACAAAAAGGTGGAGTTATCTTCACATTTATAAATACATATAAATATTTTAGATACCTACACATAAAGTGAACGATTGTTTAAGTTGAAGTTTCATCAAAAATAAGCCTTAGGAAAAGTTTTGGAAATGTTTGTAATTGACACACTTGAACTCCTACGGCGAAGAAGGATGCTTTCCATTAAGTTAGCCGTATTAGAAAAATATAATATTTTGGAAGTATTTTTGTTGTTGTGTTTTTCTAAAATTAATTTCAAATATGTCTTAAATAATCTATTTAAAAAAATGATTGGGCTTGGTTGAAGTTTCAGATCTTTAAAAGCTCTATGTATTTATTAATTAAAAAGTTGCCGTATTTAATATGAGGAGATAGATAAAGTTAATCAGCAAGCAATAATAATTGTTTTGTTGCTGGTATGAGTTTTGAAACAACAACAGCATTTTATTAAATTATTATTCCCAGCGGGAAAAATTCATTGAGGAAAATTCAGCTTTTTTCTTAAGGAGTGGCAGCTGCACCGTCCACTTTTCAGCTGATTCCTTTGATGAAATTAACATGGGCGTGTCCTAGGCGGGAAGCACATGCTGAAAATCTGATGAAAATTCACCAACGAAATCACTACTTTGTTGGAAGTTGTTTATTCACCGACCCACGTGATGAAAAACATGGTGGTTGCATAGTCTGTGAATTCACTACATAAATGTATGTGGCTTATTCATCAGTTTAGTATTTTCGATGAAAATGGCAATGAATATTCAATTGTGAAATCACAAGATTAGTGGTAGTTGTTTATTCAGCACTTGGTTAATGCAATATGAAAAATGTGAGGAAGGTTGTTGGTTAATCACCACTTCACTTATATAGTATTTCTACACCTAAAATATACTTTGAGACAATCTGAAATTGTCTCATTTTAATGGAAGTCCACAAGTCCTCTTATTATATTTACTGTCAATAGACAATGTGAACGCAGAGATTACATACAAATTCAACTTCTATCTCGCCATTAACACTTTACAAAGCATATGAGTGGACATAGACGATGAACTGATGAACTTACATGACTTTTCAAGAGTTTTTTTATCACATAATTGTCGAAAGGAATTTTAAATTCAACGAAAGAAAGGGTTTTTTTCTTCTACACACAAAGCAAAAAGTGGGTTCAAATCTATGAACTGAGGAAACCTCGCATGACTCTTCACTCACTAAATCATTGCATGTCGTTTCCTTTTATTATTTGGCTAGTGAATTGATTGATGAATTCAGCTATAAAATTCATTGGAGACGATATTTCCCGCTGGGTTGTGTCATTTAAAGAGTATTTCCTGTGAAAACTAAAGCCAAATACACATATACATACTTATACAGGGTGATTCACTTAAGGTGTGACAAAAATATATAGCGTGCAGATTGATTCGAGACAGTAAAAAAGTCGTATGGGAGGGGGTTCTATTTCCCGCTGTTTAAACGGGAGACAGTTTTCTAAAAAAAATGACAAAAAAAGAAAAAAAAATTTTTAAAAACAACGGTAACACAAACAATGCCATGTTATACCTATTTGTAAAGCCAGAAATACGTTCTTTTATTGTCTTTTTAAATAAAGTTATTTTTGTCAAAAGTTTTTGAACAATTAATTTTCAAATCAAAATTTGAAAAAAACATTAAAAATAAATTTTCAAACTAAATATTTTTAAAATGTAACGTAGTCAAGTACTGTTTGTTGTCAAAATTAAATGCTCTTATTAATTTTAAGTCGAGCACTGAAAATAGGATCGATCTTATTCTTTTGCTGTTCAAATTATTAAACAAATATGAACCAACTTTGTCATAAACTAAGAAGAATCCGGCTAAATGATCATTTCGGCAACCAGTTCATTATCATCAACCTTGTTTTTTCTTGTTTTAACTAAGATGTTGGTTTCATTATTTTTGTAGGTTCATGAAAAGTAAAAGTCTTATAACTAGGGCTGGGACTCTCATGCACTTTAAAATCGGAAATATGCGCTTAAAAATGGGAAAAAATGCAGTAAAAACGGATATTTTCTCTGACGTAAATCTGACGTAAAGGGAGGGGTTTTTGGACAACAAATTTCATCTATTGTAAGATTACAACAGCTTTCGTTATTGTATCTTAGACTTAATATGTAGATACATTATTTAAATTTTCATTGTAGAATAGCCTTCGTTTTTTCTCAAAAAACAGTCTTAATTTGTTTGATAATTGATCATAGGGCCTTTAAAAGAATTAATTTTTGCAAAATTTCCATCAACTAAATCGATTTTAATTTTAAATATGCTCCTACCCTCAATATTTGTGATCGTGCCACATACAAAATTATAGTTTTAACAAATAAATACAATTTCACCACCATAGAAAATGCTTTGCATGTAACGGAATTGATTCTATCCACGTTCCCCACCTAGTATTTATAGGCTATTAAACCAACTCCTGGACCTAGGTTTTTCGTCACAATAAGCGCGTGCAAAAGGGGTTGTGACTACCCTTAAGATAATATACACAGCACGAGCGATTAGGTAGATTGGAGGGGATTTAAAAGGAGATACCGATGCACATCGGTTTTGAACGTCTGTAGATCACAATGGGAGGGGAAAATTGAGCTGGGTAGAGCATTCCACATTCGAGTAGTGCGACTAAAGAAAGAATCTCTGGACTTAACAGTACGTCCGAAATTGGGCTCAAGGGTAAACTGATGGGCATTCCTAGAAGCGCAAGTATTACGGTTGAATTGTTTAAGGGGAGGAATGCAACTGGCTATTTCACTAGAGCATTGTTTATGGAAATAACGGTAAAATAACGAAAGACATGAAACATTTCGACGGTGCTCAAGAGATGAGAATGTTTCCGTTATAGTTCTTTCACCTATCATTGAGGCTTTTTAGGAAGTTCCCTAGAGAGTTTTAGGTCTACCTTTCACAACCGATATACACTCCTGTTCATTCGTTTAAAAACAGATTTTTTCTAAACACTTTTTACGATTTCTCCATCACCTTATTATTAAATATGACAAATCTAATTACAGAATTTATTGAGTGAAATATATATATATAAAATAAAGATTCAGAAACAATTTAGAATCCTCCTGAAAAATTGTTATGGTTATGGCTCTTTGAACAATTTTAGTCACAAAAACGACGTTTTCTAGTCTAATTTTTTATATTACAGTTTACACCTTCAAAAACAACCTAGAATGTCAGAAAATAGTTAAAAACAGTATGCAACAAATGAAATAACAAATATTTATAGATATTTTGTTAAGAATTTAACAATTTTACCAAAAGTTAAAGCAGTCACTATATAGGCCACAAGATTGGACGAAGTATGAAACTACCTTCGAAATAGGGGAAACTATAAAAAAAACAAAAACCACCAGCAAATACGGTTATTACACCTCAATATCGACTGGACATACTCCGAAAAGCCTCAAATTAAACTTTATAAGTTCGCAAAATCATGGTAAAACCGTAGTTAGTCACCAAAAATGCTTTTTATATGATCCCAGCCCGCCACACTTTTGAGGTAGCTGGAAATAAGAAAAACATCGAAATAATGCTCGTCCAAATCGTATTCATGATCTTTTAAATTTTAGTTAAAATCTTTCCATGTTGATAAAAGACATGTTAATATTTTGCATCACCAAATACATCGTTATCGTGTCACATTAATTTTGTACCGATAAGTTCAGATTTCAGATACAAACTATTTTTTATAAAACGGGCAATAAGTTTTATTTTAATTGAAACTATACCTACATATGTACATCAATATTTATGTAATTTTTGTTAAATTGATTTTTTAAATAAACAATGTCCTTTTTTCCAGAAAGTTAAATATGAAATAAAATTAAATAAGGCCATTCTTAAATACTCTCTAGTAAACCTTAAAATATTCATCCTTGCATCAGTTATGCAGTGCCACCCACTTTGATATTAATATCCCACTACAGACAGCAATAAAAGTTGAATATATATGTATTTGCTTGCACATTTCTATGCCAAAATATTTATATTCCACGTTCTAGTATTTCCTAGATGCGATGGCCGCGCTTTCTTTTTCCATCTACCGGTATCTATGTTGGTATGTATTTTATTTTTTATTTCTTATGGGCAAACAAGAATAGGGTGTCCCAAGAAGAGCGTTGAATTTCAATTTGTCGCCATTTTGTTAATACGAGTTGTACGGTGATTGTTTTTTTTTTACAGTTGTCACGTACTACAGACCACGCGATTTAAAAATATAAATATTCAAACCAACAACGTTTAATTATTGTAAGACACATAACAAAAAACAAAAATGCACACACAGTTACTCGGGGTGGATGCATTGTTTGTTTGAGTATAAAACGAGGATTTTCAGCACCCCAAATAGGACAGTTTTGTTTATTCACGTATCCGTCGAGTTGAATATCTTCCTCATCTGAAAATATGATTTTTTTCGCAAAAATCCGCATTAATTTGATGATGTTCCAACACCCAATCATCAAATTTACGGCTTGATTTATTTCACCAATTGAGCCTTATCCGCTTCAAATGCAGATCTCTTACCAAAATTCGTTGCACAGTTCAATTCTTGACCAAGATGCCGAATGGAAGTTCCTGAACTCTCGGACACAGATTCCCTTATTGTGGCTTTATTTTCAAGTTATCGAAAAGGACGACGACGACAATGATCGTCTGTTCCATCAGCGTAAATTTGGTCTCAAATTTTGTAATTAAACGCCTCACCGCCGATTCATTTGGCGCATTATTGCGACCGAAAACTTGACGTTTTCGCAAAATTTTCACACGATGTGTTTTTACAATAATTAAACGTTGTTGGTTTGAATATTTCTCCATATTCTTAAATTGCGTGGTCTGTACGTGACAACTGTAAAAAGAAATCACCACACAGCTCTTATTAAAAAATGTCGACAAATTTAAATCAGGCGCTCTTGTTGGGACACCCTATACAAGTGAATAACAAAAAATTGCATACGCAACGCTATTCTTTTGCCCTGAATTAATGTCTGTTACCTTTAAAAAAAAGAGAAATCCCTTCAGTATATTGAGGACACATGAAGTGATTTTGAAGTTGTATTTTTTTGTAATTATGCATGTACCTATATTCCTACCCAAATACTCCTACACCTTAAAAATAAATTTCGTTTCGATATAAACTGCAATGATAAAAATTAATAACAGCTTTTTAATAAGGGGCCAGTTATAGCTATCATTGAAAACCATCATTGAAAATATTAATTGTCAATTTTGAGAGATTTTGAAGAAAAAATAAATTATTATTTTGATGCCAAAGTGAAGCTTATTGACTTAATAATTATTTCTAAGTAAAACAAAATTCAATTTGACACAACTTTTCTCATAAAATTAATTTTATTTTTTCAATGATAAACTATGTACCTTACCAATGATCATTGAAAAAATTAAAAGTTACGTTATGGGGAAGATATGGGTCAAAATGATTTTTTTTTAGAAGAAATAATTTTGAAGTCGTAAGCTGTGTTTCTGCATTAAAATATTCAATGATTAAACTTTCGAAGAGTCTCAAAATCAACAGCTAACTTTTTCAATGATGGTTTTCAATCATAGCTATAACTGGCCCTTAAGTATCTTCAAGTGAGAACCTGATTCATGTGCTCTTTAAACATTTTTTTAATTCGACGAATAAATGACATTACATATTTAGGACCTAAATGATATTAATATAAATCACATTTTTTTAATATTAAAAAAATGATATAGAAATGGAATTAATAAAAAAAATAATATAATAACTTGGTACTGTAATTCTCAAAAGTGCAATTTGAATGCCACAGCTGTAAACATTAATAAAATAAAATACGTTGCTCCTTTAAGAGTGAACTAATTTGGCAAGCAGAAGCGTACTTATTAATAAATCTACCATGATGGAATACCAGAACAACACCATAATCATGAGTCATGACACATCAACAGTTATATCTTTCGAACTACATATCTAATTGCGGCAACTTCATTAGTTGGTAATTATTTAGTTAATGAATCGATAAATATCAAGATGTTTTTTGTTTCAATATGTACATAATAAATTCGAAATCAAGGAAACTTTGAACACAAAAGATATTTTCGCAGCAAAATGAAATTACGTTCGTACATATATAGAAAAAAGGTAAATCGTTTTGTGATACACTCACTTGGAAAATAGCATTCCACCTACACCTACATCACAACCACCCCACTACACGTCATTGAAGTGAGTCACCCACAAGTTGCTGTTCCGCCTTCGATATCGTATCAGTACCCATTATCTTCCATGTATTTAGTGCTCCCGCAACCTCGGCACAAAACCTAGCAACTCAAGCATATCGATTTATACCATAAGGCGCCACTCATCCACGTGTGCAAAAAAAAAAAGAAGCAAAATAAGTTAAAAAAATTTTCTTAATGTAAATGTCGTCCGCTTCTGGCAACGAAAAGCCTGCCAGCTTAATGAAATCATAAAACCAATCATCGTGCCACCGAAGGCAACCACTTACCTTTCCATGCGTTTTTGTTGTCACAGGGGTGTAAATAGGGTGGTTAACGGAGTACCTTTGCGCGTCTATTATTGAATTACTCTGCACCCGAGATTTATGACAAGGTTACCTTATGAAGTCAAAAGCTTTACCTAAAATGTGAATTATACCAATAACTTAGGTGATGATATCCTTCATTTAAAATACGAAAATATGTTAAATAAGAAGTAAAAAAGATAAAATAAAATAAAATAAAATAAAATAAAGTACCTACTCGTAAAATAAAATAAAATAAAATAAAATAAAATAAAATAAAATAAAATAAAATAAAATAAAATAAAATAAAATAAAATAATATAAAACAAAATAAAATAAAATAAAATAAAATAAAATGAAATAAAATGAAAAAGTTAGTTGCTTTTAACTCTTTGCTACTGAATTGAATTTTTCAGAAATTTGTATTAATTCCTGTGATGAGCTTGATTTTATCAGACACAAGAATTTGTCATAAATAAATCCGTTGTTCAAAGTTCTATTTTACCTATAAATACCCCGGTCAATTTAGCTAAAAAAAAAATAGGGATACACTTGCATAAATTCCCAACAAGCTGAAAATTGGCATGGACGTTAAAAATATCATTATAAAGATATTGTCAAAAGTCCTCAAAGATCCCATGTTTTGAAAAAATTTCATTCAAGGCTGAATGTCGAAAATATCAGTTTTTCGCATATAATTCTGAAACGGTAAATGCTATCGAAAAGTATTTGAAAAAAACTTTGTAGACCATGTTGTCTGCCATAAAAAAGGTCAACACAATTTTTTTTCCTAAGACTCACCGTTAAGAAGATATCGACATTTCAAAAAACGTAAAATGTCGAAAATGACAGTTTTTCAATTAAATCTCATAAACAGATCAAATTTTTGAAAACAACTAAATGCTAAGTTTGTACATTATCTGACCCCATACAAGAAAACATTATTATTTTTTACCTTAAAACAACCGTTTTAAAGATATAATTTTCTTAAAAATTTGACAAAAAGTTCAAATTTCTGGTTTTTTACTTTTTACTCCTAAAAGCACAAGTTGTCGAAAAAAAATTCTTGCGCTCCTTTTAAAGATCATAATATTATTCTCAGAAAAAAATATGACACTTTTTTCCATACGAGTCAGTCGTATGATATTGTGGCTTCAATAGTGTCAACTGTCAAGAAACCCCGTTTTTGCTATATATCTTTTAAACTGTAAGCTTAATCGAAAAATTATATTAACAACATTTAAACATTATTTAACCTGCTATAAGCATGCATTGGCAATTTTTTCTAGAAGCCATAATTTTTATGATATCATTATTTAATTTAATATATTTATAAATACCAAAAGTTTAAAATACTTTTTTTTGATTGTTACTCTTAAATGACGAAATTTTCGGAAAATATTTTATACCTTTTTCTGTAGATTTTAATATTCCCTAGAGAAAATTTCCGTTCCAAGAAAGGCTTATCATCCTCACACTCGACCAATAAGAACTTTACTTTTCATAGTCAACGAAATGTTAGTAAATCGTCAATCATATGGATTTTTTAGCAGAAGTTCCACTGGTGATCTAATGCTTATCTGCCCAAAAGCTGGAAACTAGTCTTTGAATCGTTTGACTTGGCATGTGAACCAGTTTGGCATAAAGCTCTTTTATCAAAAATGAGTGCTTTTGTTTTCGAGTTCGACGAGTATCTACTTCGATGGATTAGAAACCATCTTTTGTACCGTTGAAGTCTTCCATTGACAAAATAAATTCTGGTGTGCCACAAGGCTCTGTTTTATCTTTTTTTTTTTTTTAGATATCAGCACGCTTAGAACCAGCTTTTCAGTGACGAGTTTAAAGTTAAACTCGAGTTATCTCATCAAATTCAAAGGGTTAACTCTCGAGTTCAACTCTGAAATTTTCATGTTGCGCTGAAAACTGGAGCTTAGAGTCTCATACTCGTTTCCAGACTCAACTTCCCGTTTTTCAGAAGTTGAACTGAATGCTTCCAAAATACTCTATCTATGATTGTCACTTTTATTAAGGAAACCCTACAAAATCTTTTTGTTCTCTGTATGTATTTCTCTAACCACTTACTATGAAATGAACACATACTCGAAATCGCAAACAACAATTCTGCACAATGCTAAGATTTTCTTGTGGGTTGGGTTGCAAGGATTTTTGTTTAGAATAAACTGGTCCAAGGCTTTAGTACCTACAACTTAATTGTACAGGTAAAATAGTAGTTTGGAGTCTAACTTACATTAAGAGGACTATAACTTTTTTTTGGGTAGTTTAATGGAATTACCTGTTGAACAGGTATTGCTTTCTCTTGTGATGTATAACCATTTTCTTCGTTAGTCAATGAGGAATAAGAAAACAAGGTTTTCAACCTCTTCTTATTATATATGATGGAGGTTTTTGTTTTTTTTTTTGTCATGATTTTAATTTAACACATTTGTTTTGTTTTCTAATGATTATGTTGAAAGGGTTGATACCAGACAAAATTATTGCAAAACCAATACCTATTTGTATTTCTTGCACAATAAAAACATCTGAAAAATTCATTTACCTAGTATTTGCAGGGCCGTATAACTTAATTCCAAGATTAGCCTTAAAACAAACAAAAATGAGAAATTGTGCCAAACCTTATAGTTACACAGTGATTCACCTAAGTTGTGACAAAAAGCTTATGCATGTTGATTTGATCGAGTCAAGAAATAAAATCTTTTTCCCCCTCGTTTATGCTGGAGGGCAATTTTCTAAAAAAAAATATTACTTAAAACAGAAAACAAATTGTTAAAAAACGACGGTAACACCTTTAATGCCGTATTATACCTTTATGTAAAGCCAAAAGCTTTTCTTGACCAGTTTTTGAAAAATTTATTTTCGAACTTTAAATGTTGAAAACAGAATTAAAAAAAAAAAAAAAAAATCAAAATTATACTTAAACAAAACTGCACGCTGAAGCTTTTTATCAAACCTAAGGCGAATCGTCCTGAATATATTTATATGCAAATTAAAAAAAAAAATATAAAATTTTACTAAATCGATCATGACTTTTTTAGAGCAAACAATAGCTTCAAAAATGCCCTAACAAAAACAAGAATACAATTTCATTTCTTAAAATGGCCAGCAACGTAGGTAGAAAGATTTCGTTTAGTCAGGAAAACCTCTGCAAATTCTATACAAAATTGGAATCAAGCAAAACTGAAAAATTCACCTTACCTAAAACCGTCGATTTTACACAAATATATGTAAATAAATGTAAGTTTTACTCATATACCTGCACATAAAATCTGCCTCTTCTGATGTCGTTTCATTAAGTTTTGTATTGAAAATGAAATGGTTGTTGTCATCTGAATTTCACGCATCGTATTAGCAGCATGGATTTTAAGAATTACACTAACCTCTCCCTCTACTATTCTGAGTGGCTACGTTACGCAAATCAGGATGGATGTTATCTGTGGGGTTTGGGCTTCTTTTTCTCCTTTATACCTAAGTAGCTGTCAGTTTATTTCAACTAAAGGAATCAATTTTAGAATTTTGTTTGTGGAGCCCTGCTCCTTCTGGTTCCTGTCCCTCTTACTTTTCTTTGTATTGACAACAATAAATGTGGTAGTCAACAGCATATATACAGATTGATGAAGATAATCGCGAGCTTTTAATACTTAGTAAGAGGTCGCTGTTAAACGGAATTGGAGTGTATGTTGCGGGTAACCATTACCATCATCGAGGCTTATTTATGAGATTTCGAGGGTGTGTGTGTGTCATGAATAAGAGTGTTGTAAACTTTAATAGACAGTATCAATTGACGAAGAACGATGGGTATTCGATTGGAGTAGGTTAGGTACCTCATGTGTGTATGTTTTATTTTAGCTTAAAAGTGTTAATTCGCCGTCAAAACCAGCTTTGCAAATTAGTTTCAATTTATCAGGATGTGGAAAGTTTTTGCAGATTATGGGATGGAAAACTAATGTTTTAGTATTGAAGGTCAAGTTTTCGGGCTACCACCATTGGATTGGACACCAATCATCAGATTCGTTTTATTGGTGCTTAGTCCTTATGTTCAATTTTAATTTATAAATTAGTGCCGTAAATTGGAATCGAACCTAGACCAGCTACCTCTGAGGCCTATACACTATTTAGCACTAGTTTTTATTAATGTTTCAACAATTTCGTAAATTTATTTTCTGTGCGGTAGGATTGGAAACCTTTTTTTTTTTTAATTCTATACTAATAAATTTGGTGTATGAAATAACAAAATTACCAAAAGCTTAAAATGTATGAGACACTTGAGTCAAACCACATTAACCAAAATTTTTCGAACAAAAAATTGGATTAGAAGATAAACACATTTTAAATCATTTTTTTTTTAATACTTTCACTCCAGTTCACTCGTTTTAATACAGATTTTTTTCCAAAAATCTTTGAACGTTTTCTTTCTCCATGTCCTTTTATAATTATGGCAGATCTTAACTGAAGAATTTATTAAGTGTAGTACGAGAATAAAGATCCAAGAAGAATTTTGAATCCTCCTAAAAAAAATTGTTAGTGTTATTTGTGCAGCATGATATCTTTCCAGTCTTTATTATCAATTCTTGGAAGTATTCTAGTATTCAAGTGCTGATTCATGACAAGTACGATTGGGTTGAAACTTATAAAAAGTACATGTGTGTGTGTGTAAAGATGTTATCTATTCCTTAAACACGAAATTTGGCAAGTAATTAATGAATCAATTTGAACATTTGCAGGAATATTGGTAGTTTTTTCCAGAGATTAAAATGAGTCGAGTAATGTTCATGAACATCGAATACTCACTCTAAAAAAGCGATTTCGAACAAACAGAGTCAACGCAACCAAGATGTTTACGTGTATCTTTGTTCATGAGCATGATGACTCGTTAAACAGCGCACAAATCAAACGAGCACAAACGATCAAGCGCCTTGTTCACTATCAATATGATCAAACGTACTTAAATCATGAACATTGCATGGCGTAGATTTGTATTCAGGGTTGGTGGCCGATGGTGATGGAAAAACTATTTTGTGTGGATGGTGGTTGGTTTTTGCGATGCCATTTGAATTTTTTTTCACAATAATGACTGAGCAGTGAGCATCACTGAGATATTTGTATTGCATTATGTGCCTTGACCATAATCGAAATTAAATAAAAGATGAAATGTAGTTTTTTAACAAAAAAAAAAAGAAAATACAAAAAATAAATCAAGAAAATCTTAAAAAATATTATTCTCTAATGTTGTCATTTAGATATATGGGATTTATCTTCAAATAGAAATTCGCCATTATTAGATTATTGACCGTTTCTGGATTTAATCTGGTTCTTTTTGTCAGTAATTATATTTCCAGATTGCGAAAAAGCTCGTTCTGATGCTTCTGATTTTGCAGTGATACAGCTGATAATTAAATGCGCTTGATAAAGATTTTTGAAGTTGTTTTTATTTTCAAACCACCATTTGAGCATATTTACATTGCCGTTGGAATTATATTGAATATATCTTGCGATTTAAATTATTTTGTTTAAAATTCCTCCAAATACAAACAAAAGGAGGCAGGTATCCTTTTTAAAACTAATGTCCAAAAACCACAATATCCCAAAACTTTCCTATGTGTAAATGTTATGTACATAACTTACATAAAGGCACTTATCGCGGATATTGAAGATCATGTGTTACATTTTTGTATTTTCTACCAATCTATTTCCTTTCCATCCATTCATAAATCTTTTCTACTACCTATATAAACAAAAAAGGAAACCTGTTTCTTTGTCAAACCCAATCGATTTCCTTAAAAAAAAATAATGGACAAAAATTCTTTAATTATGATTGTGACCTTTTATAAATTATAATAATTTCTTGTTTTGTAGGCTTGATTTTTTAACTTGTTTTTTAAAATTTAATTAATGTAGATTTTGCTTTCAATAATTTTCTAAATTTAAAATTAAATATTATTCAATATCATACACATGTATGTACAAATTTGAGGCTCAATTAATTGTAAGTATTTAAAATTTGTATTTTAGTTGATTTATAATGTATTTATTTTAATAAAGACCTGATAAAGGGTATAAACATACCCGAAACGTCGAAATAAAAAATCAAAATATTTGTTTCAATTGACCTATAGCGTACAAAACAGGAAATTATAATAATAAACAAAAATATATATACCTACCTGACCTAAATACGCCATACTAAATTTTTGGTGAATTGAAATCTATCATTAATAATGCATAATAGCATATTTAACCTATGCATATGTTTATTTGTGTAAAGTCGTTTTTTACATACAAACAAAAAAAAAAACTAATCCTTTTTTAAAGCAAATACCCGAACACCGCGCAGTTGCAAATTTCTTGCGAATTTAAACCACCGAGCACCGACCCTAAAGCAATAAACAAATAAAAATAAATACCTTAAAACTACTTACCCTAGCACGAACAAAGCCAACGACCGATGACCGATCCACGACCATCCATCGAATTACACTTGCACTTGGTTGTCCATGAATCGTGATGTTCACGATCATCCACTTTCTTTCGAGTATACTCACTTGGTTTCGAGTACTCGAAAGTTGTTGCAACTGTTCATGATTAATTTTGGTTTGGTATGGAAGTTCATGAACTCGATCAACTTGTTTGCATTGACTTGTGAGTATTTTTACTCGAGAACAAAATGACTTCGAGTATAGAGACAGAGCGATCGAGTATGAACGATCATATAGACAAAAATGGAAATGTTCGAACTGATTCGAACATGCTCATTTTAATCTCGTTTCTTTCTCTAAAAAAAAAACTTATACCAACAAGTCTTGCAGTCAATACTTTTGTATAGCAGAAAAAGCTTAAGTGAAAAAGGAAACTAACGGTTAAGGTAAACAAAAAAAAAAAATCCTCATACATTTTCTAAAGGATCTTGTAAATTAATTATTATTTAAATCTGTCCCTAAATTGAATGTTGTGGCATTGTTTTTTTTTTTTTTTTTTTTTTTTTTTTTGCTTTGTGATTAGAGACAAAAGAATCGGTGAGAAGAAAAAGGAAAACATTCCACAATTTGGTGAAATTGAACTCAAAATGCAGAGGTGTAGATATTTCTATAGCGCACCTAATGAGCCTAAAAAGGAAAACATTCCGATAAAACCTATGCTTTAAATGAGCAAACAAAATTTCACTGAGTGGAAATAGGTACCTTTTTATTAAAAAAAAATTAAAAAACAACAACAACAAAAAAAGTCGTATAACTCAGTTATGGGATAAATGCATTTGATTGTCTCAAAGAAAAAAACATCCAAGAAAATTTAAACCCTGGCTATTTCTTGTAGTTGCGCATTGCGCAATATCAAATCTTTACATAGTTTTGGGGAAAGTAAGATAATTGCGCTTGATATTTCTAAAGCGATTGATAGAGTTTGGCTCTCGCATCGGAAATGCGCGCATATGGTATTGATGAATCTATTCTTCGTTGAATTAGAAATTATCTTTCGGACCGTTCAATACAAGTTGTATTGATGGACGGTTTCAAGTCTGAAATCTACAAAATAAATGCTGGTGTGCCTCAGGGCTCCGTTTTGTCTCCGACTCTCTTCCTTTAGTCATAAAAGATCTTCTATCTGAAACTTCTAATCCATTAAACTGTTTCGCTGACGATAGCACCCTCAGCTCCTCATATTCGTTTTCAGATTCGCATGCATGTCGTTCGGATGTGTAACTTGAACGCCAGCGTATGATTAGCTCATTAAATTCTGATCTCGACAGAATTGCCCAAGTGAGAATCAAAAAGCGCGTAGCAATGGTGTCTACTGTCGTTGAGTAAACCGAAAAGCTTCCAATCCTCGGTATGTGTATCACAGACCACCTTTTGTGGAATGATCACATATTCGATATCGCCAAAAATGCTGCTAAGTGCTTAGGTTTTCTTCTGCGATGCAAGAAATTTGTCTCCCCTTCTGGTCTGGCTGTAATATATAAAAGCCTTTATTCTTTCAAAACTCGAGTCTATTGGATAGAATTCAAAGAAGAGCTATGAAAATGATAGGTGATAGAAATATAACGGAAAAATTTGCTTCTCTAGAGCACCGCCGCAATTTTGATTGTATTTAATTTGTTTATTGGTATTTTCATAAACAGTGCTCTAGCGTAATAGCCAGTTGCATTCCTCCAAAAACAATATAACCGTAATACATGTTTTAACAAAAAAAATACTGCCACTGTGTGACCGATTCCTCAAAGCGTTTTTAAGAAAGCAAATCACATTCAGAAAACGCTTTCTGCTTTCTGTGGGTAAGATTTTCGGAAGTAAGCTTCCGAAGTTATAAAGGCCAACCCTACTGAGGAAAACCGGAAAAAGTTCCAAAGGTAGTAAAAATGTTTGGTCATTTGTAAAAAAACATACGAAATACCACCTCGTCCTCGGTTCCAACGCTCGTCTTCAATGATACTCCTTTTGTCAGCTCGCATGATAAAGCCAATTTGCTTGCAGCACAGTTTTCTGTTAATTCAACGCTGCCAGTTAGGACTCCTCCTGTTCTTGAGAGCGTAAATGATTTTATTGGACAAATCTTCTTTCGCACTCGTGCAGTTGCAAGCGTTCTATAAGATCTCGTTGTACACAAATCCGCTGGCCCGGGTAGTATCCCTCCCATTGTTCTGAAGAGGTGTTCTTCAACGCTGGCAAAACCACTGCGTAAGCTTTTCTATCTGTCCTACTTGTAAGGGACCTTTATGAAAAATGTTAGTTTAGTTTAACTATCGTGTTCAAATTCCTATAGCAATTTCAACAATATTTTTTTTTAACCAATCATTCATCGAAAATGTACTGAGATATTTTCTACTTTGAACTTAAAGAAATATGAAATTTACTTTGAATGAAATTTCATTATATATTTATTGTTGTTTTGAATGACCATATAAGGAGTCAAATAAATTAGTCGCGATGCAGTATTTTCTGAATTTTTATATTGTGCGGAACCTCTCTCAGTTTGTTTTGTTGTATCTTTTTGTATCGAATCTATTATTTAATATTTCGGATATCAGCCTATAAAAATAAATACCTAAATAAAAAAATATGGAATACAACAAATCGAAAGAATACTGTTAGATTTCAAGAAGGAATAAAAAGATTGAAAGCATTAACCTTTGGTTTTTCTGGTTAAATTATTTATTTATTTAATTAAAATACAGCCTTTTCGTTTTGAATCTCTAATAATAATAATAATATATTTTGTAATTCTTTGACAACATTTTCAAAAACTCAAATAAAACTCCTTAATTTAATAACAAAAATGGGGTGTTCTCTTCTTCTTCATCTATATCTAATACGGCCCACCTGACGCTGGTGACGTTCTCGGCACCTCAGATTGTGTCTTAAAAACTAAAAAAAAATATATATTCATTATTAAAACATAATACAAACAAAACAACCCTGGTGTGATCGCAACCAACACCTGGCTGACGGTATAGAGACCATTAAAAATCAACAACAGTGGTGTGACCACAGCTAACACCTGGCTCCAACTCTGACGGTATAGAGACCATTCAAAAACATCAAAACTGGTGTGATCGCAACCAACACCTGGCTCCAACTCTGACGGTATAGAGACCATTCAAAAACAAGCAACAAAACTGGTGTGATCGCAACCAACACCTGGCTCCAACTCTGACGGTATAGAGACCATTCAAAAACAAGCAACAAAACTGGTGTGATCGCAACCAACACCTGGCTCCAACTCTGACGGTATAGAGACCATTCAAAAACAAGCAATAAAACTGGTGTGACCGCAGCCAACACCTGGCTCCAACTCTGACGGTATAGAGACCATTCAAAAACATCAAAACTGGTGTGATCGCTACCAACACCTGGCTCCAACTCTGACGGTATAGAGACCATACAACAAATACAACAAACCTTGATTTTTTTTGTTAACTGTAGATTCAGTTTCCAGGAACTCTATATCACATGAAAGGGACCACTCTAAAGGCCATGCTCTTAATTGTTCTTTTGACATTTTAGTTATTATATAAGTGCCAACTTTTTGAATTTCATAACGTCCATGTTCTAAACACCTTAATATTTCATAAGGACCCAACAATTCATAGTTACTTTTACTATCATGCATGGTAGAATCGCGATGCATCAAAACAAAATCTCCGACTGAATATTTAATATTATCTCTTCTTTTTTTATTTATCTCCTTCATACATCCCGGTTCAGGGAACAATTTCAACGCTACGCGTTCTCTATCAAGCTTTCTATCACGAATAGGCTTAAGGTCAGGAGATATATTTCGCAACACTGCCTGAATTAAAGGAGTAGAACTTCGAATTCCTAAAAGAAGTTGTAACGGTGTTGCTCCTGTTGACTTTTGAATAGTTGTGTTTAAAACCAGTTGAATTTTCCATAATCCATTCGGCCATTCTGTTTTAATTGTTGTCTCAATCCTTAGTAAGTTTCTTATAGTTCTTATATATCTTTCCACTTGACCGTTACTTCTATGTATATCCGGTGTAGTAAAATGATAATCAATGTTCCACTCGTTTAAATATTTTGGGAAACTAGTATTTTTAAAAGATGTACTAGAATCAATAATAATTTTCCTGGGCGTACCAAAAAGGGAAAGGACATGTTGTATCTTTTCTTGAGTTTCTGCGGTGGTGACCGATTTCATTGGGATTAAAATACAATATTTTGTGAAAGCATCAATTATTACTAAAATATGTTTAAAACCGTTATTTGATATTGGTAGTGGACCAAGACAATCTATATGTAAAGTCTGAAATGGTTGCTTAGGCTTCTCAACCGGATTTATAAAACCCTGCAATGGTCCAGTTCTAGTTTTCTTCACCGCACATATTATACAATGTTTGATATAACTCTTGACAAAATTTTTCATCCTAGGAAACCAAAAGTGTTCAGCAATTGAAGCATAGGTCTTATCAAGGGCAACATGACACTGCTCATCATGAAAAATTCGAAGCAAACCTAAACGACTTTGTTTTGGAACAAACCATTGCAAATTTATAGTACCATCTTGATTTATTTGTTTTCGATATAGCATTTCATTTTTTTCCACGTATTGTTTTGCATCAAGTGTACCTGTTCTTAATTCTTCCAACATATGTTGTACTTCCTCATTTCCTTTTTGTTCAATATATGCCCAATCATTATGGCTAACTCTTCGAATAACTTCAACTGGATTTCGGCTTATGTAATCCACATGAGCCAAGCTACTTCCCTTGCGGTACACTACTTCAAAGTTAAAATCTTGCAAATAAACCCACCATCGTGCAATCTTAGGAATAAGATCTTTTTTTGTAGCAGAAGCTTTGACTGCATTGCAATCTGTTATAAGCGTGAATCTTACACCTAACAAATATACGCGAAAATGCTTAACAGCCTGTATTATAGCTAACGTTTCAAGTTCATAAGAATGATATTTTTCTTCATGTTTGTTGGTTCTTTTGCTAAAATAAGCTATCACTCTTATTTTTAAATTTTCCTTCTGAATAAAAACGGCACCATAACCAATGCTGCTTGCATCGGTGTGAAGTTCTGTTTGTAAATCTGGATTAAAAATTGCAAGAAGTGGCCTTGTAGTTAAATGTTCAATCAAGTATTGTCTGGCTTTTTCTTGTTCTTCATTTCAATCAAATGGAATATTTTGTTTCGTTAATCTTGTTATGGGTGCTGTCTGAGAAGCAAACTCGGGAACAAATTTTCTAAAATAACCAGCCAAACCCATCAATTGTCGAACTTGCTTCACATTTTTTGGAACAGGTGATTCGACCAAAGCCTGAATTTTCTCTTTTCCGGGTCGAATAGCCTCACTAGATATTTCACTTCCAAGATATTCCAAACTTGATTGAAGAAAACGACATTTTGAAATATTTAAAGAAAATCCCACAGATTTCAATGCTCTCAACACCTGATGTAGATGATCAAGGCCTTCTTCATAAGTTAAGCTGGGAATTAAAATGTCATCCAAATAAACAAGTGCAATGGTATCTTTCAATGGTCCTAAGGCAAGATTTATAGATCGTTGGAAAACAGCAGGAGCATTAGCTAATCCAAAAGACATTCTCAAGTATTCAAAGTGACCGTCTGCAGTGACAAAGGCAGTCTTTTGAATAGACTCTTAATGAATGGGTATTTGGTGAAAACCTGATGCCATATCCAAAGATGTGAAGAATCGACCTTTACCCAATCTGTCAAGTTGATCATCAATCAAAGGAAGTGGATAACGATCTTTTATTGTGTTACGATTAAGCTCTCTAAAATCAACACACATCCTATATGAGCCATTTTTCTTTTTGACAAGAATGATTGGACTTGCAAACGGTGATTCACTTGGTCGAATTATTTTATTTGTTGTAAGGTCGGATATGATTTCACGAACATCTCTTCTTTCTTCAATAGCTAGTCGATATTGAGAACGGTTGACAATGACATCTTTTTCCAGTCTTATCTTAAGGCTTGTATTATTAACTGCACCTATTTTATTAGCTCCTGTTATCATGTCAGAAAAATCTCTCAAAACATTTTGTAGTTCATTTCGAAACTGAGAAGGAACTATTACTTCAGATATCTTAGAACCAAGATTTTCGGAAATTCGGTTAATTCCAGGAAGCTGACGGCGAATAACTAAAGGTTTTCCTGAACTACAAAAATTTATGTTACGTCTTTTCTCTATGGCTGCTTTTGTAAAACATTTAGAAATTTCATGACCCTGCTTCGCACAAAACAAGCAAACAGTTACTTGACCTGGATTTGATGACACAATTGGTTTGGTTAAAGTAGATTTGTCTACATCAAAACGCGTATGTTTAGCATAGCAATTGGATTTGATATGACCTAGCTTTCCACACTGAAAGCATTTCTTTTCAGTTGGTCCATCATCTTTTCCATCACTTAGTTTTCGTTTTAACACTGAACGATCAATATTTATCCTACTAAAATCTTTGCTAACTGAAGGTTTTTGAAATGAAGACAGAAGTACTAATACTTCTCGAATAGTTTTGCAGTTAGAGTTCATAGCTGTATTTCGGACATCAAATTCAGCTATTCCATAAATAACTAATTCTAATAAGTCCTCTTCATTCCAATTAGCACGTAAATTCCTAAGCATTGAAGTTTTCTCATGAACATAAGTTGCATATGTGTTTACACTAGAACTTTTAAAACTCGATGCCTTTTGTAAAAGCTGCCCTAAGTTTCTTTTTGGTGGAAAAGCTTCTTCAATGTCCTTACGAAAGGAATCCCAATTTCGGACATCAGGATTCCAACGTTCATACCACCATTTGGCATCACTCGACAAATATTTGACGACTTTTCCCAAAGCTTGTATATCGGACCAACCTAATTCATTTTTAATTTTTTCAATCTCACTCACCCATTTAGACGCCTCATTAATTTCAGGTCTCAAAAATGGAAGATCAACATGATCAACGGATTTCTGGGACTTTAGAGCCTTGAGTAAGTCATTGAGAATTTGTGATGACTCTCCGCAATTACCAGCTGCATTTCTATTTGAAGCATCTCTATTGCGAGGCATTTTGAATATCTTCCTTTAATGTTCTTTTGTTTTGGTTTATCTTGAGTCTTCAGGCCAAATTGTTCAAGCACGTAGGGTTTAGTTGAATTTATTTTTTATTTATTTTTTTTTTGTTTGTTTTTCGAATCCCACTTCTGATGTTAGATTTCAAGAAGGAATAAAAAGATTGAAAGCATTAACCTTTGGTTTTTCTGGTTAAATTATTTATTTATTTAATTAAAATACAGCCTTTTCGTTTTGAATCTCTAATAATAATAATAATATATTTTGTAATTCTTTGACAACATTTTCAAAAACTCAAATAAAACTCCTTAATTTAATAACAAAAATGGGGTGTTCTCTTCTTCTTCATCTATATCTAATAATACCAATAAATTATTCTGTGAACCAAATTGTGATAATTGATAATCCTTAAATTGTTAAATTTTCTGTTAAAGAAAAAAAAAATAATAATAAAGATTAGAAAGTGCTGCTCTCCAGCAATAACAATTATTTAAAAAAAACTATAAATTCAGCTAAACCCTACCGATATATCCTGTTAATGATCAGGGGGCCAATTCTCGATCTGTGAAGCTGTGAAGTGATAAATTTTAAAAAACTTCAAACGTTAATATTTCGATTCTGGATGACTGTGAAAAAGTGAAATAAAATGTCAAAACTTCGTTATTTTGTATCAAGATTTAATATCACTTTTAAACACTCATCCAGAATAGAGTTAAAAGCGTGTGAAGTTTTGGAAAATTTATCACTTCCCAGCTTCACAGATCGAGAATTGACCCCCTGATAAGGACATAATTTTTTTTTTGGGAAGACACAATCAAGAACATTCGAGAAGTAGATAAATTTGTTTAAACAAGTCATCGTCTTATGCAGTTATAACTTCAGTCATTATACCGTTATACCTATCATCAAAAACTTTATAACTATTTTGTTTTAGTGTTAATTTTTTTTTATAAATTTTCGTAATTGATTATTTTTTTATGGTTTGTTGTTTGCTGGTTGAATTTGTCAAAAACAGAAGTTAAGTATTAATTCTTAATTTTATTATTTAATTTCTCTCTGCACATAGTTTGAGTGTTTTTCGTTGAATTTTAAATACAGAAAAAAAATATTTCTTTTTATTCCTAGTGTTAACAGGTTCTACAGGTACGAGATCAAGGGGCTGTGCACATCCTTTTTCAATCAAGTCCTGCATTTTTAACTAATGAACCACAAATTTTATAAATTATTTTTATATTAAATTGTCCTCTTTTGCAATGGTGAGTTTTTAAGTTTTGTTTTTTTGTTTTATTAAATTTAAACGAAATAAACCCACTGGGCTCGGGCTGTAATAGTTTTCCATTTATATCAACATATTTTTTTTATAATAATTTCTAAAGACCATAAAATACTTAACTTTTCTTTAATAATAAATATTAAATTAATTTTCATTAGTGCTAAAAATACCTACATACTTAATTATTTATACATTTCTTTAATTTTTTTTTAATATTTCAACATAACTTTAATTTTAATTTGTTCTAAAAGTATATCTATTAAAAATAGCTTTAGTTTATTTAAAATGAAAAAAAAAAATAAAAGTAATAATAACTTTAAATTTAAATAAAATAATTTAAAAGAATTCATAATTTGCATGCACCTAATAGCATTTCTAAGTAATATACATTTTTATTTGTAATTACCTACACTATTTTATTACCTAACTCTTTAAATAATACCCTTAACAAATTAATAAATCTTTTGTTAATAATTATATTTTTAAAATGTAAGAAACATTTTTCATTATTTGTTTCCTAAATGAATATAATTTAGAATGAATACCTAGTAATTTTCGTTTTCAGTGTGCTTGTGTAAGTGAATGTAGTGAGTGAAATTTTGGATGATTGAGTATGTTAGGGGCTACTGTAAGAAAATGAGTGTAGCAGTAGCGTAGGCAGTCTTTATTTATTTGAAAGACTGAGGGAGGGCAAAATCACTCGTGGAAACCAATTCCATCCTTGGGTTTCCCAACTTTAATTTCTTTCTTCTTTGATTTTCAGTTTCTATTGACACGTTACTTAAATCTGTTATTTTGTTTTCTTCTTTAATTTTCTTTTAATCTTTTTAAATTTGTTTGACGTTATTCAATTATAACTTTTGTTAGGCATGTAGAGTAATAAAGCTTAGTGAGTCAATGCAAGAACCCACCCCTCCGTCGAGCTAGACCTTAGAAATGCAAGCATGCCTGCCTGCACTTGACAAGCTAAGCAACCTACTATATTCGCCCATTAACTTTTTACAGGATTTCTGTATCTTTTAAGAAGTCATTGGTAAACTTTACAAATTTCTAAAAATATTTCGAATTGGTAGAGAAATTCTTATTATATTTTCATTTAGGTGATTATATATGGGTGATTTTGTTACATACTCTACTGGTCTCTTTCCGAGTGGATGGAAAACAGCATTTGTCCAGCCTGTCCCTAAAAAAGGAGTATCTTCTTTGCCCTCTAACTATCGACCAGTTGCACTTACGTCCCTTCTTTCCAAGGTCATGGAAACGCTGATTAATTTCCAGCTCAAGAAATATGTCGAAAAACGAAAGCTTCTTAATGACCGACAGTACGGCTTTCGTAGCAATAGGTCCACTGGTGATCTGATGGTATATCTCACCGAACAGTGGAACAAATATTTACATCGTTTTGTAGAAAGTAAGATTATTGCACTTGATATTTCAAAAGCGTTTGATAGAGTTTGGCACCAAGCTCTCTTATCGAAAATGTGCGCATTCGGTATTGATAAATCTCTTCTTCTTTAGATTAGAAATTACCTTTCGGACCGTTCAATACAAGTCGTATTGGACGGGTTCAAGTTTAAAATCCACAAAATAAATGCTGGTGTGCCCCAGGGCTCCGTTTTGTCTCCGACTCTCTTCCTTATTTTTATAAATGATCTTTTGTCTGAAACTTCTAATCAATTAAACTGTTTTGCTGACGATAGTACCCTCAGCTTCTCATATTCGTTTACAGATTTTCATCGCGTAGAATTTAATGCTTCTAAAACTCAATGTTGTCTCCTGTCGTTAAAGCGAAACCCACCCCCAATGCCGCTATCCATGGGCGGCACTTGCATCGAGGAAACCGAACAGCTCTCAGTTCTCGGTATGTGTGTCACAGACCACCTTTTGTGGAATGACCACATATTTGATGTCGCAAAAAACGCTGCTAAGTGTTTAGGTTTTCTCCGGAGATGCAACAAGTTTTTTTCCCCTTCTGATCTGGCTGTGATCTACAAAGCCTTTATTCGTCCAAAACTGGAGTACAATTCTCATGTTTGGGCAGGAGCTTCAAAAACTCACTTGAGTTTGTTGCGGAATACAAAAGAGAGCTTTAAAAATGATAGGTGAAAGATCTCTATAACGGAAACAATTACATCTCTCGAACACCGCCGTAATGTTTCGTGTCTTTCTCTATTTTATCGCTATTATTATAATCAGTGTTCTAGTGAAATAGCCAGTTGCATTCCTCCCCGTAAAAAATTCAACCGTAATACTCGCGCTTCTAGGAATGCCCATCAGTTTACCCTTGAGCCCAACTTCGGACGTACTGTAATGTACAGAGATTCTTTCTTCAATCGCACCACACGAATGTGGAATGCTTTACCCGACTCGACTTTCCCCTCCCATTTCGATGTGCAAACGTTCAAAACCAATGTGCATAGGTATCTCCTTCTAAATCCTCTCCTACTTACCTAATCGCTCGTGCTGTGCTTAAAACATTTTAAGGGTAGCCGTAACCCCTTTTGCGCGCGTGAAATATAAAAAAAAAAAAATTCGCTAGGCAGACGCCAATGTCAACAGTTTTCTTTGACAACAGTATCTTAGGTGGCCTGGTTAGCGGGTTCAAAGGATTTAAGCTCCCTCCAGGGTCCTTGGAGTTGTCGAAACGATTTCTGAAATCACTTTCCTTTCAGTCTGTGACGGCACACGCACGTCTTAGTTTAGTATTATACCGGAAGAAAATACTAGTTCGGACCCTTAATTGATGGTTTATTTACTTTTGTTATCCATTTTGTAGTTTATTTTATCTTTAAAGAACACCATCAACTATAACTACCTTATACTCCAAACATCATTGAATATTACTAAAAAAATATAACTTCATATTTATCCAAGAATGTAAATATTATTATTCCGAAATATCTATAGGTACATGTACATAACTGGAGATTTGAAAATTTGCATTTCTTGGCAAAACTCTAAAACTTAACAAATGATCAAGCAATTAGCATGTTAAATTTTGTGAAAACACTGATGCTTCCGGTACTTATTTATCGTCCCTCTTTGGGCATTGAATCAGAATACCTCACACATTTTTGAGATTACGATTTAATTCAATTTGCTGTGAAACGGCTTCTTCCCTTAGACCCGAAAACTATTCTGTAGATTAAATGGTCCTCTAAATTGCAGATTCTCAAATTCACACATGATGTATATTGTATATATGCATATCAATGTATAATCGAATTGTTACTCGTACCTCTTTTCGGTATTTTGTTTCGATTGCCCTTGCTCTGATTTACAATAGGAAATCAATTTCTATAGGAATGCCAAATCCTACTGGAATGAACAGAAGTGAAAGGATGAAGTAAATAGTATTCAAAATGTACATATAATGTGTGTGGTAGTTAAAATGGTGGGTCTCAATCGGGTTCTTGGGGTTAAAAGCAAATTCGAGCAAAGCGAACAAAGTTCTTGTCCACAAAAAGGCTGGTCTTGTTCTTGATTAGTGTATCGTGTGTATCCCATACGACCCTGACCTTTATATGCCCCAACGACCATCAACAGCACCACAACCACTCCCATGGCCATAGTAATGACATTTTTAAACACTCTAGCATGCCAAGGTAGGTATACGTTGTATGAATGAGTACTGTTACCTACCTTTAGGCCGGTCAATATGCCAAGTCGTATTTCAGTGCGGTGCCGGCCGTTATGCCGTGCTTGTTTGTCTTGTTGTGTGTGAATTTGTTGGACGTCAGAGGGTATAATGTTTGTTGTTTGCGTTTATATTGTGGCTCAATTTCACCAACCGACGAAAAGGTGATTTATTTGATTGCACTATAATGCCAGAGGGGGTTGTTTGCCATTTTGACGTCGTCATGACGCAATGATGTATCGAAGTTCAGGTCATAAATCCGCTTAGTATTTTAGATACAATATTTTCCAGTGGAGTGTTTTATTAAGGTATATTGTTGAAAAGCCAAATAGGCGTTTCATAAAGTGATTTATTTTTTTTTTCATAGAAACAATCTCAATGATGGACAATGTGCAGAAAGGGCAGTTAAGAAAAATCAATCAAATTATATGAATTTGGCTAGGCTTGACATTAGTTTAAGGTTATGTAGGTTTTGTGTGTACATAGGTACCTAAATATATTTGTAAGTAAATAAAGAATGGTTTAATATATGGTTAAGAGCTGATATATCAATGCTATTGCAGGTTTACGGAAGTTGTCTTTTGAATTTACAAAATTGTTTTAGTTGTCCCAAAATATGTTACTGTGTCGGTATTTCATACAAGCTTTTGTTTGCAACTAACCATTTTTAGTTAGTAAGTTGTCTGCTGTTACCAATTACTTGCACAATATCCACGTAGTTAGTAAAGAACGTATACTGTATGCCCATTATCACGCTTCCAAGTTCCAAGCGCCTTCTTAGAAAACATTTCATTCTTTTCATTCTAAAAAGGTATAAAGTGGACGAGAAAAAGGAAAAATGATAGACAAAATTGTTTGCGGAAGTGAGGAGAATAAAATCAGTAAGATAGCTGTTTCCACTCACTCAGTCCGTGCCGTTACCAATGAGAGTCCAATAGGGCTTTCATACAAATGTAATTTGAAACTGAATCCTATTTCACTAAGTCAGGATTTCTATGCCCAATTTTGTCGTCAGTACAGATTTTTTTTTACGCTGGAAGGATCAAAGGGCATGGTAGTGCCTAGCCAAGTTCTGGCACTTCACCCATTTTACAGGATCAAACTCAAGTGATTTTCTTTAACTTCAGTAGCAATAAAGTCAGAAACTTAAAATTTTCAGCATTTGCTAAGCTCACCAGATATAGGCAACTCACCAAATTTGAATTCCTGAGTGCAATTGCAAAAATCGCAATAACCGTAACTGACTGACTTATAGATAATCAAAATAATAGAGCACTTCCCGATACTGTCGAATATTGTTGCTTCGTAAGATGCCGAACGGTAGGTTTATGGTGTTTTGAAGTTTGTGGTTTTACTGTTACGTTATTTGTTTTGCATTTGGTTTTTATATTTCTTTTGAACAGAAAATTGACCCACCCTAGCTGTTAATTCACTAAAAGCATTCATTTAATTGATAACAGTAGAAATCCCTTATTGATTTTTAAAATAGTCAAAGAATTAAGAACAATAAATTCGGACAATTAAGAACAACTATCTTCAACGTACACGTATTACGTACGTAATTTTAATTGTAATTGTAATTGTAATTGTAATTGTAATTGTAATTGTAATTGTAATTGTAATTGTAATTGTAATTGTAATTGTAATTGTAATTGTAATTGTAATTGTAATTGTAATTGTAATTGTAATTGTAATTGTAATTGTAATTGTAATTGTAATTGTAATTGTAATTGTAATTGTAATTGTAATTGTAATTGTAATTGTAATTGTAATTGTAATTGTAATTGTAATTGTAATTGTAATTGTAATTGTAATTGTAATTGTAATTGTAATTGTAATTGTAATTGTAATTGTAATTGTAATTGTAATTGTAATTGTAATTGTAATTGTAATTGTAATTGTAATTGTAATTGTAATTGTAATTGTAATTGTAATTGTAATTGTAATTGTAATTGTAATTGTAATTGTAATTGTAATTGTAATTGTAATTGTAATTGTAATTGTAATTGTAATTGTAATTGTAATTGTAATTGTAATTGTAATTGTAATTGTAATTGTAATTGTAATTGTAATTGTAATTGTAATTGTAATTGTAATTGTAATTGTAATTGTAATTGTAATTGTAATTGTAATTGTAATTGTAATTGTAATTGTAATTGTAATTGTAATTGTAATTGTAATTGTAATTGTAATTGTAATTGTAATTGTAATTTTAATTTTAATTGTAATTGTAATTGTTATTGTAATTGTAATTGTAATTGTAATTGTAATTGTAATTGTAATTGTAATTGTAATTGTAATTGTAATTGTAATTGTAATTGTAATTGTAATTGTAATTGTAATTGTAATTGTAATTGTAATTGTAATTGTAATTGTAATTGTAATTGTAATTGTAATTGTAATTGTAATTGTAATTGTAATTGTAATTGTAATTGTAATTGTAATTGTAATTGTAATTGTAATTGTAATTGTAATTGTAATAGTAATTGTAATTGTAATTGTAATTGTAATTGTAATTGTAATTGTAATTGTAATTGTAATTGTAATTGTAATTGTAATTGTAATTGTAATTGTAATTGTAATTGTAATTGTAATTGTAATTGTAATTGTAATTGTAATTGTAATTGTAATTGTAATTGTAATTGTAATTGTAATTGTAATTGTAATTGTAATTGTAATTGTAATTGTAATTGTAATTGTAATTGTAATTGTAATTGTAATTGTAATTGTAATTGTAATTTTAATTGTAATTGTAATTGTAATTGTAATTGTAATTGTAATTGCAATTGTAAATGCAATTGTAAATGCAATTGTAATTGTAATTGTTATTGTTCTCCGTAGAAACGAATATATTATTCGAGAGCTATTTAATCGACAGAATAATCAATGGCCTACTTTCTAATATTTTATACAGTGTTCCCAGATACTACACTGACCACTCAAACTAATTTCATCATTATATCCCAGATCAACAAATTCCGATTAAAATAAAAAAAAAAAAAATGTAACCTGTAACCATCATCAGAATATAATCTCATAACATTAGCAATCAACATCAATAACATAATCTTATAATCATAACACAGCTATTTGAGTTTATCTTAAATACGTAGTTTATATAACAATAATACCCGTAGCCATGATCTTTAAGAATGTTGGATAATTTAGTTGTGAATCGGGTTAGGCTAAAAGAAATCCGGTTCACAGCTTTTCTTTATACATACGTAGAAATATACATATACATACATACATACATATGTACAGTGTATACTAAATACATATAACACAACCAAACAAGCGGCATCTGCGGGATAAGAAAAATGTTTGCAAATAGCAAGGAACCTCATGTTTCTGGCCGAAAAGAGATTTCATCTGATTTATGAGTTGTGATGGAACTCAGAGGATTTTTCTTCTTTTACTTGTTTTTTTTTTTTTTGTTGACACAGTTTTCTATGATGTTGTGAAAAATGCTTGTTGTTTTTTTGTTTTTATAGTTGATTTTTCTAGATACGAAACAAAAAATATTCAAATTAGGACACCATTAAATAAAGAACAATTAGCCCCCTCTTATAAAACGTTTGATGTCACTTTGTTTCCTTTAGATTTTTCTTTTTTAATAAGAATAAAAATTCCTCACTATAAATTTGGCATACTAGAGGAATCTTTAGATGTTTTGCTTTCATATATAATATAGTTGCGTTCAGTGAAACAATATACAAAATTTAAATATTTTAAAAATGTAATTTAAATTTAAGATTTATTAAAATAAATAACACTTCTTATCAAAATTTTGTAGTGTCTGGAATCAACAATTCCCCGAACGAGAATTTTGAAATTAAAAAAAATCGGTGCGATTACAGGAACCTACCGTTAATAACCATTATTGGTAAAATTTTTGTTTACTAAAATATTTACCGTGTCCGTATAACAGAGATTCGTATTTTTTTTTTTATAAATATTAGTAAATATATTAATTTTATAAAACTGATTATCGTTTTTATTAACGGTTGAATGGCAGGTACCGTTATTTTTAAGCTAAAAAAAAAAAGGGAATCTAGGGAATCACCTAATAATAAAAAAGTCCAGAGTTAAAAGCAAATCCATCCATTAGTTAGGCTCCGTGTCGAGGTACAGACAACCAGGCACAAAATTGCGAGACTTACTTTTGTCGAGTTCTCTATCATCGTAATGTTAGGTCTGATTTATTATGGGGATCTGATTATTTTTTACGAATAAATCCTTAATCTGTCCTATATATAGTATCTACCCAATATCGCAAGTACAAATTTGATTTTTTTGTCGGTGCCATCTCTCATATAACATAATATTTGGATGTGTCGGGCTAAAATAAAAAAAAAGTTCTAAATTTCTTGGAGTGATGTGATTGTAATAAAATAGTTGTATCAAATCGTTAGTTTCTTACTCGACACTAATGCTTTGCCCATAGAGGCACAACAAAATATCGATTTTTTTTTTTCAAATCGTCAAAACTTATAAAACTGCCTATTCCGTATCACAAAAGGACTACCCGCACTTCATATATTGTTTATATGAAATGAACCCATAATTATTTCCTTGTCATTAAAAATCCGCAAACAATAATCCAATTTACCAAATTGTTCATTTACACATCGTATCACCAGAGCTGGCGGGTGGTTTGGGTGCCTGTCGCCAAATCATCGATTTTTTTGTTCATACATCTTTGGGGAATACGTTGATTGAGGTTTGTTCTTGTGTTCTGTTTTGTGGTGTATAGGAAAGAGAAAGGTACTTTAATTTAAAGGCAAGTTATGAATTCGTTGAAAAAATAAACATTGACCTCGAGATGTAAACCAAATATATGACATAAAATGATAAGGTAAGTTCGAAAATGTTTGCTCTAAGGGTAAGAGTTAATTGTATTTAAAGAAAAAAGTCTAGATTCAAATCAATCATGTTGGGGAAATGGTTTTTGTATAGTTTCTTTCCATAAAGCTCTGCGTGTATCTGTTCTTTAGTATTTTTTTCTTTCTCAAATTTTCTTTTAAATTTGATCAAACCCCAAACCTATAGTCGCAAGCGATTCCAATGCTGGTCTCCAGGTTTTTAGCTTGACATTAATTATTGTTTTGGAGTGAAGAAATGATTTCTTAAATTTTGTAAATATGTAACTTTTTTCTAGCGGCTTAAAGGGACAAGTTTTCAATCGTCATTTAAACATCTTTATATAAAACAGAAATTCGTTGTTGTTGTATTCATTTTTGAATTATCTTTTTTTTTTTTTAGTTAAGCGCGCACTAAAGGGGTTTTGCCTGCCCTTAAAATATTTAAACACAGTGCGAGTGTTGGAAAAATAGAGAAGGATTTAATAGGAGATACCGATGCACATTGGTTTTGAACCTCTGAATATTAAAATGGTCGGGAAAGAGAGAGTCGGGTAAAGCATTCCACATTCGGGTAGTGCGGCTAAAAAAAGAATCTCTATACTTGACAGTGCGTCCGAAGTAGGGCTCGAGGGCAAACTGATGTGGATTCCTAGAAGTACGAGTATTACGGTTGAATTTTTTTAGGGGAGGAATGCAGCTGGCTATTTCACTAGAACAATGTTTATAAAAGTAAGGGTAAAATAACGTTAGACATGAAACATTGTGGCGGTGGTCGAGGGATGCAAATGTTTCTGTTATATTTCTGTCACCTATCATTTTCAAAGCTCTTTTCTGAATTCTATCTAAGAGACTCAATTGGGTTATTGGGGCACCTGCCCAAATATGAGAATTATACTTAAGTTTCGGACGGATAAATACTTTATAGATTACAGCCAGATCAGAAGGGGAGAAAAATTTCTTGCATCGCCGAAGCAAACCTAAGCACTTAGCAGCATTTTTGGTGACATCGAGTATGTGATTATACCACAGAAGGTGGTCTGTGATACACATACCGAGGACTGAAAGCTATTCGGTTTCCTCATTACAAGTACCGCCCATGGATAGCGGCATGGGGGTGTGTGTTCGTTTTGACGACAGTAGACAGCATTGAGTTTTTAAAGCATTAAATTCTACGCGTTTTTTTATTCCCCATTGGACAATGCTCTCGAGATCAGAATTTTATGAGCTTATCATACGCCGCCGTTCAAGTTCCACATCCGAAGGACTTGGGTGTAAATCTCAAAACGAATATGAGAAGCTGAGGGTGCTGTCATCAGCGAATCAGTTTAATGGATTAGAAGTTTCAGACAAAAGATCATTTATGAATATAAGGAAGAGAGTCGGAGACAAAACGGAGCTCTGGGGCACACCAGCATTTATTTTGTAAATTTTAAACTTGAAACCATCCAATACAACTTGTATTGATCGGTCCGAAAGGTAATTTCTAATCCAACGAAAAAGAGATTCATCAATACCGAATGCGCACATTTTCGATAAAAAAGCTTGATGCCAAACTCTATCAAACGCCTTAGAAGAAGCAAGCGCAATAATCTTACTTTCTTCAAAACGATGTAAAGATTTGTTCCACTGTTCGGTGAGGTATACAATCAGATCACCAGTGGACCTATTGCTACGTAAGCCGTACTGCCGGTCATTAAGTAGCTTTCGTTCTTCAAGATATTTCTTGAGCTGGAAATTAATCAGCGTTTCCAAGACCTTGGAAAGAAGGGACGTTAATGCAATTGGCCGATATTTTGAGGGTGAAGAAGATGCGCCCTTTTTTAGGGACAGGCTGGACAAAAGCTGTTTTCCATCCACTCGGAAAGAGACCAGTAGAATAGGACAGATGGAAAAGCTTACGCAGTGGTTTTGTCAGCGTTGAAGAACACCTCTTCAGAACAATGGGAGGGATACTATCCGGGCCAGCAGATTTGAGTATGTTGAGGTCTTTTAAAACTCTAGCAACTGCACGAGTGCGAAAAAAGATTTGATCGCTTACGCTCTCAAGTACCGGCGGAGTTCTATCACTTGCTGGCAGCGTCGTTGGTTGGCTTGTTACCATGAAAACTCCGAATATTCCATATCATCTTGATTCAAAAGTTAAAAAAATAATAATCAACTTGTGTAAATCTCTTTTCAATAAGTGTATTGATATTTTGTTTTGAAAATTGTCCTGATAAAGAGATAAGATTAAAGAAAAGATCAAAAATGCTGTTTTCAATTTAAACCTTTTTTTAAAAATATATCCTGTGAAAAAGATTATATACTAATTGAGACCAATCATTTACTGAGTGAGAAAATGCCAAATTGATCTAGAAGTAGCTGTTTTTTTTTTTTTTTTTTTTAATTTGTTGCTTTTTTACTCAAAGAAAATATTGTATTTTCATATTGTTTTTATTTATCTACCTAATTTTTAAAATGTTCTATTATCTCAAATATTAAAACAAAAACATCTCGTTAAAGTACCTAAATGTTTAACATTTTATTTTAAAAATACACCAATCCTCCCATATATGCGAGGGATGCGTTCCAAGAAAACACAGCGTTTACTGAATTCACGTATGCGGAAACTAGAAACATGTGATGCAGAGATGCGTTCCAAGATAGACTATTTTAGTAACTATTTTGAACAAAAACTTAAAAACAATATCTGAGGCAAAGAAAAGATAAAATTATAAAAATAAAAAACTAAAATCAAAAAAATCCACAACAGAAAATAGAAAACTAAAAAAAAAAGCATCGAGTGCCAGTCCAAAGATCATATAGGTTTGGAAAATTTAGATCCATGGTTGCTTAACAGCTCTTCTATATCCTCCAAAATAAGGCAATCAAATCTCAAAGTTAAATGAAGTACAAAATTTTTTGATGCAGTTAGGTTGCAATGATGGAGTAGAATATGAAACCACAGTTTTAGATCAAAAATTGATATGGTGATGGCGTGTGTCTGAAGTTTTGGATTTTGTGTTTTGTCGATTTCCAGGGGTATTTTGCTTTTCTCGCTAAAAATGGGTATAAACAAACTTATAGAAATTAAAGTTCCTACCTTTTTTATCAAGACAATTTTTTTGTGAAATAATTATTTATTGCTTATAATAAGCAAAGTGATAAAAATTAGGATATTTCCCCCGTTTTTTTGGACCATTTTTATTAAAAATAAGTGAGGCATTCAAATGGAAGAGTTGTAGAAGACTGAATTCCCTACAACTTTTGTAAAGACAACATTTCCGTATGACGCATAGATCACGGCCGGGAACTCGATCAACACAGAGACATGACGGAAGCGATTCAACACATTTCCACACCACCGCACCGACCGTAGAGGTAGAGTTTTCGGTGCATTTTTTTTACGTGAGGTCTAATCCACAGACAAATATTTGTACTCAATGTTTATTGCACCTTACTGCATCAATCTCAATCTCTTTGGTGGACATTAAACTTGAGTTGCACCGAAGAAATTGAGACTGAAAAGCAACTTCAGTCTCAGTTTCTTCGGTGCAACTTTTCTCGAACTGCACAGATAAATTGTCTTAAATTTCCTCGTCGCGTTCCTTGTCGATTTGTATGTTCGGGGCATTTGTGCACGATTTAACACCACCAATTGCACCAATTTGTGTGCATTGAAGCCCAGTTTTTTGACAGCCGTAAGCAATTCCATAACCCGTCTTGCATTTGCAAGAAATTGTCCGTAAAAGGGACTCTGGTGCAGGAGATGCGTCATTGTCGATAGGTTGAAGGCACCGGTGTTTTTTTCAACCCCCATTCTGTTGGTTCCAGCTCAACTCCCAGCCGTTTTTGAACTTGATAAAAAACCCGCAATGAATGCTAACGTGCGGATGATTCAGATGGCGGTATTTTCAATAAATTATTTTTATTAACGGCGGATTTCAAGAAAGATTCGTATCTGAGATGATTGAGGGATTTTTCTGTCTTCTTAATCCCACCGTAAAGGGCTATGAAAATATGTTTCTCAGAGTTTTCAATTGTCTCTTAATTCGACCAGCAGTATTCAATAAAAACTGAAGTTTGAGAAGATTGAGATTGCAGTAAAGTCGTAAATAAACATTGAATAAAAATTGTTGCATGTGGATAAGATGCTTCCGCCATGTCTCTGTTTTGATCGAGTTCCCGGCCGTGATCTATGCGTCGTACGGAAATGTTGTCTTTACAAAAGTTGTAGGGAATTCAGTCTTCTACAACTCGTTCATTTGAATGTTTCACTTATCTTAGGGGCCGGTTATAGCGATCAGGAAAACGCATCAGTAAAAAAATTTCTTTTTGATAATTTTATTTGTTAAGGTACGATTTGGAATATAAAAAGGATACAAATCAATAAACAATTTCCTGAAATAATTTATTCATAAAAAAAACTATTTGAAACAAATAGTTGTGTCTAAAAAAAATATTTTTTTATTTTCCTGGTCTAAATTCCGTACGGAAAAAAATTCTGTACGGAATTTACATCAGGAAAATTAAAAAAATGCGTTTTTTAGACACAAATATTTGTTTCAAATAGTTTTTTTTCTGAATAAATTATTTTAGGTAATTGATATTATTGATTTTTACCCTTTTTATATTCCAAATCTTATGTTAAAAAATAAAATTATCAAAAAGAAATTTTTGTACTGATGCGTTTTCCTGGTCGCTATAACCGGCCCCTTATATATAAAAATGGATGTTTGTATGTTTGTAAATATGTGATACTCTCCGAAACTACCCAACCAGTTGAACCCAAATTTATAGAATATCTTTGATGTAATTCCGAGCGTGTTCCTGTGAAGTTTGGTTGAAATCAGTCTGACAATTTGTCAACCAGGAGCAAAAATGCAATCTGAAAGGAGTTTCTAGAGCAAAATCGAATGATATCAGAAAGAAAAATGTGTTTGAAGGGATTATGTAGGTTCTTAGAGGACAGTAAATAATTTTTTCGCATCAAGGAAAGTAGCAGTTTTAGTTGCAATTGCAGTTACAATTAACAATAATTCATACTGATGACTCATTATAGTAATGGTTATTAATGCACATATACTTAACACAAATTGGGCGTGTGTTGAAATTGTAGCAATTGCAGCTGCATTAATAGATGTATTCTGGAAAGGGTAACTTGAGCTAAATCGGGGGTGTTGGTAAAAATTAAAGATGAACGCCTAAGCCAAGAGAGTTTTCATAACATTAAATGCTACATTAAACGTATGCCTGCGTAAGAGTTATCAAATTAAAGCAAATTTTCATAATATACTTACATAGATGTTTCAATAAATCTTAAAAACTAAAACATGTTATCAATCACATACAAAAATTGTTTAATTTCAACTGAAAAATCGTTATCAAGAGAACATTTCTGGAATAATAATCAATATCCATACATATAAATTGGTAAGTAGCGAAGTTTTTTAAAGTTGGAAATAATTTTCAAAAAACTTGATAAAAGAAAAATCGTTGTATGGCAGCTACCCTTACTAGATGACACAAAATTTGAATCAAATCCGTTCAACAGTTTAAGCTCTAGCTCGATGTACATTAGGACGCACCGACAAACAGACCGACGGACGTCTTGACGAAAATCACTTTTTTGGATCATCGTAATGTTAGTTTTGATTAAATCCTCTACATTTGTTTTTAACACGAAATCAATACTTGCTTTAAAGAGCAAGTAAAAAAGGATTGTGGTCTATTATTATAGATAACATAAGTTTAACCAAATTTTGGTAAAAAGTGCAATATTAGAAAAATAGTTTATGCTTTGATTTGCTTTTCTTTGATTAACGATCAATAACATAATTGTAAAAATAAAAAAATACAAAAACAAAACTGAATTTTTAATTTTTGATCGTCATACAAATATATATGAACATTTTTGTAAGGACACAAATTAGCTATGTAAACTTTAAGCCAAAAAACAAACAAGCGGGTTAATTACAAACACCAAAATCCGTTCGATCGTTGTCGAAAAAATTTGAAAAAAAAGTCAAAAGTTATTCATAAAAATTAAATGCACTACTGGATTGCAGTAACTTGGCCTTTTGGGTTAAGACTATAATGTGGCTAAGCGTTTTACTTTATTAATAGAATTGAATAATAATGAGAAAGTGTATATTTTTCGTCTGTATTTTTTTGTTTAATAAATTTTGTAATTATTCCTTCTTCGTGACCTTTCTGCGAATTTTGGAACGCAATATTGTTTGCACTTTTTAGAAATACTTTTTCCCAAAATTTTAACAAATTCGGCTTAGCCAGTTATGAGAGAATAACTAAAAACCCGTCAATTTTAGTTTAGGAAATTAAAAAAAACAAATATGCAATTTTGTTAAAATTGCTCCTTTAAGTTTATGAAATTTAATCCAAATCTTTAGCCCTTTAGCAGGGCTAATTATTAATATTTCTGAGGTCTGAGAGTGACTGACTTTTTTCAATTCACATGCTTTTAATAAGTGATATTAGACAATCTTCACACTAAAAAATTCTGTTTCTTAAAACTCAATACCCTAAAGAATATACGTTCAAAATCTCAAGAGGAAAAAAAGATAAAACTTTTTGAGACGCAAAAGCTTATTTGGGTCAATTGTGCACGCGGGTTTTAAAAAGTTGCTGCATTTGTTTGTTCAGAAACCACGACTCTGAATCTTAAAATTCTTTTTTGTTTTGAAAGGCTATAATGAGAAATGTATAACCGACGAGTTTATATCGGGAACGTTCGAAATATTTATGTATTATCTACATACTAGAAAGGGCAGAACAACGTCTTCCGGGCACCTTACTTAATTACTTTACTTTTGATGGCGCTCACAGCCCAGGATGGGCTTCGGCCTCAACTAACAAGCCCCTCCAGCCAGCTCTGTCCCTAGCTAGCCGCTTCCAGTTGCGCACACCGAGTGCTTTGATGTCGTCATTCACTTGATTGCGCCACCTGTTACGGGTTCTTCCTCTGCTGCGTACCCCATCGGGGTTGGATTCGAAGACTCGTCGGGCAGGTGCGTTGCTGTCCATACGCTCCACGTGCCCCAGCCATCTCAGCCGCTGTATTTTCAGCTTTTTGACCAGGTCAACGTCGCTGTATAGCCCGTATAGCTCGTCGTTGAATCTTCTCCTCCATACTCCTTCGATACACACCGGACCGAAAATCACACGAAGAATCTTCCTCTCAAAGCACCCTAGCAGATTTTTATCCGAATCTTTCAGTGTCCATGCTTCTGACCCATAAAGCAGGACCGGGATGATTAGGGTTTTGTATAAAGTCTCCTTGGTTCTCTGAGAGAGGGCTTTACTACTTAAATGCCTTCTTAGACCGAAGAAACAGCGGTTGGCAAGAGTAATTCTTCGCTTGATCTCTGCACTGATGTCATTCTGCGATGTAATAGTGGAGCCCAGGTAGACAAAGTCCTTGACAACTTCGAAGTTATATCTGTCCATCGTAATATTTTGCCCGAGTCGACGATGTTGAGATTCCTCTCTCGATGACAGCATATACTTCGTTTGTCCTCATTAACCGCCAATCCCATTCTAGCCGCCTCCGATTCAATGCTCGCAAATGCCCCTGCCACAGCTCGCTTCGTTCTGCCGACAATGTCTATGTCATCCGCATACGCAAGCATTTGAACGGACTTTTGATAGATTGTACCGCTGGTGTTGACATGTGCGTTGCGTACAATGGCTTCAAGAACGATGTTGAATAGGTTGCATGATAACGCGTCGCCTTGCCTCAATCCTTTCTCAACATCAAAGGAATCGGTGGTGTTCTTACCAATTTTGACGGAGCAGCGAGATTTCTCCATCGTCATCCTGCACAAGCGGACGAGTTTGGCAGGGATGCCGAGACTCGACATGGCTCTGTATAATTCGTCCCTTTTCACGCTATCATACGCGACTTTAAAATCGATAAAAAGGTGGTGTGTATCGATCTGGAATTCCCGGGATTTTTCTAAAATCTGTCGGAGTGTGAACATTTGATCGACGGTTGACTTGCCTGGCCTAAAACCGCACTGATAAGGGCCGGTCAGATCGTTGACAAAAGGTTTTAAGCGGTCACACAGGATGGCCGACAAGATTTTATAAGCGACGTTTAGGAGACTAATTCCTCTGTAGTTGGTACATTTCAGAACATCTCCCTTTTTATGGATGGGGCACACTATACCGAGGTTCCATTCATCGGGCATACTTTCCTCCGACCAAATTTTGCAGATGAGCTGGTGTATGCTCCTAGCCAATTCATCTCCCGCTGATTTAAATAGTTCGGCTTGTAAGCCATCCGCACCTGCAGCCTTGTACGACTTAAGTTTGGATATCGCCAGCCGAACTTCGGTTAGGTCGGGTGGACGGAACTCTTGGCCATCATCGTCCAAGTTGAATGGAGCGTTCTGCCTATTAGCGGCATCTTGGCTGTCTTCGCCATTAAGCAGTCTAGAGAAGTGTTCTTTCCAGATCCTCAGCACTGACTGTGTGTCTACTACCATATTCCCACTCTCATCTCGGCAGGCTTCCGTTCTAGCCTTGAATCCTTGGGTGGATCGCTTCACCCTCTGATAAAATTTTCGAACATCTCCCCTACCGCTACAACCCTCAATAGACTCTACCGCCCGCTTCTCGTGCTCTCTCTTTTTCATCCTGAGAAGTCGGCGTTCCTCTTTTCGTTTCAGCCCGTAGAGCTCCCGGGCCACTCTCTCAGCAGCTCTTGTTCGAGTCTGCAGCATTGCCTGGTAGGCCTCGTCCTTAGCTGCATGCGCTAGCCGGCACTCTTCATCGAACCAGGGGTTTCGTTGTATTCGCCTAGTGAAACCCAGCACATCAGAGGCGGCACTTCTGATGGCTTGTTGACAGTGTTCCCACTGGTCCTCTGCACTTGATGCTGGTGGCGGACCTCCTGAGAGATTAAGAGTTACGTGGTCTGCAAAAGTTCTGGCAGTCTCTTGCGATTTAAGCTTCTCGACATCGAATCTTTTCACAGCATCTGCTCTGCGTTGTCGCGTCATGGATATCCGCATACGTAGTCTAGCTACCACCAGGTAGTGATCCGAGTCAATGTTGGCCCCTCGGAACGTTCGGACGTCCAAGATACTGGAAGCATGTCTCGCGTCTATCGCAACGTGGTCGATTTGGTTGACGGTTACTTGATCACGCGACCGCCAAGTCCCCTTGTGTATATTGAGGTGTGGGAAGTAGGTGCTTGAGATGATGACATTTCGCCCCGCCGCAAAGTCTGCCAGCCTGTGTCCGTTGCCGGAAGTTTCGTCGTGTAGGCTGTGTCCTCCGACTATCGAACCAAAGATGCCCTCCTTTCCGAATCTTGCGTTGAAGTCACCAAGAATGATCTTCACGTCGTACTTCGGGCACATATCATACGTTGTCTCCAAGAGATCGTAGAATGCTTCTTTGGTTGAGTCTTCCGGGCACCGCTAGTTTTTAATAAAAGTTGTCCAAAAGTTAAAAAAAACGAGGGGAATATCCTAATTTTTATCACTTTTTGCTTATTATAAGCAATAAATAATTATTTCGCAAAAAATTTGTCTTGTTAAAAAAGGTAGGAAATTTAATTATCTATAAGTTAGCGAGAAATGCAAAATACGCCTGCAAATCGAAATCGACAAAACACAAAATCCAAAATTTCGGGCACACGCCATATCAAATTTTGGTATAAGACTGTGGTTTCAGATTCTACTCCATCACTGCGACCGTACTGCATCAACAAATTATGTACTTAATTTAACTTTGATAGAATTGCTAAGTTGATCGGTCTAGGAATAAAGCTAAGCAGTCCTGTTGAACAAATTGAACTCCTTTCAAAGTTGGAGTTACATAGTTGTTTCTTTAATTCCAATTTCAGTTATTTAAGTTTCATTTATTTTGTAGAATAAATTCTTTAGGCTCTTACACCGCGTTAATTGATGAATCGCGTATAAGCACCGTTTATGCAGAGGAACTTTCGGAAAAACTTAATTGCGTATAAGCGAAACCGCGTTCGCTGAGACCGCGTATATGCATGGGTTCAGTGTATGTCGAAGAATAATTTGTAACACCTTTTGCAAAGATTGATGTATATTGCGACCCGAAAAATACTAAATGCTGTGCACTAAAGTAGGGCTGGCCACGAGACGAGAAAAGCCTCGGTGTCGCATGACGAGACCGAGACAAGACTGCCTTTAAATAGGGATGCAAACGATACTTCGATGTTTTTGAAACATCGATGGTTTTGTCTTAAAACATCGATGTTTGCCATCGATGTTTCGAATCCGAAAACATCGATGTATCGATGTAATTTGGAGCGATGTTTTAACATCGATGTTTTGCCTGCTTTTGCACGCGGAGTGGCTTGTGATCAGAGCCAAAAACTTGTTTTTGCATTTCCCCACGAGAGTTGACAGTGACAGCTGACAATGTCATTAAGAAAGCGTAAATAAAATAATAAAGATCCAAAGAATATGAACAAAATTGAATTCAATTCGATTCTAGCACTAGCAACTACATTAGATCCAAGATTCAAACTACTCCATTGAAAGGATCATCCCTTGGCTAAAAGGAAAATAATTTCTTATTTGAGTAACTTCTTAATGGTTGAAAGGAATGTGAACAATATTTCAGATTCTTCCGAAGAGTCCGAAAAAGAATAAAGGTTTTTTGATATTTTGACATACCACAAGCTTTAGGTGCATCTAAACATCAAGTCCAAAGAGTCTTCTTCCTCCACCTTCACAACAACGGATTGCAGATGTATCTGGGGTCCTGTAGCAACTATAACTCAAAATCTGATAGAAATGTGAATGATATGAAAAATGTGTTTCCGGGACTTTATAAACAAGCTACCAAATATTTGCGCTACGTCAGTTCCAAGTGAACGACTTTTTTCTAAAGCTGTGACAAATATTACCCAACAACGAAACCGTTTGGCAGTGAAAAGATTATCCAAGTTGTTACTTTTAATTTCTGTTTTGAATAAATAAAGTAATACATATTTTCTTATTTCTAAATGACTGCTTATCTCTTTTCTTTTGGGTGGACCTTAGGCACTTTATTGGTACTTTTTAAATGACTCGCTAAAAAATTTAAGAAAAGAGAAATGAAAAGTCCTTAGCTTTACTTTGTGTGCTTTTCAAAAATATCGATGTTTCAAAACATCGATATTTTTGAGGCCGATGTTTTTGACATCGATGTTTGTTTTGGAAACATCGATACATCGAACCATCGATGTTATTTTTTTACGATGTTTGCATCCCTACCTTCAAAGTGTCCGAGACCGTGACGATACTGTATATTCGTCGGTCTTGGTTGTCTCGACAGAAAAAAAAACGCATTTTAAAAATGCTTATTAATTCAAAAATTCAATTTCATTTAAATATTTATTTTCTTCTGCACTTATTCAAATTATAAACGGTACATTTGATGGACTAATTCGACTTTTTTTGACTTCAGAAAAAAAAACTTGTTAAACAGAATTTTGAACAGCAGAATTTTGAAAAGCTGAGTTTTGAAAAGCTGAATTTTGAAAGCAGAATTTTAAAAGCAGAATTTTGAAAATCTGAATTTTGAAAGCAGAATTTAAAAAAAATTTGACCTCGGCAGAATTTCGACACCAACCCATTTTTAGGGTCTATTATTTGTTTAATAGAATAATAAATCCCCCTCCCATATATTTCCCCCTCACAAACGATTTTTTGTCTCAACCTTATCTACACGCTCTAGGTTATTGTCACACCGAATGCGAATAACCTTGTATAGAATTTCTATTATAAAAACTAAAATATATGTTATACTTTAACTGTAAGTCAATTATAAACCTACTTCCTTTTACTTCTTTTTGCCTTGATTCCTTCGAAAATCAGAAACAAGTGGATTGTGTGTTTACAGATTTTAGTAAGGCCTTCGATAAATTGTGTCACAAGACTTCGGTCCATAAACTTAGGCCTTAGGATTTAATGGCAAATTCTTGATATGGATATCGTCATATTTAAAGAATAGAAGTTATAGTGTTAATTTTATAAATGAGCTCTCTTATCAATTTTATGTCAACTCTGGTGTTCCACAAGCTAGCCACTTAGGCCCCCTATTGTTTATTTTATATATAAATGACATAATGAATGGTTTTTTTTTTTATAAAACAAATTCTATATACCTACTACTAAATTACATCAGCCAAGTAGAAGACTAAGCATTATTTAATTGGACTTGTTGAATTATTGATTCAAAATAGCTTTTAACGGCATTTAGTCCTTAAAAATTGGAGTTTCGTCCCGGCGTTCTCGCTTGGACTCTTCAATTGACAGAGAGGGCCTTGTCAAGACGCAATTTTTATTAAGTTCAGTCCAGCTTACATCAATTTTACAGCGAAAATTAATTGTGAACTACATCCAACCCAATTAGAATTTCTAATCAAGAATTGTTGGAAATTTTGTTACCCGTGACCTGACATTATTTACATATGAATGGTTTTTTTATAATACAAATTCTATATACCTACTACTAAAATACATCAGCCAAGTAGAAGACTTAGCAAGGCAAGGCCCTCACTGTCAACTGAAGAGTCCTAGTGAGAACGCCGGGACGAAACGCTAATTTTTAAGGACTAAAGGCCGTTAAAAGCTATTTTGAATCAATAAATGACATAACTTCCATAATAAAAAACTCCGCTGTTTTAATATACGCCGATGACATTAAGATTTTCAAAAGTATATGTTCAATTAATGAATGCTCACAGCTTCAAGAAGATGTTCATAGATTTAGGGAATGGTGCAATAAAAACCGACTTTTGTTGAATATTGACAAATGTAAAACAATGTATTTTACACGCAAAAACACATAGATCATAACTATATATTAGATTCTTCTTCTCTTTGCAAGCTTTCCGTTTTCTCTGATTTAGGTGTTATTTATGACACTAAATGACCATTATAACTTTATAGTTAAAAAAGCTAATAAAATGCTCGGTTTTATCCTGATCCCTACGTCCTCAAGCTTCTGTATATATCCTTTGTTAGACCAATACTTATATGGGCACCTTACTATTCAGTTCATATAAACAAACTTGAAAGTATCCAGAGAAGGTTTTTGCGTTTTTGTCTTCGTTTTCTTCAGTGGTCCCAAAGATCCACACTACCTCCATATTCTCACAGAATCTTGCTTATAAACCTCCCTTCACTTTTACATCATAGAAAGTATCTCCAGCTTTGATTTATTGTAAAATTAATCAATGGTTCAATAAATATTAGCTATAGTCAAGCATAAGAAATCAGTTGCCTCTACGGCCGATTTTCAGTACAACAAACTATGGTGCGAATAGCCCTCTAAATCAATTGATTTCAGTTTTCAATAGTTATTATTTTTTAATTTCCTCTATAAACGACAACGTCAAAAGTAAAAAATTTAAAGATAACTTTTTTAATATATTGTAGTTATGTATATTTATTTATTTTTTAGGTAAATTGTTTGTATAGCTATAAGTTTTTAACGTTAGACCATTAACGGATTAATAAATAATAATACACATTTATATGCAGTAAGTTATTCGGATATAGTTCTATGGCCTAGATTATGTTTTGGGAAATAAAGTATTTTTCATTTAGCTCGATAGTTAAAATAATAGAAAGGAACTTAACTTTTTTGTTTGCTGTAATTAATATAAAAATAGTAATTTGCAATTTCCGTGTTTGGCAGAGGTTTGTATTATTCAAGTTCTTTTACATACCACGGCAACACTTGATACCCTCAAAAGCAACAGCAGAAAAACGATTTTCCAGCACACATACAAAATCAACAATACCACCATTGCCGGTAGATACTCAATCAAAAAAAAAAAAAAAAAAACACTCATACGCCCCCAGTGCCACTATACCTTATCACACGGTTTTGTGAGAGCTAAAAAAAGATAGAGAGAAAGAGAACAAATGCCTTGAATTCTCTTTTTTTAGGTGCGCCAATGCACAAGGTCCATTCAATTTTATCCCTCTCGAACAGAAGGAGCATGAAGCTGAGAGTAAAAAAACCGTCCTGCTTAGCTACAAAGATATATAACTAGGAAGAAAAGTTTGTGCTGTTTGGAGAGGGTTAGTGGCTGGAAGGTAGGGATTTGGTTTGGTTTAGTGCTTGCCTAAATTTGGAAATACTTGACATCTCCCTCTTCGGGTGTGTTTCGCTGTTGAGCTTAAAGGCACGTAGCACGTTATATAGAAGTGTTGCCAATGCGAATAAAACAAGTGTAGGTTTTCCCGCTTAAATTCCACACACCAGCATATACTGAACTGCTAAACGAAAGTGGTACCATACCTACTTTTCCGAAACTCAATTCCAATAAAACGTAGCTCAGGTATTTTTATTTTTTTAATAATTTTGCAGACATCCAGGAAGTAGTGGAGAGAAAAACCTTCGTAATAATGATTGTATCTACGATACACCACATACCATGCATAGCATATAGCTAACACTTTGACTCATCGTAAAGTGCTGTGCTCTGGTGGTGTCACACAGAGAGATACCTCTTCTCTATAAACGGGATTGTTATAGAACTTTTCCATCGACTTTTAGTGCGCAATTTACATTCAAAGCAAGCGTTCGGAACTGCAAGATACACAGTTTTTTATAAATAATAACAAAAAAAAAACAATAAATAAATGATAAATATACGAGCGAAAATTATAGTTTTCAATGCAAATTAATATACTAAGTGACGTGACATGCTACGCAGTATCTAAAGTGCTATTATAATTTGATTTTATTGATCAAGGCTTGCATCGGTCGGTTAAACTCGAGCTCGGGCGGGACGTTTGGTTCCACTGTGCTCGATTTAAATTTTTAAATAAAATTAGAAATTTTGAAACTGTCTGCAAGTTTTCAAGATGTTTTTTATCGTTTTAATTTGTTCGTATTTATTGTTTTGATGGTGGATACAAGTAGTGAAGGGGGTAGAAGTACCATCGCATCATCTATATTTGTCCACCCACCTCACTTATCTGTCATTCTTATATAGCTGGAAAGAAGGACTACAACAACTACTATACTGGTGAGGTGGATAGAAGTGACGAGATATAGAAAGAGAGTGTAGATAATAGCTGATTTTCTCTAGAATTTTCCATCAAACGGAAGTAAAATTTCTTAGTTTTTTGTGTGTGTTCTTTTCGTCCTTTTAGCCCTTTTAAAATGATGATTGAGTCCATGTGTGTATGAGAAAGTGAGATAGAAATAAAATTTCTCGACGGAAAAAAGGAGCCAATTTTTTGTTTCTAATTAAACCGTATTGCGTTGGTAGATTTCTTTGGAATAATATACAAAATAGAAACAAAAAACGCATACAAAAAAATAGAGTAACAACAAATCTCTGACAAAAGCACACGTGGATTACCGTGCATAACTTTATCAGGATCATCAGCTATTTTAAATTTTCTTTTAAAAAGATACCGTGAATAAAACGTGTGCATACATATATGTTTTTGGGTACGTTTATTTTGTTTGTAAAAAGATTTATTTTTTATCTTTACAAAATAATATCAAATAAATTCTTATTTAGGTTAACTAAATTTTTTTTTTCATCTAAGAGCATGATGAATGTGACAAAATATTAATCAATAAGGATTCATTTACCCGAAATCCTTGTTGATGGGGTTGACCTAAAAGCACTCTTCAAACATCAACCTAAAATCCAACCATGCACATCCATATACTGGAACACCAATCCCCCCCTCCCTCTCACAAGGATCTAGATAATGTATATATGTACATACCATTGACATAATGTTTTGCATTTATGCGTATATGCATAAATTTGATAGATAACCTTTGGCTTGCAGCAATAGAGTAACCGATGGGAGGGAATTTATATCGAAAATTTGTTCTATGCTCTGTATCTGGCTTATGGTGATGTAACCTTAGAGTGGTGATATTAATTTAATTTATTGTTTTTGTGATAGGAGATATGAATAAATCGGTGTTAGAAAATAAAAATGAGTTTAATATAATATATTCTTTTAGATAGGAAAGCAAGCCATTTTTCGGACAAACAAAATCACACTGGATTGTTAAATAACACGTTTCTCAGATTGCATTCACACATCACACTCACAATTTATTATCAAATCCGCAAATAATAAAATTCCCATTAGTCGGATAGATAGATAGATATACATATTTTTATTGAACAAAATAATATTTACAATTCGACTTATAACTAGTTCGGTATTCCGTCTCGGTTGTCAAGTTGTGGTTTTGGTAAGGGGGTGGGTTGGCATTTAGCCGCTCTGATATGCTGACACTGTGTCAGCGTAGAACGAACCAGGATTTCCATCGTACTGAGGTATCTCGGCTCGGGGTGTCGCTGCTGAGTGGCAATCCTTCTCATCAGTTGATTTGGGTGACTGTTAGTGAGTCCTACAAGCTTCTTTGCTTGAAGCAGTAGGTACCTGTCCAGAGGGATGACGCTCGTTGCTGTGATGTCTCATTCGCTACCGATCAAAATGTAGTCCGGTACAAATCCTTAGTAACTTTCTTTCGAACATTTGAAGTTCCTTCATGTTCGTCTTCGAGATGGAGAACCAGACTGGGAAGGAATAGCTGACTACATGCCGCAGGAGTTGCTTGTACATAAGTATCTTCGTCTTCTTGCTTAGTCTGTTTCTGCGTCTCATCAATGGGTGGAGTCGGTGGGAGGCCCAGTTGGCTTTTTGACCCATTGGTCGGAATGTCGCTAATAAATAATATTTGTCGCCAATTCAACCAAAATCGAATATCTCAAAACTATGAAAAATAATATGCCTTAAGCTTGAAGTTCCCGGCAGCTGCCCGGAAAAAAAAAACACATGTACAGGTACGACGGATAACAATTCTTACTTGCAATAAAAACACTCGAAGAAATAAACCAGGAAACACCCAAAAATCATGTTGTTATTTTTCAACACGTTTAAATATTAAACATGTACCTACCTGCTGCAGGAAAAATCCATAAAGTAAGGAAGCTGAAAAAAGGGATGACCAAGTGCATAATTTGAAAGTGCTAAACGCACAGATACTAAATTTACAATTCGATGCTCCTCCTACGATTTTGGAGATAAATCAGCCAAACCTTTTTCCAATAAAAAAAATATCTTTCAACTACAAAATATAATGAGAAAAATTAGCGAAATATGCCCGAAATATGTCGAAATGCAGCTTTAAAAAAATAACTTTCATTGTTTCAAAATGGCTAACAACAAATAAGGCACAAGAATTGCATCTTTAAATAAAGGGACTAAGATTTTTATCGAAGACTTTTGTTTTCTTCAAGAAATGCTTCCTTATAAGGTCTACTGGTCGAAATAGCGGCATTCCTTGATCTTCTCGAAAAATTCTTCTTTCTTTGTTGAACCTGTGGCTAAGGGCTAATATATGAGTGTTTCTTATAATACAAATTCTATATACTACTGAAATACATTAGGCAAGTAGAACACATAGGGCCAATTTGTTCACAGTGGGTTACATTTAGTATGAGACTTTCATAGGCTTTAATTAACTAACGCTAATCTACCAAAATTGGCTGATTAGTGAAATCCATGATTAGCAACTCATACTTTGATTTTTTTAAACAAAATTTGATCAACAAAAACATTTGAGGATTTCCCAGCTCCACTAATCATGGATTTAAGATAATCAGCTGTGAAAAATCTGGCCCTTAGCATTATTTAATTGGACTTGTTGAATTATTGATTCAAAATAGCTTTTAACGGCCTTTAGTCCTTAAAAACTGGAGTTTCGTCCGGGCGTTCTCACTTGGACTCTTCAGTTGACAGTGAGGGCCTTGTGAAGACGCAATTTTTATTAAGTTCAGTCCAACTTACATCAATTTTACAGCGAAAATCAATTGGGAACTATATCCAACCCAATTAGTATTTCTAATCAAGAATTGTTGGAAATGTTGTTACCCGTGGCCTGGCATTGTTTACATTTATTCCTATAATTTTAATTTGAATTATTTATTATTATTCAGACCTTTTCGAGACATTAAAAAAAAATAATACTACTGGCCGAAATTCGACCCCCTAAAACTCACGTTGACAGACTCAAGAGTCAAATAATTTGTTTGAAACTTAAATCAGACACATTTTTTTTTATTTTTTAAATTATTTTTTTTGTTCTAAATATACACAGTGATCCGCACTGTAAAAACAAAAATGACCCACAGTGTGTAAGTGCGTTTCTCAGGTATATTCTGCACATCTCCGCAACTATGGCTTTCCAATCGGTTCAATACTTTGTGAGAAAATGGTACTACAAAATTTTATTAAGGCTATTTATAAGTGGATTTATTTTCTGTTTTAAGTTAATTTTTATAAAGTTGTTCTCCTAAACGGGGGATGGGGGTGATTGCATAGACTCCGCTACGATTTTTGTAATGTCTCGACCCAACCTACACGCTCTACTTTTTGTCACACCTTAGATGAATCACCGTGTATAATATGTCAACTAAAATAGCGAAGTGGCTTCCACATTCCTTGTATCAAATTATTGCACAACATGAGCAAAATTAGTTGAATCCCAATTAAAACTTTTTAAGAACAACTTGCCTGAAATTTGAACTCTCCATTTGAATCGGTAAAACAATTCAATTAATATATAAACATTGTTTGAGTAACTAAAGCTTTAAGATTTTTTTGTAATCCTGGAGGTTTAGTGTAAAATCATAACTTTTATTTCAATTATTAAGGCAATTTCTGAAATTGTTTTTTATATTTATGTCTTGGAATACTGGGAAATGCAATCCAATTTCAGAGTATCTATATCTATATCTATGATCTAGATAGATAAACCATGTATCTACTCTAGTCGTAACAATTTCACAACTATGGATAGCATATACCCTCGATTAAATGGATTCTATTTTTAGAATCAACCCCAGAGCTGCAACAATGCTCTCCAATTTGTTTTTTGAAGTATGCGTGTGGACAGCACTTCGAAACTTCGTTGCTTCAGTCGTCCGTCCAACCATTTTTCTTCGCTATTATGTATTTGCACTTTGCCAACTACGACCTAGGTCAGCGCTGTAACTATAAAGTTAGGTATACTCTTGTATATGAGCTGAAATTATATCATGGATTTGAATTTGAGGGTCGGTGGTAAACATCTACTAGGTATAAAAAGGGATAGTCGCCATGATTGTGCTAGTATTTAAGGGTCCCTTATCAATAGGGTCGCTGAAACATATTGCGTGTACAAACCCGTTACGGAGCTCATGTCAATTGTCATGATTAGTTTTACTCGTAAATCATCAAAATCATAAATCTTAAAAAAGTCTTTTTACTTGCGATATAGTATGTACAGTAAATGGGTACTACAGGGCAAATCGAACTCGAGATTTTCCTAGCATTAATACAAAAAGTGGGTCCCGCAATTCTGTTTGTAGGTACCTCAAGCTGCAACTTAAACCACCCAAGCGATTTTCTTCAAACTTTGGACTTAAGGTTCTTAAATGATTCCCTAGAGGGAAATTGATTAGCTGCTAAAATAACGGTACCTGCTATACAACCAATACACAAAAGTCAAATTAGTAGAAACAAAAATTATATATAAGTTGTAACGGCTATCAACGGTACCTGTCATAGTTAAACACTCAACTGATTTCAACCAAAATTTGTATACAAGAGGTTTATGTTAGTAAACAATTTTGCGTAAAAAAATAAAAAATATGTATTTTTTTTGAGAATTCAATATCTTGAAAACGATTCAATTATTTTTTTTTATTGCGTGAAAAATTGCGTTTTTATAGATGCTAGAAGTTGGGATACCATATTTTATTTTTTTTAATTTTCAAAAAAATTTATATATGTATGTACTATGTATATAACATTCATTTTTTAAGAAAACTGCTCTTAAGATTTTTGGAATTTTCATAAATTTATATTTGTCAAACAAATTACTTGACAAACTTTGTTTCGGCCACAGTTATTTAAATTGTATTTTAAGCTACATATTTAAATAACGACTTATAAAAAAATATATGTATAGGTAATAATTTATATTTTTATATAAACTTTTTTTTTATTTTTTACGACATCATTACATTACTGAACCAAAAACATACATTGACAATTTTAAGCTGCTTTAGTTGTTAGCTACGAGAGCAAGTTTTTGCGATCCAGTCGTGCAGTTTATTTCATATAAAAGTAGGTACATGATTTATTCCCACGTTTTATGCTAATTTATCTATAGTGGCCTAGAATTTAGATTTCGATTTATATCAGGATGGGTCATTCCATTGCGGTTTATTCGGATAGACCTGCGACTTTAGACAACCCCACAAGAAAAAATCTAGCTAGGTCAAATCGCATGACCTTCGTGGCCAATTCACGTCACCTCTGCGTTCATTCAGAATGTCAAATGAAGCGTCCGCTGTGTGGCATGTAGCGTCGCGCCGCCGCCGCCGCCCCGTCTGCTAGAACCATATGACGTCTATAGGTCCGCATATGGTTCAATTTAGTCCATAAGAAATTAGTTATCAATAGCATCGTTCTGTAGCGCTTGCCATTGACGGTGACTGCCTCACCAACGTGGTTTTTGAAAAAGTACGAAGCAATGACGCCGCCGCGCCGCCGCTGCCGGCCCAAAATCCATACCATCGGTAACTTTTTGAGGATGCATTGTCACCTCGTTGGTGTCGTCCCATATACAGCAATTTAGCTTTTTATCATAGCCAATCATCCAAAAAGCCCTTACAGGGCTGCCGCAGTAACCATGATAAAAAAGTAATAAATATGTTAGGACAGTAGGGTTAGCATCTGTTAATTTAAATTTCAAGTTTTCCTTCGAAGGACATGAACCCATTTTTGATGTTAACGTACAAAGAACTTTTTATTGCAATGCACTCAAAAGCTCATAAAAGCATAAATCCTCAAAGCTCCCTATTGTAACTGAAAATCTGAACACCCTTTCAAACGAACTCACAAGCAAAGAAAACAAAACACCCGTACACTTTAAAGTCTAAAACTGAACTGATTTATTCCAATAAACTATATCTACATTACAATTATTTCTTATACCTAGATTTCATATATGTATATACATTTTCTTAACTTATCTTATCTCTAGTTTGTTATTATCCTAAACTAACATTAACAAGGTTTCAAGGTGGATAACGACGATGCGACGCATACCTTGCTCATAAAACATAATGCTCGCAGATGTGTGTCATAAACACAATCTGCGAGATCATTTACTGTTTCTGTGAAAAGGGATCGACGCGACACAGCGTCGCGGTCCACTTTGATCTTAGATATTTATAACATGTTTCTACAGTCATAAAAGTACCTATGAGTAATACTCGTATTCATACATAAATACAAATATACAAATATAGATATCTAAACAGTAACCAAAGAAAAAGCCTCAATAGTATGCATCAACGTGGCAATGATAACTCTCATTCATCCCAGCGGGAAAAATTGAAAATTTCATTGAGGAAAGATCAGCTTCTTCCTTGAGGAATGGCAGCTGCACCGTCCACTTTTCAGCTGATTCCTTTGATGAAATTAACATGGGCATGTCCTAGGCGGGAAGCACATGCTGAAAATCCGATGAAAATTCGCCAACGAAATCACTACTTCGTTGAAAGTTGTTTATTCACCGACCCAGATGATGAAAAACATGGTGGTTGCATAATCTATGAATTCACTGCGTAAATGTATGTGGTTTATTCATCAGTTCAATATTTTCGATGAAAATGGTAATGAAAATTCAATTATCAAATCACAAGATATAGAAGTAGGTTGTTGTTTATTCAGCAATTAGTTATTTCAATATGAAAAATGTGAAGAAAATTAAATAAATAGTAAATTCATTAACTCTGTAGTGTTGTGAATTATTTGTGACTGGTTAATAAAAATATAGAATTAAAACTTTAAATAAAAGTTAAATCACTAGGTCAGTGGTTGTTGGTTAATCACCACTTCATATGCGAAGTGGTGATTAACCAAAAAACTTTGAGAAAATCTGAGATTGCATCTTTTTAATGGAAATTCTTTAGTCCTCCTATAATATTTACTGTCAGTAGACAATGTCAACACAGAGAACACAAAAAAAAAATCAACTTCTATCAAAACACACAATGGCGGTGCACACTTTACAAAGCATATGAGTGGACATAGACGATGAACTGATGAACTTCTACATGACTTTTCAACAGTTTTTTCATCTTATAATTTTCCATAACAAAAGCAATTTTTAATTCAACGACAGAAAGGGTTGTTTTCTAAACACAAAGCAGAAAGTGGGTTCAAATCTATGAACTGAGGAAACCTTGCATGACTCTTCACTTATTAAATCATTACATGTCGTTTCCTTTTATTATCTGGCTAGTGAATTGATTTCTGTTTTTTGTTGTTTTCTATACACAAAGCGAAAAGTGGGTTCAAATCTATGAACTGAGGAAACCTCGCATGACTCTTCACTGAATAAATCATTGCATGACGTTTCCTTTTATTATTTGGCTAGTGAATTGATTGAAGAATTCAGCTATAAAATTCATTGGGGACGATATTTCCCGCTGGGGCATTGTGCTTATACATACAATGAGGGTTGATTGCATGAGAAGGCACACAAGCAGCAGTCTGGAGTAGGTATAGGTCATTGTGGGATATACGTGGGTTTGGAAAAGTTTACAAAAACAATTTGAAGTAACTCAGTGTCAGTTTCTTTAATTGAGTGCGATGTGATGAGTATATTTCAAAAAGCTCTCCCAAAATGCCTGTAACTGACAATTTTTGTTGCACAGAGTATATAGTCATTGGTCGTCTAATTCTGCAAAACAGTGGTTTTTGTTGTTCTTGTTTGACTGATTGAGTGTGGGTGGGTGCTCTCATTTCTCATTTCTCTCTTTGGATTAGGTTCGATATGTCGACTTTAAAAAAAGTCAACTTTATCAGATCGACTTTTAATAATCCCAGGTGTCCCGATATCTGTCCCGATTTACAAAATGTCCCAATTTTGTGCCGACTTTTTTATTTTGTAAGCTTCTCCTATTATAAGACGTGTTTTTTTGTGCCCTCTATGTTAGCTTAAGAAATAATGGCACAAAAAGAATTTGGCACCACTGATATAAAAATGACATTGACCGCGATTAAAAACCTATATAGAGCTATCCGGATTGATTCGTGTTGTTGTAATCCCGTGTGATAGCTATCCATGCTATCCGAAAAATTTTGGTATCCGTTTGTATACCAAGCAAAATGTCAAAAACCGCTGACCGCAAAATTGAAATTTGTTTGCCGTCATCGAGTTGTGTTTTTGATTTTTTTCAGAAAAATAATGTAAATAAATATAATAAATTGCAAATTACTGTATTACAGCGAAGAATTTTGCCAAAAAATACTTTCAGGTAACCTATCTGGTTTTGGTTGTTCAGAAACCTATATGGATACGAAATTTTATTAGATAGGCTACCGCATCGATTCTTGATCGCGGCCATTTTCTGACATTTTGGCTGTCAACTGTTTGTCAACAAAATTTTTTTAACAAAATATCGTTAAAATTCTGATAAATTAAAAGAAACGTCTCCTCCCTGGAACAGGTCTTTCTTTTATTTATTGGTTTATTTATTTTAAATTAATAATTATATTTCAACAAATAAAAAGTGTTTGGTTTTCACCTTTTTTTCTGTGATATTTTTTACGATCAGCCAAACCGCGCTTCAAGATCCATCTACCAAATTAATGAATTTTTGGATGAATTTTTGCCATTTGTTGAGAATTCATCGGAAAAACGTAGAAAATAGTGTATGGAAGCACTGTTTTTATTTTAGCTTAATTCTTAAACAGCGATGTTTATCACCGCGAACTAAGCATATTTGTTGTTGTATTTTACATGGAAATTTTTTTTTAAGCTAACATAGAGAGCACTAAAAAACACGCCTATTATAATATTTATATATCTTATATTTCACGATATAACAGAACTCTTTGTTAAATTTAATATTACCGATCTGCGTTGACATTGATATGCAAATATGCTATTAGAAGAATTAACTTTTCTTAAAAAAATTTAACACAAATTCTTATACATATCATATCATAAATTTCATATCATACAAATTGTCACTTTCCCACCTCCCAAATTTATAAAAATATGTGAGTTTGCATTTGCCAAACCATTGTGAGGAAAAAAAAAACAGCTATATTCTAATCAACAAAAATTGTCATTATTGGGCTTATGGGCGAGTTTTTTCAAAACAGTGGCGCCTGTGTATCTGTATACTCTCACGACACTGAATTGAGAAAACTCCCAATGAAAAATATTCTAACTTACTGAACAACGTACAGGAATTGTTGTTGTAATTCCCTGCAAAATATCGTACACTCCACCATAACCGTCCTCATTGCATGTCGAGCCCAAAGCACACTGATTATTTAATCGTTTGCATTTCTACTCTGGCATCTGGCTGTGTGAGCTAAAAAAAAAAATATATATATTCCAAAAGAGTTACCTTACCCATTTGAAAGCTTTTTCAGTGGTTTTAATAAAATAGCTTTCTGTTTTCAAGCTTTTGAGAACAGAATTAATTAAGGTGAGATATAATGCAAAGTACGTAAACCCTATGAGAGCTTTTACTTGAAAAAGGTATATGCAAGCCAATGCGACCACGACCAGACAGAGATATAAACGTCCTATCTTCCCTGTACTGACAATTTTTGTTGAACAGAGTATAGTCTTTTGGTACACTGAAAGCAGAACCTTTAATTTGAATTAATTGTGATTTACTTGTTCAGATGTAAGGCCTTTTGCAGCTTTTTGAGAAGTATATGAATAAAATACACCTTTACATATTGTAGATTAACTACTCCTCTATTGGAAGAGTAATAGGTGCCCAGCCCGTACCACTTTAAGTTTTTCTATAACAAGACGATTTTTTGGTTCGTTTCTTAGTTGACCACGTATCTACAAAAACTCATTTCATTAAGACTAAAACTTATTAAATTCCTCATTTGGATATAATTTACGTAATTATGAAAGTGTTTTGTTTTATAATTTATCCAAAATAGCCCAGTCAAATTCGACAATAAATTCGCAAAGCACGATGTAGTTCTGCATTTTTTATATGTTGTTGGGACATGTCAGAGTAGTCTGTAGCTCAGTTTGCAACTTCGAAAAACTTGTGTTCGATGCAGGAAAAATGCAACAGTGAAAAAATTGCTAATTTTTTGCGAAATTATCCTTTATAACTTTGAAAATATGCAACTTAGGAAAACACCATCCACTATAAACTTGATTATTATAAAATTTTCTACAAGACCAAATTAGTTTTAAATTCATGAATGTTATATTTGTGTTGCTATCTAACCAGGAATTAAATAAAAAATTCTTAAAAAACTAAGTAATTTTGAAGCACTCAAAAGATAGGTCAAAAATCCAATTCTGCTAAAACTTTGGAATCAAATAGTCAAGAGTATTACAAGACGAAATTCGAAAACTCGATAGAAATCTGTCAAATAGTTTTGGCAAGAATCATGATGTTAACGAAGTGTAACAAGCAATGTTTGCATCATTGCTGTGGTCAAAGTAGGACACTTAAGTTGGCACTCATTTTTGTACACGTACTTGGAACCCTTGACTATTATAAAATATAGTTATAATATTTATATCTTTTTTTTAAGCTACTTTTATAGCGATATTAAAAGTTCCGAAAATTGTTCACTTTTCAAGTAAATATGTAATTTCGTGAACATTTCGATCTTTTAATATCGCTATAAAAGTTGCTTAAAAAAAGAAATAAATATTACAACTATATTTTATGATAGTCAAGGGTTCCAAGTACGTGTACAAAAATGAGTGCCAACTTAAGTGTCCTACTTTGACCAGACCAATTATGCAAACATTGCTTGTTGCACTTAGTTAACATCATGTTTCTTGCCAAAACTATTTGACCGATTTGGATTGAATCTTCGAATTTCGTCTTGTAATACTGTAGACTATTTGATTCCAAATTTCAAGCAGAATTTAACAATTTTTGACCTATTTTTTGAGTGCTTCAGAATTACTTAGTTTTTCCGATTTTTTTTTTTTTAATTCATGGTTAGATAGATAGAACATAAATATAACATACATTGAGTGTACCTATACATTTTTTATATGTACCTTCCAGTAATAAAAATGAAAATATTATTGTTGCATTTATTATGTCTGCAATACCATACAACTTACTTTTGTCACGAACATAAAACAAATTATATGCAACTGTAATAATTGTTCGACTTCCTTTTTTTCATGAAAAGTATTTACACGGGTTTGCCCCATGCTATGCTATACCTACCCCCTCTCCACAATTTTGGTTAATCAAATCAGAAAATATGTTACTACTTTACACATGTTATCACAACGATTTGGGACAGCGTTAAACATAATAAACTGTTTATTTCCGACTCGTGCATGACTTCTACGGTAATTATATTGCTACTAGTTCCCTTACTAAAATAAATTAACGAAAATTCCATGTTATGCGCAAATGAATCAACAACAATGCATTTTTGTATTAAACGTGCTCAATGACAAACGATACAAACTTCAACGAATGATGTCCTTTCGAGTGCATTTTTGTGTTGATTTTTATTGCATACATATATATATGTATGTGTGTAGATATGTATGTATGGTAGGCATGTATATCTAGAACATTAAAGCACGATGGCTATGGAATTCGATTTCCTGCCTTAAGAAGAGGTCAAAGTGTTATTAGCTTTTTTTTGTATTGAATTAGGTCAACGAGGCAGCGAATGCATATACAAATGCATTTTAATAAAGAGTAAACACTATACCAGATAGCTAAGAGGGAAAGAGAACAAATTTAGGTGAAACACCATAGGGAAAATTCGTATCAAAGGACGTTTGTGCTCCTGACGGTTCAAGGCGAAAAAGATCGATACGGGAGTGCGTAACGTTGGTAGGGTATATTCCAAAGTCAGGAAAAACTAGGGGATTACCTGTATGATTTTGCTTGCACGGCAAGGACAATAGAACGAATGACGTTGTTTCAGTTTGGTATTGGTCATTATAATTTATTCAGTTTATGTATATGTATGTCTGCAGCAATAGCACTCCGCATCAGCTTTGATGTTGTAAAAGAAGTGGGAGTTCGGTAGTGCTTCCATGTTTGCGAGTTCAATCAAGCTTTGTTTTAAAGTTTCTAATTAAAATACTTCACACAACTGAAACCAATGACTGCATATTGACCAAATAACTGATAATCAAGAACTCTTTGACGAAAATGATGTGTTGAAAATATACAGTTTTACATTACCATTAATACGAGATTTTGTATCTTATAGATACTTGAAAGTGAAAACTCTATACATGGCTGGTATCCTAACCGCGAAGCTGAAAGGCTAATTACCATGACATAGATGCATCTAATCTTTCAGGATTTGTCGTTTTCTTGCGGCAAGAGTAACATTATTGATGGAATAGGCTGGAATTTGATCCCAGACCGTGTCGGCGCTTCGTGGCAATCCAACGCACCACCGACCATTCTACGAACATAAAGACAAAAATACTCTTCTACCTATTCATGAAATTTAAAAAACTGTGTTTCATTTGCAAGGAATCATTAGATTCAACTTATGGTAGAATGTACGTTCTATTCGTACCTATTCCTCATTATCATGAGAAATTAATGGTTTTTCAAAGTTTTTCAATGTTTTTTCTCTAGTTAAATAAAACAAACTATAAATTCTCCAGATTGGTTATGGCTGGTTTTTTAAATATACAATTGGGAAAGAAATGTTTTAATTGAATTTGCTACCTCTTGCAAGGTTACAGAGCCAAAACAAATCATTTAAAGTCGGTGCAATCTCGTTTGATTCGCGAAATGCTTCACCTTTTTTTCGTCTTTTTTACCTAAAAAACGGTTGCGTCTCAAAAATGTGTTTTTCAAAATTGGGTTTAGAGTACATTTCTTTCTCAAGATTAATAGAGGGATAGTCAAGTCATATATTTTTATAAAAATTGGATTTTTAAAATGAGTCCCTCTATCGATTACCTCTCTCTAAAATATGGACTTTTTAACAACTGTCCATACTATAAATTTTGAAGCTCATGTTTAAGTGATTCGTTTTAAGTGATTGGTGATATAATAACACAAGTATTATATGTTTTTGAAAAGCTTGTTTTAAGTTCTATTCAAATTTAAAACAGAAAATTAAAAACAGTTATATATCTGATATATATTTTTTTTTTTATACAACATGTTTTTTTTCTGTTTTAATAAATTTGAAATGGAGTTTTAAAATCGTGCGCCACGTTCCGCTGTTTAGTGTTGTACTGCAATTGATTCCTTAGTTCCTAAACTTGAAAACAAAAAAAAGTATTCATGGTTTTAATTGCTTTTGTTTGATCTAGAACGCTAAAACTGTTATAAAGTTGGTACAGAAAATTTTTTTTTCTATAGTCAAGCTCATATTTAAGTTATTTGTTTTGATCTGTTTCTTTAGTAATAACGCAAGTATGATATATTTTTAAAAAGCTTATTTTTAGTACTATTTGTATTAATAAAAATAAATTTTGAGAAAACTTATTTAAATTTTTTTTATATATTTATTTTTTTTTCAACTTTTTTTTTTTTAATTTCAATCGGAGTTTTAAAATTTTCTGCCACTCTCACAATTGATTCCTTAGTTCCTTAACTTAAAAACAAAAAAAAGTCTTCATGCTTTTACTTGCTTTTTTTTGAGCAAGAATGATAAGTCTGTCATAAAATCAAAAATCTTTCATCAAAAATCTTTGATTTTAATTCGTTGTCCAAATTAATTTGGCACAAAATTTTCATCAGTAGGTAGTATCCAATTTTAATATTATGTGCATTATATCATATATATTATACAATACATAATATAAAAAAACAGCAAACTAATATAAGTGTTAATTCTTGAATATGGTGCGGGTAGCACAGTTCTTTCATGCGTGTTAATGTCTTAAAAGATGGGAATATTTCACAATTTTTTTTTCTTTCAATCATAACCTTAAAGGTTTTTATTGGTTTTTTGTGTCTTTTGACAATTAATTCAAAAGTTTTTCTTTCTTACTTAAATTTCTCATTAAGGAACCCGGATTGGTAGATCGATTCAATTTGTAAAATGTGAGTGACGTATGGTCTAGGTCTTACAAATTAGTTAGAATCCGAGGGAGTAGTTGCTGAAGGTGATAACGAATACGTTCGTCTGCCAGCATGTAGTGGCCCCGTTACCACGTAAAAGTGCATCAAAAGTACAACTTTTCTGAAAATTGAAATCTTGTGGGAAACCATTTCAAATGTAATACAACTTGACACCATCAACTCCCTGCTTACAAAAAATGGTTTCCACAGACATCTAGGTGGCCCCAAAACACAGACAGACGTCTCCGAAAAAAGCGATTTTGTCGGCGTTTTTAGACTTTTGGGAAACCACCTAAAATCGGTCGCAACTTTTAGCTATGGACTCCCTGAGTGTTATTATGTACGTGACAGACGTCTAAGTGGCCCAAAACCCCCGACAGACGCGATTAAAGTCGCGGATTTTTTATTGAAATTTCTTTAAATTTAAATGGTACATACCTAATTAAAAGGTTTTTACTAGCTGAAAAAGAAATTTTGAAGGAAACACGTTTTAACCACACCAAGCCATATAAATTAGCGAAATAAGTGGCTGTCACTTACATTTCATTTTATGTTGGGTCAAGATCTTTTGATTGGGATACATTTCCTCAAAATCTTATTACTAAAAAAATAAAATAAAAAATCCGCGATTTATTTCGCGACTTTCCAGCTCTTGGGTGAAAATATAATCTGCTTTTTTCATACATTAATACTCTGGTATAGTCAAGAACTTCCGATTGCGATACATTTTGGTGGCATACATCAATTACCAATGTAAACATTTCAATAAAAAATCCGCGACTTTAATAGTGTCTGTCGGGGGTTTAGGCGCCACTTAGACGTCTGTCATGTACTTATTCGCACTCAGGGAGTCATGATCTTTCGTTTGTGATACATTTCAAGTGGTTTCCTTTTTGTCAAAATACACACAAAAAAACGAGTTTTCAGGGACGTCTTTCGGGGGTTTCGAGGCCATTTAGACGTCTGTCATGTACGTGTTTTCGGGGACGTCTGTCTGGGTTTTGGGGCCACCATTTGGGGTCGAAACCATTTTTGTAATCAGGGAGTTGATGGCGTCAAGTTGTATTTAATTTTAAATGGTTTCCCACCCGATTTCAATTTTCAGAAAAGTTGTACTTTTGATGCACTTTTACGTGGTAACCACTACACGGTCAGCCACAACATGCTGGCAGACGAACGTATTCGTTATCACATCACCTTCACCGGGACTACTTATACTATTTATATCTCTTGGTTTTCTTTCACGACCACAATCTGCTGCCAGCTCTCGGTCTATATAAACTTAGTTGGTCAGTAATAATTTGATTTGATATTTTGAACAATATTAATGCTTTGAGCTAAATTATGCAACGACAGTAAACTCAAATTTGTGTTAATATTTTAGATAAATTGATAATTAAGTTTACCGAATATCGCAGGGATAAATGCTTTGAAAAGATATTAGATGAAGCCACCAATGTGGTTCAATTTGTAAACGTTGAAACAAATTTCCCACCACTTAGCATGATTCGTCCAAGAAAGGAACCGTCATCAAACCTACAATATAACCTTTTTAATTAACTCGCACGTAGATAGGTTAACATTAAAAATATTTCTTGGTATTTTGGTATACACTAATCTTTGTCAAAGAACGCTTAAATCAAGCTTCCACTTACGAACAAAGAATTGACAATACAAACATGTAAATAATGGAAGTAATCCTCTTCAACATTAATATTGGAGTTTTAATAAATTCGTTGACGAAAATTATTAGGAAATACATATTTCTCGGGTATTCTTTTTCGTCTTGTACACGGTTCGGATTTAAAGGCACCCACCGCCGCGGCAAAAATTAATTCATGAAATTTTATTGCTGGTTTCGACGCAGAATTTTATCCTCAACAGCATATCCAAAGTCCCCACAAATACCCGCATTGGCTTTTTGTAAAGACGGGGGTGAAGTCGAAGTTTATCAAACTGAAGTATTGGGCTTGGTACAATCTAAGCATACCTATGACACAAGTTTTTAAGGTACTTTTTAACGCTGAATCTAAAGAAACCAAAATTGAAATGTGTCATTAAGCATGAATCAAAAGAATCCCCAAAAATATCTGCCGTGAAAGTGTTCTGTTAGGTCAAGATTTTTACCATAACATCTAACAATCATGAAATTTAAGTTTAAATGTTAATAATGTTTTTATTTTTCTTTCTTTGCAGGTAAGTTAAAAAAATTAAGATGTATAATACTGGATGTGGTAAGTGAATTTATTAAAAATTGAAAATATACCATCAATTGGTCAATAAATGTCAATTAGATTCTTTTTTGAACGTTTCAGTGGCAATTGTTTAAAGGAAAAACTGAGCCCAGTTACAATTAATATGTTTTATATAACGGTCACAAGGGGTCAAAACTGAAATAGGTGAAAGGCCAGGTTACGGCCTCTCAAAGTTAAGTCACTTCTACTAACCGAATCGTTAGGAGGATCTTTTTTTAATTCCAATTTTTCATCAAGCATCCTATTTTAATCCATTTTTTTTCTTACTTCATCAATAAATTTATTTTTTATACGCCAAGCACATACATAAACATATATGTATTGATTTACGTGTCAAAAACAAATGTCGAGGTTTTAGCCAAAACTAACATAACGATAACGGAGAAACTCCTTAAAAGTGATTTTCGACAAGACGAACTTCGGCCTAGATTCTAAACGAAATGAATGGATTTGTTTGGTTTGAAGCTTTTTGTATGTGATTTCCTAGGAGATAATTGAATTTTTGCGTTAGCTTTTTCTAAACAGGTAGCTGCCATATAACGATTTTGGGTTTATCAAGTTTTCTCTAAAACGTCACTAACAGTTTGAACAATCTAAATAATTTACAACAGGTTTGTACCAACAAAAAAAAATCGAATAACGGAAATAAATTTTAAGGGTTTTTGAGCAAATTGCCTTTGGAATATTTAAGAATACTTGGTCATTGGCTTGTTTGATTTAATTTTGCGCCCCGGTACTTCTTAGTTATCCAACTATTGCATATAAAACTTGTAAAAAATAAAACAATTTTTTGTTATTGCTTGCCTTTTTTTTTAATTTTTTGTATGAAATAAAAGAATTTCAAATTTGTAATTTAAACTTGTTTGTATTGTTTTTTATTTAACGATATAAAAATATTAGCGGACTGTTTTTATACACCGTCAATATCTAGCTATATTCAAGTTGTAAGCTTCAAGATCAAGTTGGTGCCAATCAGACATTTTCTCTAAGAACATTGATTGTATGTACATAAATCGATTGTGTATACCTGTTATAATTTTATTTTAACTTTTGTCGCAGCTTATTAATTTGCAAAAAATAGGTTTTTTTTATCAAAAATATGTCACCAAAACTGGTTGGTTTACACATGAAAATGCGACTTCACATTGAGAAAACATACCGAACGCGGGCTTCCGGGTAAAAGTTTGAGATCAGACAAAAAAATGGGCACGACTGGATCGCACAAACTTGCTCTCGTAGCTAACAACAACGTAGCTTAAAATTGACAATGTGCAAGTGCATGTACATATATTGGTTCTATAACATTATGATATCATTAAAAAAAGTTTAAATTATAAATTATTACTATAAATTATTATAATTTTTTTTAATAGCTAAATCAGATAGCGCTCAAAAAAAAGTTTGTTATCTGATTTGTTTAATAAATATGAATTCATTAAAAAAAATTCATAAATCGTTAGAGGGTTTTTTTTAAATAATTTTTTTTTATATATAAACATTCTTGAAAATTTAAAAAAAATAATAATTAGTATTAAATAAAATACAATTTTTCACAAAATTTAAAAAAAAGTCATTAACCCGTTTTTAAGATATTGAATTTTTAAAAAAAAATTCAATTTTTTTTTTTAAATTACAAAAATTATTTTTTTGAAAAATTTTATATGCAAAATTGTTAAAATTGTAAAGGATCTCTTACATACAAAATTTGGTTGAAATCGGTGATAAGTTAATGAGAAATTTGAAACCCATAAAATCGGTTCTATTACAGGTACCGTTAATAACCGTTATACATTTTTTTTCTACCAAAATATTAATTGTACTATTTATAGTAGCTTGTAATTTTTATTTTTGAAAATCGTTAGAGCCGTTTTAAAAAAAAATCAATGATTGTATATTATTTGTATGGTGGGTACCGTTATTTTTTGAGCTAAAGAAAAAAATTTCAATTTCCCCTCTAGGGAATCCCATAAGAACCTTAAGTCCAATGTTTGAAGAAAATCGCTTGAACCGATTAGGCTACAGGTCGAGGTACAGACAGACAGACGGACAGAGAGACATACAGACAGAATTGCGAGACCCAATTTTTTCGAGTTCTCTATCATCGTAATGTTAGGTAAAATTATTATCTCGAATTTTTTTTTTGCACGAATCCTACACTTGCCCTATACTACGTATATCTACTACGTTTGAGGCCACTATTTTCACAGTTTTTTCTCGATAAATACCTATAGGAAATATTTTTCCTTGAAATTTTTGATACCTGTGAATGTGAGTAGGTTAACATATTTTGCAATAAAAAAGAATAAATTAAAAGGGGTAACTTGGAAATTCCATAGGAATTTCAAAAATTATAAAAATTGGACTGCAAAAATGGGTATACAAAAATGCGTCACTTGATTGAGGCTACTTGAAAAATCTTATAAAAAATTAACAAAACTATAAAAATGTTTACTTTTTTTTTTAACATTAATGCATTATGTTTTGTCAATTAATAATGAGTATGACCGCAATTTTTTGAAATTAGCTCTATTAGACGGTATGGAATTAAATCATACAGTATTTTTTTTTGGAATAATCCAGTAAAATCTGGCTCCAGGAATCGCCACGACGTCCTTATCTCCAAACTGTCTACCAGCATCAGAAACTTTTCGAGATAGCCAGGCCCAAACGTTTTCGATGATGTTTGAGTGCGGTGAATAGGGTGGCCATGGTAAAAGTCCAACGTTTACCAACTGAATCCAGCTTCTAGCTACCCTGGAAGTATGGATAGGGGCGTTGTCTTGTTGGTATATCGAAGGTAGAGGTTTCAGAATATTCTTTAGCTTTGGAAATACCCGTGTCAGCAGGCATTTGTAACTATTTTCGTGCATTGTTGTAGTTATAAATTCCAGTTCAAATGTTCCATAATAGATGATAGCTCCCCACACTATAACACCTGATGTATAACTGTGATGTCTTAACAAAATAAGTTCTTCTTGAAAATAAAGGTTGTAACCATGGGGTCCGTCAAGATTAAACTTTTTTCCACCTGAAAAGACAACCTTTTTCCATGCCTTTCTACAGACAACATGCTCCCTGGCGAACTTCATCCGTAGTTCCTTATGTAGCTACCGTAGAACTGGTTTCTTTTTGATTTTCATACTCTGGATGTACCACTGGTTTTAATTATCCTAAAAACCGTCGAAATACTGGCTGATACCCGACTTTTTGACCTTATTTTAGGCTCTGATAGTGTGGAATTTGAAGCAAGCCGCTGAATGTGTCGCTTTTATCGGATTATTGTTGCTTAAGCTGTGCGTCCTTTTTGTTTTTTGTTCCCATTATTTTTCAGTGTCTGCTTGATAGTTGTTGACAATGGTCTTACTTCTGTTCGGTCTCCTAGCTTTTTCTCGGCCTGAGAATTCCAGTTCCTTTAACGCAACTATTGATCCTCTTTTTGCAATTGTCGACGTGTTTCCAGAGCCCATTTTAACTTGAAATTTTATATAAAATATAGTTGTCTATCCTTTCTTAAATATTTTAAACTTTAGTTTGAAAAAAATCGGCGATGTTAACTTTTGCCAAGCAATTTTTGGAATGGCCTGAATCAAGTGACGCATCTTTTTATATCCATTTTTTGCAGTCCATTCACATATCTTAAGAACTTTCTATGAATTTTCCGAGTTAACTCTTCAACTTTATACTTTTTTAATTGCAAAATATTTACACCTACTCACACGTATCAAAGATTTCCAGGAAAAATATTGCTTACATATCGACAAAAACATTTTATGAAAATAGTGGCGTCAAACAAGTGACAGGCAGTGTGTGTGTGTATGTATGTAATTGCTGAAGTCACTTGTACTTTTTAATTGAATTATATTCAATCACTCCACTTAAAACAGAAGTAACTTTAATATTTAAATTTCTTCATCTTCATTTGTATGTAATTGTTACAAGAATGAATAATCACTCGTATTTAGAAAAACAAGAAGCTAAGTACCTTTACACATTGATTGATTATTGAAATTCGTAATTTTTTTTGTGTTAGGTACACATTATGTATGTATGTATGTATTCAAATATAAATTCATACATAATATATCAACAAAAAAATATCAAACTAAATTCTTTAACACATTTATGTATATGTATATGTATTGTATGTACTTGTACATGTACATATATGTAAGTTTTATCTTCAGTATATTTATTACCAATTAACGTTTGTGGCTCCCTGTTGGAAGTTTAATAATTTGTATACTAGGTAAATGCCAACCAACCAACATTTTTTTTATTCTACTAATCCAGGTTAAAAAACAACTTTCCTTACGGAAAACAGAAACTTTATTATAATATTATAAATACTAGTACCTTTCTTATACATTTTTAAGTTTTTAAACTTATTTTATGTATGTAGACCCACTCAGTAGTGTTTTTTATATGAGGTTCCTCTTCTAAAGCAACTAAAGACCAAAAATTAATTACTGTCTCAAAATAAGTAACCATGAAATTGCTTAAAATCCATACAAAAAATATCAAGGAAAGCCTTTTCTTCCTTGTTAGTGCCTTAAAACAGCAAAACGATAAGTGGGTTGGTGAGATGGAGGGTTAGAGTTTGTTTTTTTTCTGAAAAGATGTGCCTCTCTAACTTGGATTTCATACAAATAGATACTTGTTTTATAGCTTGGGTATACATAGGTTATTCTTTTGCCTATAAGAAAAAACAAAATATAAGGCTCGGAAAGCATAGGCAATGTTGGTACAATGCACATCAGGGAGTATTTTCTGGCAAGCTTCCAAATCTATATAATGTATTTTTGTAGGAACCTACGAAAAACATGACGAAAAACAAGAAATAGAAAGCACTGAGTTCGTGTTCCGTATGGAATTTACTTTCTTAAATTGGAAGCCATGAGAACGAATGTGTATGTATTGTATAAACCCATACATGCATAAAACAAGATTGTACAAACATTTTTGTTGGTGGTTGTGTTTTTTTCCTCCATCGACGTAATTATAAAAATTTTAAGGATTCTTGCATCATTTGCATTTTACTATTCCTAAGTATGTGTTTCGTTTTTGTTTTTAATTTTTTTTTTTCAGACGATGCTGAATACAGAGCTTAGGGATCAAAATGTTATTCGCTTATTTTACTTATTTTCTTCACTGTGCCTCTGCTTACCCTCTCATGGGGGAAAAGATGATAAATTTGAACCTGCAAAACATCAACAAGCTCAACATATTTTTGAACTTTAAAAAATAATTTTGGTTTTTCTTATGAGTCTCTTTTCTCTTATAGGTCTCTTTTTGAAAGGATTCCCATCATTATTCCACAAATTGAGATTACTACTTAACAATACATAATAATAATAAAAAAAATTATCTAATCCATAATCAGCTAATTTAAGACTATAATGTGGCTAAGCATTGTAGATTTATATCCAAAATGTATTCCAATAATTTTGAGAAAGCGTGAAAAAGTTAAAAGTATACAAGAATATTTGATCTCGGATTTATTTTTCTTTATTAATATTTTGTTAAGTCAAATTTTGGAATATTGTTTTTATTTTTTAGAAATATTTTCTAGCTTGCGAAATTAAAACAAAATTGTCATGCTCCTTGGCAGATCACAATTCACGCTGTTTTTGTGAGGTTTCTTATGAGGGCTTCCACAGAATACAAAATTGTAACCGCGTTATACAAAAACAAGCTCACACGAAATTGTGACCTGTGAGCCTCACAACGGCAGAATAGGGCTGTAAAATGGTTAAAGCCTTAAAAAAAAAGAGAAAACAGCCGCAAGAACGATTGGCTGCGCCTAAGATTTTAAATTTTTTTCTAGTGGAATACAAAGTATACCAAATTTGAACTAAATCCGGGCTTAGGGTCGACCTGGATGAACAGTAGACGTACAGATGCACAGACAAACAGAGCAGCGGGAGTAATCACGAAAACTACTTTTCTGATGGACTTATCCATCATTGTAATGTTAAATTTGATTAAAACCTCTCGATTGTTTTTACTTATAGTGCCCTATGCTTTAGAGGAAGTAAAAGATGCTGTTAAAGCTCAATAATTCGATCACTTAAATTTGGAAAGTACGAAATTAAGGAAGCCAGTAGGCTAGGCAGTAGGCACCCTTGCTGTACCATAGGTTTTCACAGACCATCAGAGGAACACCAACTTTTTGTTTTTTGTAACACTATGACTGCCTTAACTACTTCTTTAACTGAAATATCAGTTACTTTATCACCTTCGTTACGAATAAATTAATTTTATTTTCATTTCTTTTGGAAGGACTTTTTTCCTTCAAAAAAGTGTTCTCACTTCTGATGTAAAGAAATGTGCGAGCCTTCCGAAAAGCTATGTAATGTATACAGCATTTGTCTAGCGAATCCCTATATTTTTTTAATTCCTGTAAACTGTTGTTCTAGAAAAATATGAACTGCTTTAAAAAATTCATAGTTTCAATGCTGATGACCTCAAATTCTATTTCAAAGAACTTTTTAAGAATTTTCTTTTTTTTTTAAAAACGTTTTAATTATCCTGATTGAAATTAGATATACGGAATAGAAAATAGACTTTAATAACTTGAATGCTTTTTTGAATAATCAAGAAATTGGCTATGCTTTTTAGTCTTAAATGTGAATAATCTCAAACGAGATAAACAAATATGAATAAACCAACGTACATAAAATAGGTTCATTAAATGACTAAGACGCGATTTATACCTTCAGAATTAATAATTGTACGACTGAAAAAATTACGAACCTGCTCTTGTGATACAAAGCTTTTATGTGGCTTAGAATTCTAGAAAAAAAAGCCCACAATTTTCTATAGGGGATGTATATTGGTTTCGTGTCATTTTACAATTTTAAACACAACTATAACCAAAACTAATATTGCGATAATGGAAAAGTCCTAATGTAGGTACATCAAGCTAGATGCTAAAGCCTATGTTGAACAGATTTGCTTCAAATTTGGCGTGAAGCATTTTTATGTGTTTCTCTAGAAGATAAATTAGAATTTTTGTTTAATCTCCTCTAGAACGGGTAGCTGTCATACCTACAAAGATTTCGGTTTTATCAAGGTTTCTCGGAAACGGCTCTAACGGTTTTAATTAAACTTCGTACACGTAGTACATACATTCTAGGGATTAGAACAATTTCAATGGCACTGCATACATTTTTTTTTTTTTTTAAACAATTCGAAGAACGGAATTAAAGTTTTGGGTTTTTTTCAACAAATCGTCAGTTTTTTACTTGTTTTGGGATATTCCCGAATAGGTATTGATGGCTTGTTTGATTTTTTAAGAATAATTTTGCAGTTTGGTACTCCTAAGTTAGTCAAACAATTTATTTGGACTCTTGTGTGCCATTCTAGAGCTTAATTTGTCCATATGGAATTGAATTTAGTTGAATTTTGCACGTAAATTGCTTAGTCTCCAACGCAATTCTATAAGTCAAATCCAGTGTATTTAGAGTTTTAAAAATGGGAAAGACATTTTTCTTAGGTTTTTAGATAGTGTACAAATAAGAAAGCTTAAATCTAAATTTTCGATCATCAACCTCTTTGTAGGGTTGCCGATATCTTGAATTAAATTTGGGTTCTTTTTCCGCGAATTGCCCCGGTATTTTTTATTTTATCGAAAGAAATGTCTTACAAATTTTTGACAAAGATCTTAATCTAGAAAATAATCCAAACTAATAATTTCCGTCATCCATTAAAATAACAGATTTTTAAATGTTTTCAATAAAAAGATAACAATCATCAACTACCAAAAACTCGCAGCAAAAGATTGTGTTTTTAGAACATTTTGTATGCCCAAAATCGAACGTATAGTTCGAAAATTTCTCAAAATGGGTAAAATGTTTTTGGTTTATCTTTCCAAAATTTGTTTGTTATATTGTACGCGCACTAAAGTGGGTTTGACTATCCTTAAAACACAGCCCGAGCATTAAGAAAATAGGAAGGGATTTGAAAAGAGATACCGATACCAATTTTTCTATCAAATACTGAGGAAAACTCTTTGATTTAGGATTAGCTTACTAATTGATTTTTGAGGTCAACTAAATAAAGGATGCATTCAGCAAAAGTTTTTTTTTATATAATTCAAAATGGAATTTCCAATCTTCAACATGGGTTTTATAGGGGTAGGTCAACTTGCAAAAATTTGGTCGAGTTTACTAATTTTTGTGTAACTGCTTTGTGAAGGTGCGCACAGACTCTGTAAAAGCTTTTAGTAGAACAAATCTAAGTATCTTATTGGATAAGCTTAAGGCATATGGATTTGACGGTATTATTTTGAAATGGTTTAAATCTTATTTGTTTGGAAGGAAGCAATTGGTTAAAATTGGTAACTACTGTTCTAAGGAAATTTTTGCATTTTCGGGTGTTCCCGAAGGCAGCCATTTGGGGCCTTCCATGTTCTCGTTATATATAAACGATGTATTGAATGTTATACAAAATTCTCATCTTCTTATTTTTGCTGATGATATCAAGTTTTTCTGTAAGATTACAAGCTTAAATGATTGTATCTTATTTCAAAGTGAACTAAACTTATTTCAAGCCTGGTGTAGTTCAAATGACCTTAAACTTAATTATGGGAAGTGCGCCTTGATGACGTATGGCCGTATTTTGCATCCAACTTTGGCAAATTATATCCTAAATGGAAATAATTTATCAAGGGTTTATGAGTTTAAGGATCTGGGAATAGTGTTTGATGCAAAGCTTACATTTGATCTTCACATAAATTATGTTGTGTCAAAAGCAAATTCTCTTTTAGGATTTGTTAAAAGAAACTCTGTGGATTTCAAAGATCCATACACGGTAAAGTCCCTTTTCTGTTAATTGGTTAGACCTATTCTTGAGTATTGTTCCATTGTGTGGTACCCTAGTACTGTAAACAATAGTAATAGGATTGAAAGGGTCAAAAGGTTTTCTTTGCGAAATTTTACATTATCTGAAAATGCGATATTAAGCTATAATAGCAAATGTTTGTTATTAGGGCTTGATACTCTTGTGTAATGTTTATAATGTGAATATCTACTTTCCCTAATCCATTTGTATGCCCCCTCAAGATCCATAAGATCAAGGCAGTTATTATATGAAATCCGCCACTCAACTTTGTATGGGCAGCGTGAACCTATTTCCAGGTGTGTCAGTTTGTTTAATTTTTTTAATGAAGATGTTGACATTTTGTCTAGAGATAAATTCAAAAATACTGTCATGTTAAGTAAACAGCTGTAAAATGTTTATATTTTGTATTTTAATATGTAATAGCATGTATATTATTAAAATTATATTTAATTATCATTTATCTTTAAGTTAAAAATCTGTTGATATACTTATCGTAGATTAAAAAATAAATACTAAATACTAAATAACGAAACCTAACAGTGCATAGATAATTTAATTTTTTTTTTTTTGATAAAAAACTTTAGAGCCCGTTTTGAGATAACAATTTTTTTTATATTGGTTGTATGGCAGGTACCGTTATATTTTTTTAGCTTTAAACGACATTTAAATTCTCTATCACTTTGACTGCCAAGCCATTTACACATTTTGGGTTTTGCCAGGCCAAAGTATTTTTTTTTTCAAATTTCTGTTTCTTAGAACCTAAAAAGTAGTTCCTAACCAATTCCCGTTTTTTTTTTGTCGTCATAACTGTGAATTTCTAACGGTTTTTGTTTGTCGGACTTTTTTGTACGACGTGGCCATATGATAGAAAAAGTTCCCGTTCATGCCCTGTCGCACGAAAATGTACGACAGTAGTTTCCTCGTGTTATCTTGTGTGTTTTTAGTTAGTGTAAATTTGAAGTGATTTCAGTTGACTAACATTTTGTTTGTTACAGTTATAGGTTTCTAAAAAGTTGATAAAAAATGTAAAGACAATATTTGAGTGATGAAGAGGTTGAAAGAGAGCCAGAATTTGAAGAAAGTGGAGACGATTTTTCAAGTGACGACTTGGAGTTCGATGATAATTGGCTTCCAAATGATGACCCTAACTCAGACACAGACTCGGGCCCCGAAGATGTGAATGCAGTTGATGCAGAAGCATCAGAATATGATGAGGAAGAGGTGCAAGGCGAAGCTGAGGAAATACCAGCTGCGATTGAAGCTAGTAACTTTGTTCGCTGGACTGAGTTTTCTTCTCGCCAAAAAAGTTTTGCTTTTACTGGGACATCTAATTTCCTAATAGACGTGCCTTCAACTATTAGTTGTTTGGAAGCTTTTAGCCTTTTTGTTCATGAGGAAGTTACACAACTTATCGTTTCCGAAACAATAGGTACGCCCAGCAGCAAAAAAATCGAGTTCCAATAACTCGTGCTTCAAGAAAAAAGGATTGGGTTCCCACAAACGTCCCAGAGATAAAAAAAATTCCTTGGGCTTTTACTATGGATGGGCCTTGTGAAGGTTGGACTGCTGGAAGACTATTGGTCGAAAAAAAATATATATAACTTTGGGATTCCTGCTAAAACCATGTCACGAAACCGTTTTCAACTTCTGCTAAACTTTGTTCATTTTGCTGACAAAACCGCCATAGTTACAGGAGGTAGGCTTGGAAAACTTAAACCTCTTTTGGACCTGCTGCAGGGAAAGTTTCAGAGCGTAATTATACCTGGAGAAAACATGGTTATTGATGAGACTGTCATTCCTTGGAGAGGTCGCCTAGTTTTCCGACAGTACATTCTTAATAAAGCTCATCCTTATGGTGTAAAGTTGTTCAAACTTTGCTCCACGGAGGGATTTACTTGGTCTACACAAATTTACTCCGGCAAAAGTTCGACAGGTGTTCGAGAAGTTGGTCTGGCGAAGAACGTTTGCGAAGAACTCAGCACTTTATTGAAAGGAGAGGGTCCAACACTTTATGTAGACAATTTTTATACGAGCTACGAACTGGCGCGCTCTATGCTTGACCAAAAAAAAAACACACGTGGTTGGAACTCTTCGAGTCAACAAAAAATTTTTCCCAAAAGAAGTTATGGATGCGAAGCTGAACAGAGGAGAAATGATAGCCCGCGAAGAAGAGAATGGCATTGTTGTTCTCAAGTGGAAGGACACCAGAGATGTCAGGATACTTTCGACAAAACATGCTCCTGTTATGGCTGCCGTGTCTGACCAACATATATCTGACCCAAACTTACCATCCACAAGTAGGGGCCGGAGACGTCAGGGAAATCGTGAAAAACCTCTTGCCATAATAGACTATAACAAAGGAAAGTCGGGGATTGATCTCTCTGATCAAATGGCTTCCTATGCAACTACACTGCGAAGATGTCTTAAGTGGTACAGGAAAGTTGCGATAGAATTTCTGTAGGGTATGGCGGTTGTAAATGCATTCCTGGTTTACAAAAAGGCCACAAAAAGTGGAATCCAAATAAGAAAGTTTAGAGAGAAGGTTGCTGAAGGCTTGCTTGACCTTCTGTCCCCACAGCCAGTTTCTTCCAGGAAACACTTAATTGAAAAGAGGAAGGGTGCTGATGCTTAAACGATCAGAAGAGCTTGCGTTTTATGCTATGCACAGTCAAAAAAATCATCCGACCGAAAAACTGCCAGAAATAGCATAAAAAGGACAACAACCTTACTGCCCAGAGTGCCCCAACAAACCCCAGCTATGTGTTACTTGCTTTCCAAAGTACTCACATTCCAAAAGGTAATTTGATTGAACTTTTATTTTGAAATAAGTAAAGTGAAACTGGTTTCTTTACAGATAATAAATTTGCATTTTTTTGAATTCCTGCAAACCGATTTTGAAGAAAACTTTTTTTTAGATTAAGCTTATTATGTATTTTTTCATAATTTCTAAGTTCCTTTTTTTCATGAAATAATATTGTTATGTTTTTTTTAATTTCTTGAATAAAAAGTAATAAAAATTAACTCAAAATACTGTGAAACAAAAAAAAGCGAACACAAAATGTATCTCTCATTTATTACCTTCAAAAGTTGTCCTACGGCCACGAAAGTTAGACCAAAATGTTCAGCTGAGGCCACACCATATACTGTCGCACAAAAACGTACGACGTGGCCTGAGATAAATTATTAGGTGTCGCATGAAAATGTACGACACGGCTTCTGGAGAACTATGAGCTGTCGCACAAAAACGTACGACATGGCAGTCAAAGTGCTAGGGAATCCTCTAAAACTTAAGTCAAAAGTTTGAATAAAATGGTTTCAGTGAAACAGACAGACGGGATTGAGGGGCCCACTTTTTTTGACTTACCTATATTCGCCGTCGTAATGTTACCTAAAATTAATATCTCGAGTTCTATTTTTTTTTACGAATCTAAAACTTGTCCTATAACGCCTACTCCTACATTCATACTATACCTACTACAAAATGTCAAATTACAACTTAATAAATTTGTACCATAATGTTGTTCTTCTAAAGAATTCCTTTTTGAAAACTTAAAACAAAATAAATTTCCCACAGCCTAATTAGTTCGTAAAACTTTATGAACTTCCATTGAATTGTTTATCTTTTCAAAAGTCTCTTTTTAGAGCTTAACTTTGGTTAATGTTTTCACTGAAATCAACTTAGGGGTTGCAGAAATTAAATACAAAAAAACACAATCAACACATCTTACATAATATGTGGAGCTGTGCTATGCACACACTGCCTCCATTATAATTTTATTGCAACCAAGTCCCATACGACTAAATATAATATGTGGCATCCTTGATGCTTTCATTCACACCCACTTAAAACAAGAAAAAACATAAAACCACCAAGGAGGTGTTGACGATTAAAGAATCCCTTAACTGGGGTGAGAATAAAAGCTTGAAATTTAAAAGCCGAATATAAAATAGCTCCAATTAGCAGTTATTCAGTTTGTTTTCTACCAAATGTGATACGACATTCAGGGGCTTGATTAATGATTGGAAAAGTCGTAATATTTTTTCATTACAACCCTTCATTCAGTATTATGAATTTGTGGTATTCAAAAATCAAGGAATTACTTGACTAATAAGCCAATTAAAAAGCAACCCTTGTTTTACCGAAAAGTAAAAAAAAAAGTGAGACCCCTGCCTACTGAGATACGTCAGTCAAGGACACCAACTCGCGTTTAATGAGCGCATCATATCCTTTTTCACCTTTTTCTCTTGTTGGTTGAAAAAAGATGGTGGCATTGATGGTGAAACCTCTGACACAACTTCGTCATCCCTTTTTCTATAATATAACACCTGATATTTTAAAAAGCAAGTATGACAAAACCTTACGGGTGAGTGTGACTGACAGATGAGTGCCACACGAGTGAATGTAGGTATAATACGGAGTTTCATCCGAATTTTCACGGTACTTAAGTGATAACTGTCACAACTACAATTTCGTTTGTATGTTAAGAGCTGTTGAGAGCTCCCTCGTCAGAAATAACGATGATGACTTTGATGAAAATTGTTCGCTTCGGGAGAACAAAGAAAAAATGATTTTTTTTTTACTGTGAAAAGGGTGGAAAATATATCTATTGATTACAATTTTTTGTATAGGTACAGTCGACTCCGCTTAACTGGAACACAATAATTGCAGAACATTTGTTTCAATTAAGCGGAGTTTTCAGTCAGCCGAACTTCGGATAACTGACACTTGTTTCAAACTAGCGAAGCTTTGTCAAAACAAATGAAATTTGATTAAGCCTGAAAAAAAAATTACGTAGGTATGATTTTTTGTATTGTGCTATATTTCCCTATGAAACCATTCAAACAACAAAGGTATTTGCATTTTTAATCACAAATATTACGTCAGCCATACGTTTTCTGTCGAAAATTTTTGAGGATACCAAAAAAAAAAAAAAATAAACAAATTTAAAAGAAACGACACCAGGAGGGAATGACAAGGAATGAGATTTTGACATTTCAGATTTAATATTCCAAATGTGTTCGATTTAAGATTTGACGGCAGCGTTCAACGGTCGGTCGTTTCACTTATGTGGAGTTGCATAAGTGAAGTAAAATGTTCATTAGAGGCAAACAATTTTGTTTTAATTATCCGCAGTTTGCAATTAAGCGGAGTTCAGTTATGCGAAGCAGTTTGTGTGAAAAATTCTCAAAAAGATGTCTGTGAAGTTAGCAGGTCAACTTTCACCTAGAGTAACGGGACCAACGCAGTAGTTTGCAGTTTTTTTTTTGCATTTCTGTTCCCGATTTTGCAGTTCACCAAATAGTTTGTGTAATCGAGTGACCTGCTAACTTCACAGGGAATACCTAGGTACTTATGAAATTAGCAAATCAAATTGTGTATCTCGAGAACTAGGCATGCTAGGAATTTGCAGTTTGGCTCCAAATTTGCAGTTTATTTTGCATTTTAAGAAATTCTAGTTCCAAATTTTGAAGTCCTTTATTTGAAAAAAATTTTATATTGCCCTACTTACTTCACTGTAAAGTATGAATTTTTTGTTCAATTTGAGGACTTCATTAAACCCACTCTGATTCGATTAAAACCACTATTTGATGAACTGCAAAATCGGGAATAGAAACGCAAAATAAAAACTGCAAATTACTGCGTTAGTCCGTTACTCTAGGTGAAAGTTGCCCTGCCAACCTCACAGACGTCTCAAAAAGGCTCCGGAATAAATTTCTTGTTTCAGAAAACCGATGTTTTCAGTTGCGTTTCTGTCTTTGATTTCTTCCATGGTAACGAGGAATAATCCTCCCCCCTTACCACCAAAGGCTTGCACTAATAAACCTTCCATCGCTAACAAAACATATAGTCCAAGCGGCGACCGTAGGATAACTTAGCTCATGAGGTAAGAGGTTCTAATACCCCTTAACCGATAGATCTATTCAAGAGAAACTCAACGCACATGGATTGCCTATCGAAATTTGGGTAGGTGACGTCTGAAACAGGCCACTTCCGGTTGGTTTTTTGGACCATGACTTAGCTCATCGAGTATGAGGATAAAACTAGTATCAAATTCAAGATTAGACTGTACTGAAAATAAAAAAATTGGGTTGCCACTTTTTAAATGGGTGTATGTGTCAACCCTTCTTAAAGGAAAAAAACGTTACAAACACGTTATTGCTTACAACTTTTTATTTTGGTCGAATTTGATAAAGTATTATACACCAAAAAAAAAGAAGACAATCTGTAGAAAATTAATAAAATACACTATTTCTTTATTAAGACTTCCAAGTGGTAGGAAAAAAAATAGATTTAACTCAGTCTTAAAAGTTTTCAGTTACATTTTGTATAAAAAAAATATATTTTTTATATAGACACAAGTAAAACCGGTATCATTAAATTAAAGCCCAGACGGTGCTTTATTTAAAAAATATAAGTTGGCTACTCTTGGCCAGACCTCATTTAATAGAAAAATATAACAAAATATTTACATTTTCAGGTGAAATGTTTGAAATTTGATAAGGTAAGAGCTTAAAACTTACATCAAATTAAAGCCCATCAAACAAATATAGGCTGCCTTTTCTCAATTATGTCCATGTACCTGCCAACCCAGATTTAATGCCAATTTTTACAAAAATCCCTTCTTTTTCAGATCAAATGTATTCATTTTGACAGATTTTATCTATTAATTTCGCCTCTTAGTGCCTAAAGATTCGAATAATAATATACCAAGAGCGCACAGCGAATTTTGGGAGTGGATTGATAACCAAAATGGGTAATGGAGGGTTTGTAGGTGCAATTATCGTAGTATCGAAAACAATTGGCTGGCAGGTTTCTTTTTCAGCCTTTGGCGGAGGTGGGGGTTTTAAAACAGCGATTTTCCAATTTATTTTGTCAGAGGTATTACCACTTCAATAAATTTAAAAAATATATGCCGTGATGCCCTATCATTTTCTCAGTCAAAACGTCATAATCTTGGCAATCCGACCGCGGTCGCGTGATCAACTAACCGTCAACCAAATCGACCACGTTGCGATAGACGCGCGACATGCTTCCAGTATCTTGGACGTCCGAGCGTTCCGAGGGACCAACATTGACTCGGATCACTACCTGGTGGTAGCTAGACTACGTATACGGATATCCATGACGCGACAACGCAGAGCAGATGCTGTGAAAAGATTCGATGTCGAGAAGCTTAAATCGCAAGAGACCGCCAGAGCTTTTGCTGACCACGTAACTCTAAATCTCTCAGGAGGTCCGCCACCAGCATCAAGTGCAGAGGACCAGTGGGAACACTGTCAACAAGCCATCAGAAGTGCCGCCTCTGATGTGTTGGGTTTCACTAGGCGAATACAACGAAACCCCTGGTTCGATGAAGAGTGCCGGCTAGCGCATGCAGCTAAGGACGAGGCCTACCAGGCAATGCTGCAGACTCGAACAAGAGCTGCTGAGAGAGTGGCCCGGGAGCTCTACGGGCTGAAACGAAAAGAGGAACGCCAACTTCTCAGGAGGAAAAAAGAGAGAGCACGAGAAGCGGGCGGTAGAGTCTATTGAGGGTTGAAGCGGTAGGGGAGATGTTCGAAAATTTTATCAGAGGGTGAAGCGATCCACCCAAGGATTCAAGGCTTGAACGGAAGCCTGCCGAGATGAGAGTTAGAATATGGTCAGTGCTGAGGATCTGGAAAGAACACTTCTCTAGACTGCTTAATGGCGAAGGCAACCAAGATGCCGCTAATAGGAAGAACGCTCCATTCAACTTGGACGATGATGGCCAAGAGTTCTGTCCACCCGACCTAACCGAAGTGCGGCTGGCGATATCCAAACTTAAGTCGTACAAGGCTGCTGGTGCGGATAGCTTACAAGCCGAACTATTTAAATCAGCGGGAGATGAATTGGCTAGGAGCATACACCAGCTCATCTGCAAAATTTGGTCGGAGGAAAGTATGCCCGATGAATGGAACCTCGGTATAGTGTGCCCCATCCATAAAAAGGGAGATGTTCTAAAATGTACCAACTACAGAGGAATAAGTCTCCTAAACGTCGCTTATAAAATCTTGTCGGCCATCCTGTGTGACCGCTAAAAACCTTTTGTCAACGATCTGATCGGCCCCTATCAGTGCGGTTTTAGGCAAGGCAAGTCAACCGTCGATCAAATATTCACACTCCGACAGATTTTAGAAAAATTCCGGGAATTCCAGATCGATACACACCACCTTTTTATCGATTTTAAAGTCGCGTATGATAGCGTGAAAAGGGACGAATTATACAGAGCCATGTCGAGTCTCGGCATCCCTGCCAAACTCGTCCGCCTGTGCAGGATGACGATGGAGAAATCTCGCTGCTCCGTCAAAATTGGTAAGAACACCACCGATTCCTTTGATGTTGAGAAAGAATTGAGGCAAGGCGACGCGTTATCATGCAACCTATTCAAAATCGTTCTTGAAGCCATTGTACGCAACGCACATGTCAACACCAGCGGTACAATCTATCAAAAGTCCGTTCAATTGCTTGCATATGCGGATGACATAGACATTGTCGGCAGAACGAAGCGAGCTGTGGCAGGGGCATTTGCGAGCATTGAATCGAAGGCGGCTAAAATGGGATTGGCGGTTAATGAGGACAAGACGAAGTATATGCTGTCCTCGAGAGAGGAATCTCAACATCGTCGACTCGGGCAAAATATCACGATGGACAGATATAACTTCGAAGTTGTCAAGGACTTTGTCTACCTGGGCTCCACTATTACATCGCAGAACGACCAAGCGAAGAATTACTCTTGCCAACCGCTGTTTCTTCGGTCTAAGAAGGCATTTAAGTAGTAAGGCCCTCTCTCAGAGAACCAAGGAGACTTTATACAAGACCCTAATCATCCCGGTCCTGCTTTATGGGTCAGAAGCATGGACACTGAAAGATTCGGATAAAAATCTGCTTGGGTGCTTTTCGGTCCGGTGTGTATCGAAGGAGTATGGAGGAGAAGATTCAACGACGAGCTATACGGGCTATACAGCGACGTTGACCTGGTCAAAAAGCTGAAAATACAGCGGCTGAGATGGCTGGGGCACGTGAAGCGTATGGACAGCAACGCACCTGCCCGACGAGTCTTCGAATCCAACCCCGATGGGGTACGCAGCAGAGGAAGAACCCGTAACAGGTGGCGCAATCAAGTGAATGACGACATCAAAGCACTCGGTGTGTGCGCAACTGGAAGCAGCTAGCTTGGGACAGAGCTGGCTGGAGGGGCTTGTTAGTTGAGGCCGAAGCCCATCCTGGGCTGTGAGCGCCATTAAAAGTAAAGTAAGTGAGTATTAAGGGGTATTAGAACCTCTTACCTTATGAGCTAAGTGATCCTACGGTCGGCTCTCCGCCTAATAAAAAATATCTCCAATTTTGTTTTATAACTGGGATTATAAATGGTTCAATTTCATCTCCATCAGTTCTGTGAAGAATACATTTTTAATTTTAGCCGAACAAGTGTAAGATTACAACAACCTTTGATCCAATTATTTAGTAGATCAAACTATGGTGCAAACAGCCCTCTAATCAATTAATTTTAGTTTTTAATACATAGTATTTTCTTATCTGCTCTTTAAATCACAATTTTAAATGTATTCAATTTAAAGCACAATTTTTTGTTCATTAAATAATATTATTTTAGGATAGATATAAGATATTTTTGTTACGTTAGCATTTAACGATCTAATAAATTAAATTAAGCGAAGTGCAGTTAAGCGGAGTTGACTGTACCGGCTCGTGTATAAAGTTAGGTTTATTATGAAAGCATTTTCTGCATGCATCAGAGAAACAGTTCAAATAAGGATCTATGTAGGTGTAGGTACTTACGTTCACTCATCGTAGTAGTAAGTTATAATCATTGTGGAACGAAATGTCTAAAAACACATACCTATGTCTTTGTAAGACCCTGAGATTGTGAAATACTTGAACTTTCCGATACAAATTAGATTATTTCAGCGACATGGGTAAGCAAGTTCGAAATATTTCGTTTTCATAATTCATTCTGGACTTTTACCACCATGCATTTAGTAAGCGGACCACCAAATGTAATGGTGTCCAAGAATACTGTTGACATTAGCGCCTGCTTGGCTAATGCACCCTAAGCTGAGCAATGTAGTTGCGTGAACAGGACAGTACCTAATGTTATTCGATTTTTTTAAATATTCAGAATGAAATATGAAAGCAAAACATTTCGGACTTTTAATAATGTCGCTGAAAAATTTCAATTTTTACAGCTAAATTTCTTAAATTCTAAAATTTACTGATTCAAGAGTCTCACAGGAACACATATGTACATGTACATATCTAAATGTATCAAAGTTGATTTGTGCCTAGATTTGCGGCACGTCTGCCATGAATCTGTCAAAATTCGCCAAGTTGGAAAATACGGGCTCGGAACGCGTGTTCCCTAAAAAGTAAAAATTTTAAATTTAATTAATTTATGCTGCGATAACGAATCTTCTTCCAAAATGTTGGAATTTCCCTTACAATTTGCTTGCACGTACTCGTATGTACATAAATGTACCTACATTATATAAGTAAGCGGAAAGGAGACAAATGCGACAGATTATTTCATCAGTATCAATATGATGCCACTTGGCATACAAAATTAGATAATCTTATTTAGTCAGTTGCAATTTTATCACGCAGTGTAATTACGCCAAACATCTTGTCATGGTTAAGCGATCATTTTGTTATTTATAAAAGTATTTATTTGTGTATTCGTAGCAGTCATTCTATTTCTGATTCATTAGTACAACGAACAAATTACTGTATGAAGAATTCAAACAATCTGATAGAGACCATAATTTCAAAATATGGCCTTATGACGCATCGACTCATGTCACTACACCATAAGGGTGCAGCGAAAACGTATGGACATTTTTTAAATTTAGTTAATTTCATGAACTCAAATAGGTATAGTTAACGATCAAAGACGAGAAATTCTACATTAAGAGCCATTTTAAAACTGTTAAACCAAATGATACAAAATAAAATGCAAGACTGCAATCAACTCGCGATTGCTCGAAAGTGGTTTTCGTTACAGTTTTAAGTCAGCTAGTGTCCGTTTTGTGGAACGAATTAATAATGGCTGATTTTTCGTATTTCAAAAGCGCTTAACTCCAAACTGAACAGGATTAATACGAAACTTAAACATTTTTTCTCTTAACCACCGCAAAAACGTGCACTCTTGCTGAAACAACATGTCATCCAGATTCATATCGTCCAGTCGGTGCCACATGAACTCCGTTATTATGTTCTTGTAACGAATCTTTATCAGAGTCACTGTAAATACGGCCTCATTTTCAAAAAAGTTAGGCCTAAACCGCGCCCGCTGCCTGAACCATTCAACCGTATCTTCGTAGATGCATTTGTTTCTCATGGATCGCGTGTAAATTTCCTCAGCTCCAAAATTGACAATTTCGTTTACACACGAAGCCATTCAGATGGAAAAGCTTAATCGGTGAAGATGACTTTTTCGAAAACTGCTGGTTATTTAATTGGCTGCGTAGCGTACCTATTGCTTCGTGAAATTTGAAGTTGTTGATAAGTACCTAAAAAAAAAAAATAAATCGGGTGGCACAACGGCTCATGAAGAACCAGGGCCCAGTGACTAACAACTCGCAACCATTCCTGTGTGCGCCTTTTTTTGAAAGGAATGGAAGGGACCTACAATTTTATGCCGAATCCGAACGGCTAGACGAGAAGCACTCATTCGTGACAAGTGATACTCTTGGAGGATTTGTCAATTCCTCGCAAGAGGCAGTAGCCCTGAAAAAAAAACTTTTAGTTTTTAGGTGGACGAGGCTGGGAAGCGATCCCAGACCTCCAGCGTGACAGTCGAACGCACTAACCATTACGCTACGGGCTACTACTGATAAGTACCTAACGATGACGAATTGACTTTTTTAGGTTTTTGACATTCGTTTAAAGCAAGAATGTTTTCAAGAGACCGATTGGTACGTCCACGCAAAGGTGGGTTAATTTCCATAATCGACCCAGTTTATCCAATTTTTTTTAACCAATCTTCGACTTATGACATATTAGGTGCGCACTTTCTCGACCGAAAATTCCACGAAGTTTGCGAGCGGTTTCAGTTTTTCTTTCCTCATTTTTTTTTAAATAATATTCCACAGTGAAATACAATTATTCTCTCGCGTAGCGCTCCATTTTTAATAATCGAGATAGTTATCATCTGTCAAATTTCAGGGGCACTGCACGAAAGGAAGTTGACAAATGACAACACATTTAAATGGTACACTCTTATTGAGACACCCGCTTAGGCTCTTGGTAGAATCTAATTTGTCTATATTATCCCTTAATTCATTCGTGGCACTGTTTATTTCTTGCTCTTGCTTGTCGCAAAACATGCATATAAGTTGAAAAGTTATAAATTGAGGGTTATTTAAAAAAAAACAGGTACACCCATATTAATATTAAGAAATAAACCGTCTTACGTTTAGCACAAAAATATCCTTAAAACTTTTCGCACATATTTCAAAGTCTAAACTAGGTTTTGCTTAAATACATTTTCTCAACTATTGGTATGTGTTGTTGATACCAGTGATTGCCATTTAATTTTCAAATATCACATTACCTTAGCAATGACAACCACCGCAAATTAAAACGCAAATATACATCGAAATTACACACCAGCACCTGTAATTAGATTCGTTTAAAGCCTTTCGGCACAGAGGCCAATTACAAATGTTTGACAATTCAATATGGGCCTGCCCCAGATTCTTAGGAATGTCTGTGTCGACACAGAACTGGCAGGCAGTACAGGTGTATACTTACATACACACATATAATTTATGTAGGCAAAATACAAGGATAGGTTAACCAGAGATATTAAGGTATAGCCAGGTATTAATTGTACTCAGAAAGAACAAGGAACCAACTTCCTCAGCTCTGTAATTATAGCCACCCAACTAACTAGCGCTTCCTATGAGTATGTGTCGGGTATAGATGTTCGGTTTGGAAGCAAAACAAAGTCTTCGCTGACTCAGTTCCATTGGGCAGCAAGCAACACCTTATTGCACCTGTGATAGCGACAGCCACCGCGTTGTCACCTTTCTAAAGATGAGAAGAAAATTGATGATGGTTGACGGTAAGCAATTAATTTAAAGTATATGTGTTAATTATACAGCGCCATCATATGGAAACCATCAACAATTTTAGACACTGGCAGTGATAACTATCAAGGCTAGCTCTGGAATCGTGGAAGACCTTACATCTAATGCAAAACTCAGCTTTATAGAAATTGTTTTCAATGGAACCAAGTAATAAACAAATTTAGAGTCAAATCTAGCCTAAATTCGATTTGTTTGTGTGGGTTAAACTCGTCTTTAAGCTAAGTTCGTTTATTACCTAGCACCAATAAGTACGTATTGTACTATACATATCTTTTACTAAAAACTGAAGAAACTTGCAAGTATTCCTACCTACATTAATAGGCTGAAATATGTTTTGCTTTTTCTTTCTTAACTGAAATCGAATTTGACTTATTTCCCTGCCAAACTATGTATTCCTTTTACGGTACTTATATAAAAGAGTCTTAGATCTATCTCGGCTTAGGTTCATATACTATACGAATATACCTACTATACGAGTACATACATATTATATATATCAACATAGATACCTATTTTGAAAACGAAGCAAGAAGTGTTAATAATTCGCACTCGGAAGATTTTTAATTAAGATTATGACTTGCAACGCAACGAGCGGCAGTTTATTCAATTAGCTGAGTGCACTCAATCGTTAAAATGTGGAATCATAAAGATATTATAGTATATACATTTTGTCCATTTGTGACTCAAGCGACAGTGTGCTAGCTCGAGAAGATTTTAATCGAGTTTATTTACGAATAGAAAGAAAATGGTTAGATATGACGAAGGCGGTTGAGTGCATTAAGATATATTAAGCACAACTTATGCTTTAATGACCTTTTAATATGAGATATGGGCAATAAGATATAACACATACAATTGATAATTTAAAGCGATAATCCAACAAATGGATATTGGAATCAAGATTAAGGATGACAGAAAGATAGATACATTTTTTACTTGCGATATACAAGGTAGATACTTTATGGCATCATCACTCGACGAAAAATAACGGTACCTGCTAGGCGCGAACGCAGGAACAAATTTTTGTGAAATTGTTTGTCGGGGAAGTTAAATTCATACATTTCGGGGGGGGGGGGGGTGGCGGTGGTTTGAACTCAAAACCACCCCTGCGTTCGCGCCTGGTACCTGCCATTAAAATTTTCTTAGCCAAAAAGGAAAATATTTATTATTTCAAAAACAGTCCCAACGATTTTCTTAAAAAAAAATTCAAATATTTAAAAAAGGGAAAGGCTACTTTTTGTTATATATAACATAAATAAAGGAAACTGAAACTACCAAAAATAAACTGCACGACTGGATCGCACAAACTTGCTCTCGTAGCTAACAACTTTAACGTACATAATATAGGAAAAAATTAACTATTAAAAAATAATTTTATTTTAAGATCTTGAAGACTTTTCCATTCAATTAAATTCATCTTCATATTTTTATGAACTCTTGTTTTCATTTATTCCAAGTTTCAACATTAGCATAACATGTTTTATGAAAATACATTTTTCCTTTTATAAAAAGGACTATAACATTTTTGTTTGATGTCACATTCAATTAATTTTTATTTTATTGGATTTGGCCTTACAAACTGCCCTAAAATCATGTGCCATAAGCTTTGGTTGCATCATAATAAATATTTGAGTGTGATAAACTCCAACCCCCCCCCCCTACTCTCCTACTTTCACCCCTTTTAAAAGCGACTAATAAAAAATCCAATGCGTGATTTTCGTGAAACTTTGTATATGCTGTAGAGGGTGAAATTCTGCGTCGATACCCATCATAAGATTTTATGTATTACTTTTTTTGAGGTTTTGGCAATATTTTTACTTTAACTCATAACAACATAAGCGTGTACTAGTCAAATTTTAGACTAAGACATATTTCAACTCGTATCTTCCAAACTATTTGTCTTACAAACAAAAGTTCCAAGACCTAATTTGTGTAGAATTGTATAAGCTATAATTTGTGCTTTGACATTTTTTCAGTAAAGCTGATAATTTTTGAGATATTGAAAAAAAAAAACAGGTGCAAATTCTCTTTTAACCTATTTTACCCCCACTCACGAAAAAATTTCTGAGTGAAATGAAGCAAAATGTTTATCACATATTAAGGGCATCTAAATAAAGCTTTACACAAAAATTCAGACTTTAACAATTTTTTTCTAATTTTTCTGGGTAAAAAATAAAATATCGAAATCAGTGTGCAGGCACCTTTAAAGCAGGATTTGAACATGTTCTGCCACAGTAATTCTGGGAAACCAAAGTACTCTTAAATCATATATTTTCGATTAGTATGTGTTAGATAGAGTTATTTTTCAGTTGCCACTCAAGTCTGAAAAATGGGAGCTAGTTGCAGACCTATAACAGTGGGCTCTACAGTCAGTCAGCAAGAATTTAAACAAATTCCCCTAGAATAATAAACTTCACAGTATCTTCTATGCTCTGATTTGTATAAGAGTCGGTAAACATCGACCATAATTTGTGTCTTAGTAGGGTATAACAGACTGACTGAAGAACCCATTGTTATACCTGGGCGAAACACATTTATTTCTGGAGTTGAGGTCACTTGTACTTAATTGAATTATATTCATTCACTCCACTTAAAACCGAAGTAATTTTAATATTCAAATTTCTTCATCTTCATTATTATAAATTATTACTATTATATAAATTTTAGTAATTAAACATACGAACTTCTTTTTCTCGTACAAGGTTAATTATAAGTAAACGTTTTCGAGAACATTCATTCTCATCATCAGACTAAGCAAAACTAAAAAATTATTTATGAAATAATTTGTCAAATAAGAAAATTAAATTGTTTAAAAAATTTGTTTAAAGTAGGTACATATGTTTAAGTAATAAGTTATTAGAAGAAAAGGAAAGAGAACGGTAAAAGTGAATAAATGCATTTAGTATTTAATTTTAAATGTCTTTAGTTGAAAGCGGTTCCAAGAATTGATGTAATAAAGATTATTCGAAAATTTTATTTTTGTTCATGTTATTTGTTCGAAATATGAAAATGTCTTCATACGCATTTAATAATTTTGGATTGTTTATTTGTTTTAACAATCGAAAGCCAGCTAAGAAATGGTTATTATTTATCATATGGTCTGCAGGAGTAGATTCATTTATAGTTTTATTAAAGATTGACTTATAATGTTCAGACCATCTTGTTTTAAAGGCTCTTCTCGTTTGACCAATATAGACTTTATCACAATCAATCTTTAATAAAACTATAAATGAATCTACTCCTGCAGACCATATGATAAATAATAACCATTTCTTAGCTGGCTTTCGATTATTAAAACAAATAAACAATCCAAAATTATTAAATGCGTATGAACATTTTCATATTTCGAACCAATAACATGAACAAAAATAAAATGTTCGAACAATCTTTATTACATCAATTCTTGGAACCGCTTTCAACTAAAGACATATTTAAAATTAAATACTAAATGCATTTATTCACTTTTACCGTTCTCATTTCTTTTCTTCTAATAACTTATTACTTAAACATATGTACCTACTTTAAACAAATTTTTTAAACAATTTAATTTTCTTATTTGACAAATTATTTCATAAATAATTTTTAAGTTTTGCTTCGTCTGATGATGAGAATGAATGTTCTCGAAAACGTTTACTTATAATAAAAATTAACCTTGTACGAGAAAAATAAGTTCGTTTGTTTAATTACTAAAATTAAAAAACTCGTGCAGTAGTTCCACAACGTAATTTTTTACGTGTCTACAATTATATAAATTACTATAAATTTATTATTTTAATAGCTACAAAAAATGCAAGAGCTCAAAATAGAGTAGGTATGCCATCCAATTTGTTTGATAAATATGAATTTATGAAAAAAAAAATAAATTCGTCAGTTCGGTGTTCTTAAAAATTATTTTTTTATATCTAAAATTTTTTAAATATTTTTGAGAATAAAATCTGGTATGCCAACTTTTATTTTTTAGTAAAATACAATTTTACAGAAAATAAAAAAATACTCATAAACCCGTTTTAAAGATATTGAATTTTCAAAAAAAAAAATCAATATTATTTTAAAAATCCAAAAACAATTTTTTTCGAAAACTTGCATATGCAAAATTGTTAAAATTAAAAAAGACCTCCTATATAAACATTTTGGTTGAAATCGGTGTGAAAACCAAAAAAAAACGGTTCTATGATAGGTAAACCGTTATTGGAAAATTTGTTTGTTATCAAAATATTGATTATGCCCTTTTAGAGTGATTCTATAGAGAATAAATTCAAATTTTTGTTTAAGCTTAACTATGTAGAACGGACGATTTTGAAAAACAAAATTACAAATCACTATATAAACTAAGAGCCCAGGGCCGCCAGAAATACGTCATTTTATCAAAGCTAAGATTTTTCCTGCGAACAGGTACTATAGTAGCTAAGAACAATCCGGGTGCAAATAAGAGGAAGCGAGTGTTAAAGTTGCATACAAATATTGCAACATTGCGTTATTTTATCAAAGCTGAATTTTTGATATGTCTTAGGGGATAGTGTCATTAACTCTATTGGACTACAGTGGGGACTAACGTGAGCCAGACACTTAAAATATGTCAAACTAATCGTGCCATTTACGTTGTAGTTTTAAAGCTAATGTTTATAATGTTTTATGGGTAACTGTTTAAAAATAATTCCCCATCAGCTATACATCTACAGTGGGGCGTATTCACCAGCCAGACATTTAAAAACAGCTAAAATAAGCGAAAAATCACGTTTTAGTAACAAAGAATTATTATTTTGACAGTTTTATGGTGAAGTAAGTAGGTGTATTGCTGATTAGAAAATATTGTAGAATATTTGCCCACAGAAAACATAAAATCTTGATTTGATTCTGTTATGTAAATGGCACGATTGGTTTGACAGATTTTAAGTGTCTGGCTCAAGTTAGGTCCCACTATATATGTCTGGAAAGTGTCAAAAAAATTAAATGATATCATCCCCTAACACATATCAAAAATTCAGCTTTGATAAAATAACGCAATGTTGCAACATTTGTATGCAACTTTAACACTCGCTACCTCTTAATTGCACCCGGATTGAAGATTCTTAGTATCCATTTGTTCTTAGCTTCCATAGTATCTGTTCGCAGAAAAAAACTTAGCTTTGATAAAATGACGTATGTCTGGCGGCCCTGGCCTCTTAGTTTATATAGTGATTTGTAATTTTGTTTTTCAAAATCGTCCGTTCTACATAGTTAAGCTTAAACAAAAATTTGAATTTATTCTCTATAGAATCGTATAAAACAGTATAGGCTGTAGCTCGATGTACATAAGGGCGCACAGACCGACGCGACGAACGTCTTAACGAAAATCACTCTTTGGAATTTTTATCGTAATGGTACCCTGTTTTGATTAAAACATCGAAATTCGACACAAAACTAATACTTGCCCTAAGCTATAGAGCAAGTAAAAATAGTGCAACAGATAAGAGGCATATTCCATGACAAGAAAGTACACAAACATACACATAGTTCACATATTTTGTTTTGTTATTGTGACATTCATTGCAGCCTTTAATTAATTGTCGAATTGCGTGTATTCTCATTTTAAAAACAACAAAATAACCCGATAAAAAACGATTCGTCAGCCCCCAAAAAGGTGCGTGGTGTGTGAACGTGCAAAAATATGGAGCAATATTCCGGTAATAAGAAGGTTATGCTTACCTTAATGTTTCCGCCATTTAAACTGTTGATGTTGTGTGGTTTCATACAAAAGTTAGAGAGAAAAGGACTCTTTGTATAATTAAGCACTGAACGAACGGTTATGCCCACCAAATGGGCAAGCATATGCGTGTTTAGAGCTCGAATTAAATTTGTTTGGTATTTCTGAGAACTTTATTAGGTGATTATAAAACTGTCAAATTTATATTAAAAATAAGATATGAAAATAAGAAATTTTATTTGTTAAAGTAGGCAAGAGTTGGAAGAATTGATTCGAAATAAATGCGCCCAGTGTTGGCCTTTGTTTTCAGAGTGCTGTTAAAAGTGAATTGCAACATAATCTTGACCCATTAGGCCTCTTTATCTTAGAAAAAACATGGATACCGCGCCAGTAGAAATTAGTAAAGTTGTCACACTACTGCCATACGGAATAAACCAATGTGCTGTGTCCGTCAGCTCCTTCTTAGCCAATCTTGCATATCCAAAATCTACGGAAAGTTCAGAGAAACTTTGTAAGTTAGTGTTAAGGTCAAAATCTGTGTGCCATCGGTTGATTGATCGATTCATTGCGATGACGGACGTTTCCCCGAAACCGTACTTTGACTGGAGTCGACGTCCAAGAATAGGAGATACAGGTACGATAAAGATTCGTTTGTTAACGGACAGTTAGAAGACGACTTAAGGAACCAGACCTTAGCCCGAAATGTCCTGCAACAGAACCAAAACTAACAGCAAATCACTGACAAACTCGAGTACGATTTTAACTATGCCCTACAATTGGGAAGTTGAGCAATGTAGGCGATTTACGTTATCGGATGAGTGCAGAATGTATCTGGATGAAAGCTATATTATAGATGCAGAGTAAACAGATGACCTGTCTTCCATGTAGACAAATTCTGCACTCATCCGAGAACGTAAATTGCCTACATTGCTTAACATCCCAATAGATAGATAGATAGATGTTTATTCACATTTTTCTAAAGTACAGTTTCATTTTAGTATATACAATTCATGACATTAAATGTCGTCTGCCTGAGGGGCATTCTTTCTAAAAAAGAAAGTATTTTCTAGTTCTAATAATAAAAAATTTTTAGTAATTTTAGCACAAGTTTACATATTTTTTTTTTTTTGAATTTAATATTTGTAGATCTTGAAAATTAAACAAATTTTGAGGACTTTTAGTTTAGTTAAAACAGAATTGTAAGAGATTTTTTGACTTTTAGATTAGTTAAATCAAGTTAGAGAAGTTATGTTATGGACTTTTAGATTAGTTAAATCAAATTAAACAAATTTTATTTTTAAGGACTTTTAGTTTAGTTAAAACGGAATAATTAGAATCTATAGTTCAATTGATATCTGCTCTATTGTTTAAAAGATTTCTATGTGGCTTGGATCAAAAACTCTCCCTGAAGATTCTAGACCTACAAGACAACGCCTCCGTACAGTACTCATAAAGAAGCTTCCAAATTGAACGATTCAGATAGCTAGTAACCTCTTCCGCTTACAGAGTGCTTTTACCAAAGTGTGCCCATCTTATCTCCGTTAGCATGGGACAGATACAAATGAAATGGTATACATCTTCTCTCTTTTGTAGATTACAGAGTGTGCAATTATCGGACCCCTCGTTACGGTGCGGCATATATTGATTCAATATAGCTTTTAACGGCCTTTAGTCCATAAAAATTGGCGTTTCGTCCCGGCGTTCTCACTTGGACTCTTCAGTTGACAGTGAGGGCCTTGTCAAGACGCAATTTTTATTAAGTTCAGTCCAGCTTACATCAATTTTACAGCGAAAATCGAATGTGAACTATATCCAACCCAATTAGAATTTCTAATCAAGAATTGTTGGAAATTTTGTTACCCGTGGCCTGGCATTGTTAACATATGAGTGTTTTTTATAATACAAATTCTATATACTACTGAAATACAAAAAAAAAAAAAAAAAAAAAAAAAAAAAAAAAAAAAAAAAAAAAAAAAAAAAAAACACTCATATGTTAACAATGCCAGGCCACGGGTAACAAAATTTCCAACAATTCTTGATTAGAAATTCTAATTGGGTTGGATATAGTTCACATTCGATTTTCGCTGTAAAATTGATGTAAGCTGGACTGAACTTAATAAAAATTGCGTCTTGACAAGGCCCTCACTGTCAACTGAAGAGTCCAAGTGAGAACGCCGGGACGAAACGCCAATTTTTATGGACTAAAGGCCGTTAAAAGCTATATTGAATCAATAATTCAACAAGTCCAATTAAATAATGCTAAGTCTTCTACTTGGCTGATGTATTTCAGTAGTATATAGAATTTGTATTATAAAAAACACTCATAAGGTGCGGCATATAGTTATGTTTGACCAGCTCTCCTCGTATTTTAAAAATAGTGCCAATCATGCGGTCGCTATAGGCAGTGCTGAAGTAGTTTTTTTCGTTGACATTGTAGATACATTACGAATAAATTGTCTTTCGGTGGATGCACGAGCTTTTTCAATATATGAATATCTTTCGTTCTCATCGGTAACTGCTATTACTTCGTAGAGCGATTTTTTGCATTGCATAGCATTCATTCCCCAATTTAATGTGAAACCACAGTCAGCGGCTAACAAGTTCCAGTCTTTTACGAAAAGCGATTTGCCGGACTGCGTACTCCATCTCATCGGTGACTGCTATTACTTCGTAGAGCGATTTTTTGCATTGCATAGCATTCATTCCCCAATTTAATGTGAAACCACAGTCAGCGGCTAACAAGTTTCAGTCTTTACGAAAAGCGATTTTTGCCGGACTGTGTACTCCATCTCTCCATTCTCGGTAGTCTGACTCTTCCATATGTAGTATTCTTACTATGTAGTCTGCATTCAGCTTCAGAGTGCTAATGAACAATGACGGTAGACCTGTTTCTAGATAATACATATATTTTGGAGTATTGATCGGCAGGAAGAAGATTTTTCTTAAAAAGAAGCGCAAAAGATATTCGACAAGTTCATATCTCTGCATTCCCCACACCTGGGCCATAATCGCTTGCGCAGTAGCGTTAAAAATTCGTTGCTTTATTTCAGCCGCATTGAGTCTGTTGTTAAAGATTCTATGCCAGTTAGCACATATGGCCGATTTTGCCTTGTTTAATTTGAGTTTGAGATGTTTTTCAACCTTTAGGTTGTGCGTTAACTCTTATCCTAGATACAAGTAAGATTTCACAACTTCGAGTATTTTACCATCATACTTCCAATGCTCATCGCTTGCCCTTCTTCTGGAGCCATTCTTAAACACCAGAACTTTCGATTTGTCTGTATTAACTTCAAGGTTCCACATTTTACAGTATCCTTCCAACTTATTTATTCATCTGTAGAGAGGTCGGAGACTCCGCGAGAATGACGATATCGTCTGCATACATGATGACTTTGAACCGTGTGTTATTGAACTCCACTCCACAGGTCAGGCATTCCACCAAATCATCCAGAAAAAGAGCAAAAAGTAGGGGACTGAGATAACAACCTTGTTTAACACCTTGAGAGACGTCAATCCTTTCTGATCTTTCTTTTCCATTTTAAACAAAAGCAGTTGTGTTTTGGTACAGCTTTTCAATAATGCGGACAAAGTTCGTGGAGACCCCTAAGTTGTAGAGTTTATAAAATAACGCTTTTCTATTGATTAAATCAAAAGCTGCCTTAAAATCAACGAAGAAGGCGTACAGCTTCTTATTTTGATTAAGTTTCCACTGTGCCAATGATCGAAGTTGTCGACTGTGGAATATCCTTTGCGAAACGCGCTTTGAAACTCACTCAGTTTGTTTTCTTCTTGCACCCAGTTGTTAAGTCGGTCATAGAGTATCAGTGTCAAAATCTTTAAAGCTGCATTCAGGAAAGATATTCCCCTATAATTCTTGGGATCCTGCGCATCTCCCTTCTTATAAATTGGCATTATAAGCGCTTCATAAAAATGGTCTGGGAAAGTTGCAAATTTGAGCATAACGTTGATAGCTTCTGTTAATTTTTGTTTAAAAATATCGGTGCTGTGTTTAAAAAAATTCTGCTGGAATACTATCCGAGCCGACTGCCTTGCTCTCTCTCTGTTACTTATCAAGTTTCTCATTCCATATAAAAGGATATGCAAAGCTCCAAGAAAATTGGTTGGTCGAATTTAATAGTGAAGCATAATGTTCCCGCATCAATTGCAATGGCACTGTTACATTTAGTTGTGAATTTGTGTTTCCGTTCAACTTCTTTGTTAACGACCAAAATTCTTCCGCGTCTTTACATCGACTTAACGAAATCGCCAGTTTTTCTTCATGCACCTTTTTCTTTTCTTTGCATGTATTCTTATATAGCTTGTTTATCTGTAGATATTCTACCTTAATGCTTGGCAACTCATACTTTCGCAGGAGATTAAGGAGAGACAATGACTTTTTCCTTAATTGTTCGCATGAAAAATCATACCAGTCATTTTTTTTCCTTAAACCATTAGTTTTTTTTATTGATTTTGCTGCCTCGCATATTATTCGTTCCAGTTCACATATTGGGATATATTTAAATAATGAATTATTTTCTACATTACTTAACATGTTATCCATTTTATTTTGAAAAGTGGTTCTCGCAGATGCCTTCCATTTAATAGTGTTTTTGTTCGCAACTTCGTTTTTATTTGAAGAAGATTGCCTATTATAATTTGTAATCTTTATTGTTATTGGAAAGTGATCCGAATATGTTACATCCCCTACCGCAAAATCTTTTAAGACAGAACACAACTCTCCTCCAATCAGGCCGTAGTCGATTACCGAGCTTCCTTGCTTTCAAACGTAAATTCGCCTCTTTTATCCCCTTCTGTGCATCCGTTTAAAATGCTCAAACCAAAATCATTGCAGAGCTCAATTAGTTGTTTACCCTCGTTATTCATTTTAACATCCTTGCTCCTTATGTTTTGATAACTAAAAGTATTTTCTGCTTCCAGATCACCCGTTCGCGCATTTAAGTCACCTACTATCATTATGTTGTGGGTTTTAAGTGAAGTGTTTTAAGTTGCCAGTTATTGCAGTTAATGTATATTGGAGTGATGTAAAGAGGTTTGTTCGATATTATTACTTTTATGTACCCAATATTGTTCTCAATGTTTACCTCGCATTGTGAAAGAATATTATCTTTTATTGCAATGAGGGTACCGCCACTTGCACGTCCTCTAATTGCTGTTTTTTCTGCTGGTATCCAAAAACAGGTATAAAATACAAATTTCTTATCGCTTTCTTCCAATAAAAAAGTTTCGAATAGAAAAACGAGTTCAAATTCTATTAAATATTTAAAAAAAACCTGGGTAAAAAATTTTGTTGTTAAGACCGCCCACATTGTAAGCTAATATTCGTATGTTTTCATTTAAATTATTTGTATCTCGTCCCTCTTTTTGAAGGTATTGGTTTTGTTGTTGTTGGTGTGGTTGTTGCGTGGGTTTATGTTTGTTTATAATTTCTTAATTTATGTTGTTTCTGCTGCTGCTGTTGTTGTAGTTGATGTTGTTGTTGTTGTTGTTGTTGTTGTTGTTGTTGTTGTTGTTGTTGTTGTTGTTGTTGTTGTTGTTGTTGTTGTTGTTGTTGTTGTTGTTGTTGTTGTTGTTGTTGTTGTTGTTGTTGTTGTTGTTGCTGTTGTTGTTGTTGTTGTTGTTGTTGTTGTTGTTGTTGTTGTTGTTGTTGTTGCTGTTGTTGTTGTTGTTGTTGTTGTTGTTGTTGTTGTTGTTGTTGTTGCTGTTGTTGTTGTTGTTGGTGTTGGTGTTGGTGTTGGTGTTGGTGTTGGTGTTGGTGTTGGTGTTGGGGTTTTTGTGTTGTTGTTGTTGTTGTTGTTGGTGTTGGTGTTGGTGTTGGTGTTGGTGTTGGTGTTGGTGTTGGTGTTGGTGTTGGTGTTGGTGTTGGTGTTGGTGTTGGTGTTGGTGTTGGTGTTGGTGTTGGTGTTGGTGTTGGTGTTGGTGTTGGTGTTGGTGTTGGTGTTGGTGTTGGTGTTGGTGTTGGTGTTGGTGTTGGTGTTGGTGTTGGTGTTGGTGTTGGTGTTGGTATTGGTGTTGGTATTGGTGTTGTTGTTGTTGTTGGTGTTGGTGTTGTTGTTGGTATTGTTGTTGGTGTTGGTGTTGGTGTTGGTGTTGGTGTTGGTGTTGGTGTTGGTGTTGGTGTTGGTGTTGGTGTTGGTGTTGGTGTTGGTGTTGGTGTTGGTGTTGGTGTTGGTGTTGGTGTTGGTGTTGGTGTTGGTGTTGGTGTTGGTGTTGGTGTTGGTGTTGGTGTTGGTGTTGGTGTTGGTGTTGGTGTTGGTGTTGGTGTTGGTGTTGGTGTTGGTGTTGGTGTTGGTGTTGGTGTTGGTGTTGGTGTTGGTGTTGGTGTTGGTGTTGGTGTTGGTGTTGGTGTTGGTGTTGGTGTTGGTGTTGGTGTTGGTGTTGGTGTTGGTGTTGGTGTTGGTGTTGGTGTTGGTGTTGGTGTTGGTGTTGGTGTTGGTGTTGGTGTTGGTGTTGGTGTTGCTGTTGCTGTTGCTGTTGGTGTTGGTGTTGGTGTTGGTGTTGGTGTTGGTGTTGGTGTTGGTGTTGGTGTTGGTGTTGGTGTTGTTGTTGTTGTTGTTGTTGTTGGTGGCGTTGGTGTTGGTGTTGTTGTTGTTGATACTGATGGTGTTGTTGTGGTTGTAGGAGTTGGTGGTGGTGTTTATATTGTTGTTTTTGTTGGTATTGGTGGTATTGCTTTAGTTGATGGTGTTTTTGTTGGTATTGTTGGTGTTTGGTTGGTGTTGGTAGTGGTATTGAAGTTGGTATTGTTGTTGTTGTTGTTGGTAGTGGTGTTGATATTGGTGTTTGCGTTGTTGTTGGTGTTTTTGAACATGTGTTTGCTATTGAGAGTTGCTTGTTGTACTACTACCCGGCCTACCATCATCTACTTTTTGCGAAATGCGATTTTTATTTATTTGATCGTTTGTAATTTGTTGCGTTAAAAACTTTTTAATTGGATTACATGGTTGTTTTCGCGGGTTGATGTCGGTTGATCCAATGATAGTTGTTTTTGTGTTGTGTTTATTGCTATCCTTTTTTTGTTGTTTGTTGTACCTCTTCCGTTGAACGTATTCTTTGTCTTGGGTTTTCCGGTTCACTATTATTATTTTCCATCCAAACTTTTCCATCAACAATGAGTTCATCTAGTCTAAAGTAAGCTTATTTCCCTTGTTTTTTTAACTCTAATAGCTTTGGGATAAGTTGTTTCCTTGCTTCAAGAAGTGCTTTCGGTAGATCCTCTGAGATGCTGAAATCAGTATTATTTTCGATAAAAGTACTTTTTGTCTTTTCAGGTAGCTTGTAAAAGTTTACAGTACTGGTCTGATTTTCCCCTCACACTTCTTTCTTAAACGATGGCAGCTATCAAAATCGGATGTTGTTTATTGAAATTCTTCATTGCTACTGTTTAAGAAATTAACAATTCTTGCTCGTAGTTCATCAGGAGTAGTTTCATGTTCATCTACTCTAAAAATTACGATATTATTTCGCCTTAATTGTATTTCCAGCTGAGAGATGCGTTTTTCTTGTTAAGCCTGCGTATCTTCTTGTTTTTCAATAATTACTCCTTGGTTTTCGACTATTTTCTCGAGCTTTTCAACCCTTTCCCACTCTTTCATCTGTATTTTTATTAACTTTTTCTGTGGTTTCATAAATATTCTTAAAAATCTCTTTTTGATCTTTCAGTAAAGATTTCAAAACCTCCAGTGTGATTGCAATTATTGTACAATCTAATACTTTTAGTTCTATAAGACAGCACTGGTTTTTTCTTGCAATTACTATTCACCACCAGATGGCCTTTTGTAGGTTGATGTCTGGGAGTGATTGATTTCTCGTTTACAGAAGTTTGTTTTGACAGGTTGCAGATTGTAAATGTTGGTTGATTCGTGATCGAGTTATTTTATTATTTTTGTTTTATAGTTTTTATTAAAAAAAATCCTTTGTTATTACTCTCTCTTGAGTGATTTAAAAACTAAAGTTTACTTTACAGTTATATTTTTGTGAAATTTTAATATTTTAAATATAAAAATCCAGTGAAAATACCTTTATTTATACAAATATCGATTGATTTCTTTAAACTCGGCTTATCTTCACCACTTTTTTGTACCTCAGGTAATTTTTTCCAATCTATATCTTTACAAATCACTTTTCAAATCTCGCACTACAATCTACAACTTTTATCATGGATAGTGCTCGATGAACAATATTGTAGTGCATAGTAAAAATCGTTCTCGAACTTGTCGATGATTTGCAGTTAATTTTGGTCCGTGGCGGGATATTTTGCGGTAAGGTCTGCTTCTTTAAGTCGTCTCCTAACTGTCCATTAACTAACGACTCTTTATCGTACCTGTCTCTGCTGTTGTTGGACGTCATCGCTAGTCAAAGCACGATTTCGGAGAAACGCCATCACGATGAATCAGTCATATAACATTTGGTGGCACATAGATCCTGGTCTTTACACTAGCCTACAAGTTTGTTTGAACCTTCCGTAGATATTTGATATGCAAGGTTGGCTCAGAACAAGATGACAAGACACATCAGTACATTGGTTTATTCCTTGTTGCGGGTGTGTGACAACTTGACTAACCTCTACTGGCATGGTATCCATTTTTTTTTTCTAAGATAAGTAGACCAAAGGTCAAGACATGTTGCAATTCACTTTGAACAGAAAACTCAAAACCAAAGACCAATAACGGCGCATTTATTGAGTATCAATGTTTCAAACTCTTGCCTAGTTTAAGAAGTATAATTTGATATTTTTGTTATTATGGCGGATAGCGCGAAAACTATCCAATGATTTTTTTATGATTTTACCCTTAATTTGAAATTTAAAATTCAAGCTTTAAAACGAGCGTCCTGCGAATGAACCAGTGTTTTTCATCGTAATTTCCTTTGAGGCGAGGAAGTGACAAATCTTCCAATCTAGTGCAGATTTTTAATCCTGCTCATAAGAGAATCTATGTATATGTACTCAAATGAATGTATTTTAGTAGAGGAAAGACAACTTCTATTAGCCAAAGACTGCAGGGGTTCCGTTATTATTATTTTACGACCACTAAACAAATGGCCCACCAACAACGTCTTAAAATTAGAACGGTTTAAAAGTGAATACCCTTTTTTTGTGTGTGGTTTTCTGTGTATTTTAGTGCAAAGTTTACTCAAGTTCTTAAACAAAAAATTAAATTGACAGAACTTTGGAGTTAAATGCATAGAAAACCACAGAAATTCAAAATCATTGAACAGACCTGCAGTTTATTTGGCCACTCCAGTTGTCAGTTTGGCTGAAGCAAATTTGGATTCGCTTGCTATGCCAATCTCTGATATATTATTTTCGTGAACACATCAAATTTTCAAGTTAACCATTAACCTCGCACACATGCAAAATACATTTCAAATAAATTTCTATGAAAAAATGTTATTAAGTCATAAAGTAATATTTCACACGAAAAACAATTATTTCTATTTTAAACATGACTTCTTCGTATCCGTTATCATTGGTATTCGCCAAATGCTCTGTACAACTAACAGAATTTCGAGTTACAACAGCAAATTATCCACCGGTGTCAGTGTACTTGTAGGTACAGTCAAAGCTCCCTTAGGCGGACAGCGTCGGTAACAAGATTATTGTCCGTTTAATGGAGTTGTCCGTTCAAGAAAAAAAAAATTACTCATCCTTTACTCCGAATTTATGTTATTTTCCTTGCATTTTATTCCAAAGTCTTTTCAGTTTTATTTTTGTAAATTTACTTTGAAATACTTCAGAGAAAAGAGACGGACATAATAGTTTTATTGATAAAAAATTACATAAAAATGCTTCTTGGTGGATTTACATGTATCTTCGTCCGACTTCTGCAAAAAAAAGGGGATGCAAAATTAAAATTTACATTTGTTCGATAGAGAGGGCACACCAAAATGCAGATGATCTTCTTGCATGAAGATTATAGGAAGTGCCATAATGCAGATATAAAGACGAACATGTTCATCTTCTTGATGGTTCTCTTTCATACGCTCGGAGTTTCGGCATACTTCTGTCCCGCTCTACTGTTCTTCAAATTCGCAGACGAAGATACATGTAAATCCAGCATCTATGAGCTGTCCGCAATGGGAGGCTTCAATGTACCTATACGTATTTCGTTTGTGTAACCAAATACGCAACACCATAATTTGCACCTACTAATGACCTTATAATTTTCCACCTATAAAAGCTTGAACTAACGGGTATATAGGCCCACCGTGCATTGAAAATATTTTCATAAATGTTAATCCATTTTGAGTTGCCAAGATATACCAATGTTACATAGTTGTTAGGCGTTAAATTACCTAGCTCGCACTCTTGAAATCTTATATTAAAGTCTCAAAATCAATCTTCTAAATAATCTCAAATAAAACACAACTCTATCTTTTGGGTGGTAAAAATCCAGTGATTATATTTAGTTGCACTTCATATATCCTTGGTATTATTGACATTTGCTAATATGCTATAAATTGGTAAGTGTTTGGAATACGTCACAGTGGCCAAATTCAGTGAGGGTTTTGTGACGTAGGTGGTAACGCAGCATCCAACAATAGTTAAATAGAAGACTTTTCAAACGTTAAAATCGACTCAGCGAACATTACCGTCAAAACATAACTTTCGTGGTTATACGTTAAAATGTGTATAAAGCGATTATGGTCTCTTACTATCGCTCTTGTTACGATAACACACACAATATCTTAGGCAGAGATCAAATGACGGCAGACATCATACAGGCCACCGACCGACATACATATCAAATGTCATGTGGGGAAAAACTTTGCTCGCTGGCTGGTTTAAAAATTAGGTTCACAAAAAAAAAATCACAGTGTATTCCCGAAGTGACACTGGTTTTCTTTGGGTGGCCCTACTGTTTCTGTTCGTGAGCCATAAAATAGTTTAATGACGCACGTGTCAATTAGATTATCTGTGGTCGTTTTCCTTTGGAGTTTGGAGTAGTCAAGCGAATTTTATTTGGTGAAGGCACATAGATACATAAGAAGAATCATAAATTATTATTTAGTTTTCATGTTCTACTCATGGGGGTGGTCGTATGGATAAATGAATAGCTTCATGGTAGTGGTAAAGTTTTGTAAAGGAGTGCTGTCACTTCACCAAACCAACGCCAACGTGAGCATTTTAATGAAATAAACTATATTAGGTTGTTAAAAATTAAAGCAGATGAACTTGGTTTTAAGTGAGGAAAGTGGTAGGGGTAGAATATTAGATCACTGTATGTTTAGCATGTCTGATAGAAATAATCATCATATTTTAACTTTGAAAGCAAATGCAGGAATTAATGAATAACGTTTCGTCGTTGATACTGCAAAAAATCGTAAGTCAATAATTTATCATGACGAGATTTTATTCTATGTGTAATCAGGGTGACCAGTTCTAAGGCCGGAACCACACCTGTCTCGTGTGTAGTTTTGTGGAGTCGTGTGTCGCTATCGCTACAATGAATTTCATATCCGTAGAACCATATTTGTTTCGTCTGCTGTGTTGCTGTGTGGCGAATGAAATATATGGAATGGCAGCGACTCTACAACACAACACACGAGACAGGTGTGTTCTCGGCTTAAGGCAGGTAGCAAAGAATTTTCTTGAGTGAAAATAATATTTTCCGACGGTTTCAAAACCAGGTGGTAAAAGACGTATAAGAAAGTATATGTATTTGTTAACCTGAATTATTAATATTATATAACTAGCCGACCCGCGCTCGCGTTGCTTCGCAATCTTTAAAAAATAATATTTGTTTGCTATAAGTACATAATATAGAAGGAGTTTGTTTTTTGCATACCTTTTTTTAAAGCTTCTGGATACACAATGTTTTTGTAGTGTAGCCATTTTGTAAATATGAGAAGCGTTTTTTAAGACTGAATTCATTTGAATTTATTCATAACATTTTCCCTTTTAAAATATTCGCCAAACACCATTCAATTGCTATTATATTAATTGTACCTCTATCTTTTAATGCACAAGACTGTAGACTCTTTTTCCCGTCATTTTAAGATCTCAATCTTGAAGATCCGACCATTAGAAGTCAAGTTATACGCTTTTTACTCGAACCAAATACATTTTTTTCCACCGAAAATCACCTTCTTTTTTATATAAAAGCGACGTAATAGCGATTACGATTACCGATGGTTAGAGATACACAATACACTCATAATTTGATCACGTAATGTGAATCTTTTCTTCCTACATAACATTATGTAGTATCCCAGCGGGAAAAAATCAAAAATTCATTGAGGAAAAATCATCTTTTTCCTTGAGGAATGGCAGCTGCACCGTCCACTTTTCAGCTGATTCCTTTGATGAAATTAACATGGGCATGTCCTAGGCGGGAAGCACATGCTGAAAATCCAATGCCAAATCGCCAAAGAAATCACTAGTTCGTTGGAAGTTGATTATTCACCGACTCAGATGATGAAAAACATGGTGGTTGCATAATCTATGAATTCACTGCATAAATGTATGTGGTTTATTCATCAGTTCAATATTTTCGGTGAAAATGGTAATGAAAATTTAATTATCAAATCACAAGATATAGAAGTAGGTAGTTGTTTATTCACCAATTAGTTAATTCAATATGAAAAATGTGAAGAAAATTAAATAAATAGTAAATTCATTAACTCTGTTGTGTTGTGAATTATTTGTGATTGGTTAATTAAAATATAGAATTAAAACTTTAAATTAAAGTTCGATCACTAGGTCAGTGGTTGTTGGTTAATCACCACTTCATATGCGAAGTGGTGATTAACCAAAAAACTGAAATACTTTGAGAAAATCTGTGATTGCCTCTTTTTAATGGAAATCCATAAGTCCTCTTATAATATTTACTATCAGTAGACAATGTCAACACAGAGAACACAAAAAAAAATCAACTTCTATCAAAACACACAATGGCGGTGCACACTTTACAAAGCATATGAGTGGACATAGACGATGAACTGATGAACTTCTACATGACTTTTCAACAGTTTTTTCATCTTATAATTTTCCATATCAAAAGCAATTTTTAATTCAACGACAGAAAGGGTTGTTTTCTAAACACAAAGCAGAAAGTGGGTTCAAATCTATGAACTGAGGAAACCTTGCATGACTCTTCACTTATTAAATCATTACATGTCGTTTCCTTTTATTATCTGGCTAGTGAATTGATTGCTGTTGTCTTGTTGTTTTCTACACATAAAGCGAAAAGTGGGTTCAAATCTATGAACTGAGGAAACCTCGCATGACTTTTCACTGACTTAATCATTGCATGACGTTTCCTTTTATTATTTGGCTAGTGAATTGATTAAAGAATTCAGCTATAAAATTCATTGGGGACGATATTTCCAGCTGGGATGTACCTTCCTAGTCTACACACACGCACACACTTTCTTGCTGCAATGCGGTAGCTTTACATTGTGGCGCTACATATACAGACATGAATTTAGTTTGCAGAAGAAAATAACAAAACAAAAATAACAAAAAAACAAAGCACCTACCCTTTGATTGCTCTTGAATAGCATTCCTGGATAGAAATAATTTTAAAATATTGATAACTTTCAAAAGTTTATATATTTATTGCTCTGCTTGTATGTATGTATAATTAAGAAAAATAGAGGTCCAACAATTTTCGAATGAATCTTGAGTTTATCAAAAAAATTATTATTATTACCTTTTGAGTGTATGAGTGAATATTTGGGACAAACTATTAGAAAAAAGGTGACAAAAATTAAAAAACAAATTAAGAAATACAAAATAGCCTAAAACCGTCTCATAGACATAAAGTATATTATAAAATTTGTTTGACTTAAATCAATTAATTATTTTATGAGTTATGCGCGAATGAACAAAATATTTCTTTCGTCTTTATATAATAGTTAAGATTAATAAGGTCTAAACTAAAAAAAAATAATAATTTTGTGTCCCTTTACAAATAATCAATCATGCAAAATTATAAAAAATAAACCAACACTGTTTTTTTTTTCTTTCAAAAAAAAAAAAAAATCCCCAAAAAAGTACAAAAGTAGTAAGATTAGTCATATGAAGTTAATTGTGTTATTCGTTTAGCTCAAGAGCATTACTTTAGATGGAATTTATCATCCCCATCTTCCAAGTATATTTGAATTGTACTGGAGGTTGTATTAAATAGTGAGAGCTACATATTTCTAACTGATTACTTGTTGTGTTATTTCATTCAATTCAATTGGAAATGTACTTTAACATGACTCTCAAGCACATTAGCCGCAAATGATATAGAAAACCGTGTTTTCTACAACGACGAATCTCAACAATGTTTTTCGCTGTTCTCCAATTTCTTACAGTAAATCTCACAGTCATAGGAATTTCAAGCACGAACATAACACGCTCCCAAATAAACATAGTTAAACAAAATTAAAAAAAAAATGCGTATTTTTCTTCGACTAAATTACAACAAAATGAAACATGTATTAATGGAGTTGTTAAAATAAAAAAAAAAAAAAACATACATATTATCAAAAATGAAGTAAAAACAACATTAAGAAACATGATATTAAACATGTTTAAAGCTGGTTCTGCCCACACACTGCATTGCAATGGCATAACTTATGGCACGATAGGGGTGATAAATTCAAATACGAAAATCAATTAGCAACGATTTAAAGCATTTCGCTGCCTAGACACTCCTTGATTGTGTCTTGAGTTTGTCCGTTAATTGTTGTGCCAAATCGGTCCATCACGCATACTTATTTCTTTTTTTTTTTGTCGAAAAGAATCTGGTTTCATTCCGATAAAATCCATGTTGGGACATAGTTTGTAGCGTGTTTATTAGATATGCAGACTATTTTTATTTTTAAGCACAAGAGTGGTTACTTATAACTTTAGCATATATCTAGTTAATTACAGTCTGGAAGGTATGATGCTGACATTTGGACTGTATGTAAGGAGAAGAAACAACAATTGGTATTTTTTTAAAGTTTTGTTTACCTATATCTAAATGCTGAAATTGTATACATTATGTATATTAAACATTTTGTGACTCGTCAGGTTTATTTGTTAGAGGGGGTTAAAAGCTAAAGTTGGCCCTGTGGCGGGACTAGTTCAAAAGCTTTCGTGACGAGGACGAGACTAGAAACTTACCTGCACTCTCGGCATTCTCGGTAGTTGATTTTGGCCCTCAATAAGAATAGCGAATTATGAATAGCGAAACTAAAATCTGATACTTTATATTATTTGTTATTGCTTATTTTAGACAAAACCTACAAAATATATAAATTGATATGAATTTTAAAACAAATGCCAATCGATTTTCAAATTTGTAGGACTTCCGCGTCGAACAAATGGCCGATTTGTAAGGCAAGTTTAGAATCCCAAAGGTCTTACTGAGCCGTCCGTCCGTCTGGTCGAAGCTAAATTTGAGATCCTGAACTTGCTAAAAGCCATTTTATTTGAAGAAGGGACGCGGAATCACTCACTTATTTTATAAGAATGATGAATATGAATGTGGAAATATATTATGCCAATTAGAAAGACTATTGCGACTTTTCTATAGACCATAAACTTGGGAAAAAAAGAAATATGAACCGGAATAGATAATGAAATTGGTCAAACAGTTGCAAAATGTAAATAATCTGGGAACTAAAATGAATTAGAACAACTATCGCGCTATAGGTATTAATTCTTCTTAATATGATGACCGTTACTAATTAACCACATCCTTCTGGAAATATTTCAGGACAAGGAATTATATTTTGCATTTTTCACTATACACACTATTATACAAGGACCGAATAAGCTATTATATAAATAACGAATATGTAAATGATGCTCCTTTCGAATATTATTTTGTTTTTTAACAAACAAATAATCACAATTCACAAACAGAAATACAAAATTTTGTGTAACCAGAATTTTGAAAAATCGTATTTGGAAATGCAGAATTTTGAAAACAGAATTCTGACTATACAAAATTTCGAAACCAATTTTTTTTTTTTTTATATTAACGTGTTTTATAGAAAAATAGGTAGCTAATCTAAATGGTGACTTATAGTAATGCGTGTTAATCAGAATTAATCATTTCTCATTAGTGTCTTTTAAGAAACGTTCGTGATGCCTCGCCGTGTCTTAAATACAAATAAATCCGTTTTAGACCCAACAAATGCAGTCAAATAAATTTTATCATAAATAAGATCAATAAAATTCAAATCAAACTAAATTATGAAGTTTTTTCTATCTTGCATTATATGCGTCTTTCCAGAGTGTTCGAATTTAGAATAATAAAATTCACAGTATCTTCATGCTGTGATTTATATACCAGTCGGTAAACATCAACCTAAATGTGAGTTTTTGACGCATGCGGGTTTAAAGCATATATTTTGAAAATCAGATCAGTCTAGGAATACCTTTATCATAATATCATCAAAGTTATTTTGTTAGTTAATATTCACGACATTTTCCAGCTAAGGCTTTCGGCTGACGAATAAGAAACTCTTACTTAGCTCTATTTAATATCCGTTTTGCAAACGCTTCTTTACATTTCTGATGATATAAAACGAAGGCGAATGGAAAATACCATATTCGCGTTTAAAAATTGATTTTAAATATTTTAATATTTCCGCTTTAATTGAGATCAAAACAAAATTGCTTTCATATATTTCAGTTTTCAAACTTTTCTTTTTGTTTCATTTCTAACTTAACTTAAGTTTGAACCACTGTTTTATTAAAGATTCAATTCTTTTCATATTTGTTTCTTTTATTTCGTTTTATTTTTCCGGTGTCCTTTTTATGATTGAAATAGAAAAAAAAATAATAAAAGGATAAAACTCATTTTCCACTTACAATACTTGGTACATAATTAGTTGAAAATGAAAAATAATCTGTCTGGCTAATAACACGAGTACCTAATTGGCGAAAGAAAATGTTAAAATGTGTTTTTTTTTTTGTTTGTAAATTGGAGTTTTCAAAAGACTAATTAACTATAGTGAGATCCTTGGGCTATTCGAATGGATACAAACAAAAAAAAAACAACAAGAGAGCAACCGTGGGCAAGCTGCCAATTGTTAAACAAAAAAGCAGGAATGCAGTTGAATTAGAGCTGGACTATCCATTTTTGGTATTTTTTAACGCAAAACGGACTTTGAAAGTGAGGAAAATAAAGCAAAAGTAAAACTTACACTACAGAAGATCCATTTTTATTTTTGAACAATAATAAACAACAAAAATGGAGTAAGTAAGGGATAGCAGCTATCCGACGATGTCGAGAAGTACATGGACCTTGGAGTCATTGACAACTTTTAACGAAATCTGCTGTCATTTGAGCGAGTCCTAACCTATACTTGCATCGGAAAAGTATGAATATACTCCATTATCAGTATTAACATTACTGACCTACATCTACGGAATGGACACAATTGGAATAGCTAAGAACGCTGAAAAGTGTGTAGGTTTTCTTTTTGATCTTATTGTATTGTATTTTCAATTCATACAGAGTTTAAGCACAATATTCATGTCTTGGGCTACTTCAGTCCACTTATTCAATAGTATCTTAGACAGAGCTGGTAAAAACATGAAAATAGCTTTAAGAATGATAGAACCATAACGGAGATACTTGTGTATCTTGAACAGAGCCGTGCAGCCCCCGCCCGCCTTGATGTTTCTTGTCACTCTCGCTTCTTTTTTAAATAATGTTAAATGTTCCCAAATTAAATAGCCATTCCAGTTACATTACTCTTCCTAAACAATCACCGTTAAATTCGTGCTTACCCGATTGGTCGCCAGCTTACGAGTTTCGTTCTTTTCGTTCTGTTGCCAAACTACACGTATATAAAGTGTCAAAATACCTTGAAGTGGTAAAAACTGTAAAAAAAACTTATGAGCTGGAATATCTATCTTCATCGGAAGCTAAATGAATATTGAAAAATTAGAATTGCCGATATTTGATACTAATACTATATTATTTAAGAATACACTTTGAAAACTTAAAAAGGAAACCATAATCTGCTTAGCAAACGTGACATGTGAATACAAACAAGGTTTTGCATTCTTGTGTACCTATATGGATGTGAGAACTAAAAATTCATACAAATAATCATATGCAAGATGTTTTTGTAGCACTTCATGTCGGTTAGTTTTTGCTGGTTTTACAAAGCTGTTTCTGCAGTTTAAGTAAAACATAAGCTGCTCCACACTGAATATACATAATATATATTCTTCTACAGATCGTCACTGCCCGCTTTGTCGGTTGGTTGAAATAATATTTTTTTTTGTTTTCTCAATATATTTTTGTTCAAGGACTGTCAGACAATAATGCCAAAGTAAAACAAATGACAAATTCACCAGTTTCTTAAATATTTAGATCCTTAATTTTCTGAAGTCATGTGTGCCATAAATGGTAAATTTAGTAAATCGACTCTTTTCACACGCACGAATCTAGAACCCTGCACACTGTTTCCACTATTAATAAATAAATAAATTTAATGATATAGTACAGTAACTACACTCTGCTCCACTTGAATAGAAACAAACTTTTTGTTTACTTTCTGAGCGTGCAGCGCTTTGGTAAATTTTATAATTCACCTTTTGGTCTTATTATTTATTAGTTCCTATAAGAGGGATCTATTGCGAATAAAACTGCAGAGACGAAATAATTCAGGAAAATACCATTACGTTATTTTTTTACCACTTTTCTAATTACTTCATTTAGAACACTGTTTTTTTTGCGCCACTTGAATAGAAACATTATCGTAAATAAGGAAACAAATTAAAAAACTTCAGTAAAAGGGGGTAGTTTTGTATTTGCAATCATATTTTGATAATGTGTGCAACCACCTTTATTTGAAATAACTTGAAAAACCCTGTTGGAGACTGAATCATGAAGTTATTTAATATAATTTAAAGAAATAGCACTTCATGCTTATTTGATTGCAGCAGTAAGTGATTCCTTGTCCTCATATTGTCACTCAGAATCGTAAATTTAACGAACCATCCATCCCCATACGTTTTCAATAATATTTAGGGCCGGAGAATACGATGGCCACTGAGGAAGGAAACATTTTTCTCGGATATCCAACTGTTAATGATCCTTTCCTTGAGGATTGGCACGTTTTTTTGTTGAAATGTCCATGGTATTGGTCCAAAGACATCGGTTAACTTAGAGAAATCTTCTTGCAATATTTCCTTGTAGGAGTTTGCCGTCATTTTCAATGTGGGAAAGTCCAGATCAATTGTTCAAAACCAGAAAATCGCACCCCACGCTATTACACCGCTTTCTCGGCTATGGTGGCGCTCCATAAACCTGGGTTCCTTCCTTATAACATGAAAATAGTAATTATATCCGTCCAGGCCATCTTCCTTTCACGTCATATTCTTCCTGCATATTTCGTCATATTCTTCCTGCATATTTTTTATATTGTGTCTTCGTATTGGATTAAACGGTGGTTTTTTCTTCAATTTTAGGCACTTTAAATGTTGTGACCCACGAATAACACGTCTTATAGTGTTAAGACTCACGGTAATCTTCGCCTTGATTTTAGCAGTAGAGTCGCTTGAATTTGAAGCCAGTCTAATTATCTTTCTTCGGTCTGCTTCTGTTGTGGCTCTTGATTGCCTACCTTACACATTTTTCCATAGTTTTCTTTATTTCTAAGGTTCGACCAAACAATTTTCACACTTCTACTTATTTTGTTGGCAATTGTGGTAGGGGAAGCTTGTTTTACGCGTGTACTTCTATTTTGGCTTTTTCTGCAGGGTTTAATGGTTTTCCAGACCCATCTTTTCTCTGATAAAACAATTATTATTTTTAATCTACACTTCTATTATTAAAATAATATTTTTTCTTCTTCGTCTATAGCAGCGATTCCCAAACTTTTTAAGATTTTTCATCAAAAGATGAAAAACAACACAATTGATTTCAAAATAACTTTTTTGTTTATGAAATGTGGCTTTATGAGAAATATTGTTTATGAGTGTGGGTCGTAATTTTCTTTTGAAATTGATTGTATCATTTTTGTTTGCTTTTTTTTAATTATGAGAAGCTCACACTTCGATAAAAAGAAAATGCAAACGTCAAACATTTTTATGATTACATAACGTGAGCTGGGTAAAAATTGGCCTGGTTTGTAGGTGAATTTGGTCAATGAACGCACATTTTTTCTACTTTTTTTTTTAATAAAAAGAACTTTTCTAATCTTTTCAGCTTTCTCTCTACAAATGTATAATTTAATAAATTAAAAATTATTGTAATAGCTTTATTAGGATTAAATTAAGAAAAAAGTTATAAACTAAATAATTTTTATTAAAAAACCTTAAAATGTTGTGCAAATACTACAGCAAAATAATTTTTACGCAGTTATGTGGAATATTATGCAAATCGAAGTTGCTTTAATTTATTAATGTAACAATAAAACAAAAAATTATAGTTTATTGCTTTTTATAAAAAATTACATGTGATAGGATTGAATTGGCCTGCATTTTGAGTGACTTTTGCCACAACAAATTATGGAAAAATGCATAAATGCCGTTAAAAGCTTTATTGAATCAATAATTCAACAAGTCCAATTAAATAATGCTAAGTCTTCTACATGGCTGATGTATTTCAGTAGTATATAGAATTTGTATTATAAAAAACACTCATATGTAAACAATGCCAGGCCACGGGTAACAAAATTTCCAACAATTCTTGATTAGAAATTCTAATTGGGTTGGATATAGTTCACAATTGATTTTCGCTGTAAAATTGATGTAAGCTGGACTGAACTTAATAAAAATTGCATCTTGACAAGGCCCTCACTGTCAACTGAAGAGTCCAAGTGAGAATGCCGGGACGAAACGCCACTTTGTATGGGCTAAAGGCCGTTAAAAACTATATTGAATCAATAATTCAACAAGTCCAATTAAATAATGCTAAGTCTTCTACTTGGCTGAGTATTTCAGTAGTATATAGAATTTGTATTATAAAAAACACTCATATGTATAAGTACAATCTCCTAATAAGGCTGCAAAGACCAGAGAAAGATTGATTCTCCTAATGTTTTTCCAGTGAAATTAACAATTCTTCAAAAATTAAACTAGCTAAAGCTAATATTAGACGGTCAACGCAAATGGTCAATGCGTTGACTCTCTGACGTCACCAAAAAAACGGTCAAAGCACTGACATGGCAACGTCAACGCTCACCGTGCCAACACCTGAAATACTGACGATCACACAAATGACACAAGTCCGTCAATGTTGTAAATATATAATTTTGTTTGGAAATGTTTTGTTTTCTTTTATGTTGCTGTTTTTTTTTGTGGCTGTTTTTTTAAATGAAAAGAATGTCAACGCCAGCTAGTTTGACACAGCAGAAAATTATAGCGTGTCAACGTTGGTACCTGGACAACGCGTTGATGGGCAGTCAGGAAATATCTGTCTATGTGTCCGAAAAATTCTGATAGGGTCATTACACGGTAAATGAAAACAATCAACGCGTTGACTTTTCAAACCATGTCATCGCAAGTGTCAACGCTGATGTCAGTGCGTTGACAACGTTTTCCAATGACAATCACACGACTTGAAAGCCGTGGGACAAAATTTGACGTCATTCTGACGTCAGAGAGTCAATGCGTTGACCATTTTCGTTGACCGTCTAATCATAGCTTAACTGTCTTAAATTAACGAAACTTGTGCAAAAAATGTTTACTCTGTAAAAAAATCTCCAAAAGTTATTAATTTGTTTTAAAAGCGCCAAAGTCACTCGGTTTCACGGTACTAAAAAATATATTTTTGTGTTTTTACTGTTTGTGCTTCGAGAAAGTCGTGGAACCCTGAAAACTTTTTGGCGGAACCCCAGAGTTCCGCGGAACACAGTTTGGGAACCGAGGATCTATAGAGACAATACGCACACTGTTTCTATTCAATTGGCGCAAAAAAAAACAAACAGTGTTTTTAATGAAGTAATTAGCAAAGTGGTAAAAATTAAACTTATGGTATTTTCCTGAATTATTCTGTCGCTGCAGTTTTTTTTCGCAATAGATCCCTCTTTTAGGAACTAAAACCAAAAGGTGAATTTATAAATTTACCAAAGCGCTACACGCTCTGATAGCAAACAAAAAGTTTGTTTCTATTCAAGTGGCGCTGAGTGTATACCTATATACATTCACTTATACGTCAAATCTGGTTTTTCTGATTTTTATTATTGACCTAGTAAATAATCTTACTTTTCGACCTCGAGCGGCGACTGCTTCATTGTGAAACAAAAAACAAAAAAACGCGATTTTTAAGTTAATGATGATTTTAGTCATAAAAACTAATTTTAAATAAAAACATTGTTCTACGATTTCAAAGTATCTAACCTACTTTGCTCCAATTTGAGCCCAAAACCATCTCTGTAGGTGAAGACCGAACTGTTTCCAAAATACAGCATTTCAAAATTAAGCGATAAAAATAAATATAACAAGTAGTATTATCAAACAGTATAATGGAAAATTAAGAATGGTTGACATAAATGCATCAAAGCACTGGATCGTGTAGGTTGAGCCAAAATAATAGGACAATCATACCGGAAGGGGTGTCTATATACGCCCGTTAAGATGGGAGTTAAGGTAGAAACTTGTTAGAAACTTGTTATATTTATGTTTATTGCTTAATTTTGAAATGCTGGTATTTTGGAAACCATTCGGTCTACACCTACAGAGATGGTTTTAAGCTCTAATTGGAGCAAAGGTTTTCACCTTGATGTTGGTGAGGGGGCTTACGTTTGGTACTTCAGCAATCCAGCTGCAGTACCAGGCAACTAAGAAAACCAAACAGAGACAATGAACCATGAACGTTAACAAAGTAGAAGACAAAAATCGAGTGAGGATATGCACTCAAGTGTCGGCAGAGGTCACGGCTGCCGGCGAGGGCTTGGTTTTAGTAAAGACTAAGTCGCCAGTGACACAAAAAACAGAAAACGTAACGCTACTACAACAACAAACGACAACCGGAACAACGACAAACGACTGCACTCCTTCCTGTAGCAGTAAGGCCGGTAAGATTCGTGAGATGTTCCCTGAATTTCTCATGGATCTTACGGACTCTGAACATGATGCTGTCGGTACTGGTGATGGGGAGATGGCGTCTGATGAGGAAAATCGAATCGTCAATGATGACGACAATCAATCTTTCACCGCTAATCCTGCGAAAGGCAAGGAGATAAAAACCCATCTTTGCGGTACTCTGGCCAAAACCTTGTCACTAACAGGAGCCAAAAGTACATCGACTCCCAAAAATGGGTCTGGGGAATGTAAATCGACCGAAGTCTGCGAGGATGGCTTAGGGTCTTCCATGACTCTAAGAATCACCAGTCCTGAAAATCGATGCTCGCATGGGCCAAAACCGATCGAAGGAAAAACGGTGCATCCAAGCAAGCAGAATAAGGAAGGTGATCAGGACCAAGAACTCAAAAGGATCGAGAACGCAAGGAGAGCCGTACGTAGATATGGCAAGGGCGACACAACTAAGCTACATCTCAGAGACTGGAAGCGGTTGAGCTGGGCTCGGAAACTTCTTGCGAAGTCTGAAGCTGAGAGTGAGACGCCAGTCAAGAAAAACAGACCAAAACCAAAAGAAGATCTAAGTGCCTCTTCCTTCAAGACGACTGTAGCCAGTAATCCTAAGGCGAAACCGATAAACGGTCCTGATCGCAAAAGGGTCGAACATACTGGCACTAGCAGTCGTCGAAAGAGGAACAGACACAACGATTCGACACCCCCTACAAAGACCGTCACCCCCTACAAAGACCGTACCAAAGAAGCACAAATCGGCAGGAAGAAGATACGCAGGAGAGTATTCAGGTAGCTGTCATTAATGAAGGGAGCTCCGAGAAGAGGCTTACAAACGAGCAGTGGGCTCAAGTAGAGGTCAAGCTTCTTGAGTGTGCCTGTACAGGGTTTGTGCCAACTTTCGGGCCGTTGTCGCCCCAGAAGGGTTTTAAGGTACTCGCATGTTGCGGACAACCTACCCTGAACTGGCTTCGATCCAAGGTAGAAAATATGAAGGGGTTACTTGAAGGAGTTACACTAAGTGTTGCTCTCAAAAGTGACCTTCCGACAGGACCAAAAGTCCGAATAAATGTTCTGGGCCCTAGCATCGACAGCATCACTCTGTTGAGATTACTTCGTGCTCAAAATCCCAACCTACCTAGTGCCGACTGGAAAGTCATGCATATGGAGGAGCCCACTAAAACGGGCCGGGAAGTGGTACTCATGCTCAATCACGAGACAATGGGTTTGCTTCCTTCAAGGGATTATAGGTTTAAATTTGGCATAAATGCAGTTAGGGTGCGGCCGGAAACGGTAGCCAACTTAGTGCAAAAAACTAAAAACAAAAAAATAAAACTAAAATGATGAAAGTGCTGCAAATCAATCTGCAGCACAGTAAGTTGGCCTCTGCCATCCTTAACTCCCTTTTGTCAAAAGACAACATAGACATAGCCCTCATTCAGGAGCCATGAGTCAACAGCGGCAATATCTGCGGACTCAGGTCCAAGGATTACTACCTATACAAAAAAAAGGGCCCTCAGAAGGTAATTATGGTACATGTATAGTTGCGAAAAAAATTATAAATCTTTTCTACCTAACTCCTCATTGTAGCTCAGACATGACGACGGTGAAGTGCGAAAGAAAAGGGGCCCCGCCCCTGATCTTAGCCTCTGTATACATGCCAGGTGATGAACCGGGGCCGCCTGCATCTACAGCATTTGATGACCTAGTAGCAGAATCGGGTAAGAACGGTTGGGACCTACTGGCAGGCTGCGACTCCAATGCTCATCATTTGCAATGGGGCAGCACTGATACAAATACAAGAGGTGAGTCGCTTTTTGAATTTATTATTAAGAACAATATTGTGATACTAAATAGAGGTAATGAGCCAACCTTCATTACGAGAAATAGAAGAGAAGTGCTTGACATAACGCTTTCCACGAACTCTGATTCTATTCGGATTAGTGACTGGAAAGTATCAAATAAAGTTACATACTCTGACCATAGAATGGTAGCATTCCAAATTGAACATGATATAGAAACCCCTAAGCCCTATATGAACCCTAGAAAAACGAACTGGGGAGCCTTTAATACGCTAATGGCCTCATCCTGGGGCAGTTATGTGGGTCAACCTTTATTAAACTGTTCAGAGATTGAAAAACGCGTTAATTAACTTACAACATCTATTCATAACTCATACGATAGCTCTTGCCCCATAACCAAAGAAAAAGGTAAAGTCAACCCCATCTGGTGGTCAAACGAGCTTTCCGTCCTAAGGAAAAACTCAAGGAGGCTTTTCAACAGAGCGAAACACAGCAATACCAATGCGGACTGGGATCTTTACAAGATCAGCAAAAATGAATATAAAAACCGAACAACCTATGCCAAAAGAGCAGCCTGGCGAAAATTTTGTACAGACATTGAGTCAACAAATGATGCTGCTAGGCTCAGGAAAGTCATGTCAAAGGTTTACACCCCTCCGGGCTTCCTAAAAAGACCAGATAAGACCTGGACAGACTCCTGCTCTGAGACTTTAGAGTCACTTATGGGTACTCACTTCCCAGGTTGTGTCAATGACATACCTCTTGGGGACAGAGGCCATCACATAGGTGTAATCTCTCAAATAGGCAATGAGATAGTAGACTGTAAGAAAGTGGCCTGGGCCATTGACTCTTTCTCAGCATACAAGTCCGCAGGGCCCGACGGTATAATTCCAATTATGCTCCAAAGCTCTAAAGACACAATTGTTCCAATCCTCGTGGATATCTTTAGGGGATGTTTAAATACAACCTATATTCCTTCAGGATGGAGAGAGGTCAATGTCATCTTCATTCCAAAAGCTGGCAAGCCCACGCACACTGAACCGAAGGATTTTAGACCAATTAGTTTATCTTCTTTTCTTCTCAAGACATTAGAAAGACTAATAGAGACCCATATTCGCCTTTAACTAAGTGATGATGATTTCTCACAGGCCCAGCATGCATATATGAAGGGCAAATCTGTTGAGACAGCTCTTCATGAGGTGGTCGGCACAATTGAAAAATCAATCCATTATAAAGAATTCACTCTAGGAGCTTTCCTAGACATAGAAGGGGCTTTCAATAATGGGCTTTCAATAATGCTTCAAACTAGACTTGTAAATGCGGAATTGGGCGATAGCAAGCTAAAAGTCATAACATGTAGGGGTACACCGCAGGGTGGGGTATTATCACCGCTACTCTGGCCCCTGGTTGTTAATCAGGTTTTGGTCGATCTAACCCAAAGTGGAGTCAAAGTCGTGGCATATGCAGACGACATCGTGATAATGACCTCTGGAAAATTTGTTTCCACACTTCGTGATCTCTTGCAAACAGCCCTTGACAAGCTCAGTAATTGGGCCAATAGCTGTGGACTTAATGTCAACCCACTTAAAACTGAACTAGTTTTGTTTACGAGAAAACATAATATTCCAACTATTAACCCTCCCACTATAAATGGGACACCGCTCCATATTACGGGTACGGCAAAATATCTTGGACTGATAATTGATCGTAAACTAAACTGGAAAGAAAACATTCCCTAGAAGCTTTCCTTTCGCTTGCCCCACTTGATCTTTTTACAAAAGAGCTGGCGGCCAAGAGCGCTCTTCGATTAAAAGAGTGCAATTATTTGAAAGGGCGCCAGTATGGTCACAAGACGATAATTAATTTCACTGATATTAATATTCAAACGGATTACATTTTACCGCATATTGATTTCAACCCAGTTGTACTTACAGACTTTCCATCAAGAGAACTCTGGAAGGAAAACCGGGTGACTAACGAAGATCATATCTCGGTATTCACTGACGGGTCCAAATCAGACGAGGGGGTAGGGTCCGGCATCTTTTCAGAAAACCCACCCATAAGCAAATCGATAAAACTACCGAACTTCTATAGCGTCTTTCAAGCAGAGGTCCTTGCAGTTTGTGAAGCTGCAAAGCATCTCTCTCCGCTTGAATTGACGGGAAAGAACATTGATTTCTTCATAGATAGTCAAGCTGCAATCAAAGCCATATCATCAATCGTCACTAAATCCAAACTGATTGATTGCTGTCGCAGCGAACCAAAATCGTTGGGCGCAGCAAACACAGTTACCCTTTGTTGGGTCCCAGGTCATAGTGACATTTTTGGTAATGAAAGGGCAGACGAACTGGCCAAAAACGGGGCAACACTTGAACCGAGCCAAGTCATACCCTGGGTACTTATGCCTCTTGAACAAGAAAAATGTAGAATTCACCATAGTTTCTTAAAAGCTACTAACGACCGGTGGTCAACACTGGAGTCCTGTCGAATTTCAAGGACTTTGTGGCCGTTGCTCTCTAAGAACAAGACAGACTATTTACTAAAGCTAAGCAGGCCCCAATTATCCCTTTAAGTTGGTATTCTCACGGGTCACAACTCCATGGGAACCCACTTGAGCAGAATGGGAATCAGCTCATCTGATCTATGTAGAGGGTGTCAAGACGAGGAGGTGGTGGAGGGCTCATACCACTTCCTTTGCAAATGCCCCAGCCTAGCTAGAAACAGAAGAGCAACTCTAGGAGAATACTTCTTCGACGACTTAGATAGCGTCTCTATTTTGCCACCTGCAAACATCATGAAATTTATTCAGATTTCAGGATGGTTCAGGGAGGCTCCTTCCACAATAAGCCCTACCTGATGCCCACCATGTCCTCTCCTCACCCATCCTTTCTCCTACCCAAGTCAACTACCGGGGAGCACAATGGATCCACTGAGATCCGAGTGAGATGATTCGGCTTGCCGCTTCATCACCCCTTTTAACCTAACCTAACCTAAGTTACTTAGAAATTGTAAGAGGTCGAAAACTAAGGTTATTTACTAGGCCAATATCCCGAACAACAAGTCAGCAAAATATCAGAACTACCAGATTTGACGCAAACGGTACCTTTCATACAAACGACAAGGTAACTGGACTAATATAATAACCTACCTACTGTTTTGACAACCACTACAGAGGGTGAACATTGAAGTCGGGCATAGTTCCGCAATTTAACAAAGAAACGGGATCATACAACAGTAACAGAAGGTAGGTATGAAAATTGACCAGAGAGGTGTTAATTTCAACAGTTTTCCTAGGCAACAGTTCATTGGTATTCTTATCAGAGAGAGTGAGCTACAAGTTCAACATTGATTTGTGGACTAAGACCCACCAAGTGGGTTCAGTCTTCAGTGTCCCTTAATGTCTCAAACATATTTAAGGCTGGCCACGTGACGATACTCTGCGAGGCTTTTGTATGTCTCGTCTCGGTCTCGTTAAAATCGAAAATTTTCAGTCTCGCCTCGGTCTCGTGTGGGTCTCGTATAATTAAGTCTCGTCTCGGTCTCGGTCTCGTCTCCGAAAAATACGATTTTCGGCCAACTTGTTGGTTATTGGAACGAAATATTTTACATTAAAATTCGAATTCGTGCAGAAAAAAATCAATATTTAACTGAAATTGGATTTTTTAATTTATTAGACTCTGTAAACGTCTGTTTAAATATACAGTCTCGCCTTTTTTTTTTGGAACTAAGATGTCCCGTAACCTTAGTTCACAGGATGTTTGAATTTGAAAATATACTTATCGGAACAAAAACAATAAACTTTCTAATCTTAACGTTTTTTTTTCTAACATCTCTGTAGTTTTGCAAAAATGTAAATCGTTTTGTGAGAAATAAATTTACCGCTAGTGTCAAAATTGGTTTCAAAAAAAATTCGGAAAAGTATTCCGAAATTCTATAAACCCATTATTCTGTACATATGTATTTCAAAATTCTGTAAATTTATATTTCTGTATTCCAATTCTTTACAGAATACGAGTACCGAGTACCAGAAATAGTATTAGGTCATGCCTATGTTAATACAGAATTTTAGATTCATAGATAGAAAGTTCCCGAAAATGCAATTTCATTTTAATTTCCAACTCCCATCAGGGAATGCGTAGAGACTCACAGATTTCAAATTAATTATTCATTTTCTCATGCCACGCGTCAACTAAAACTAGACAAAACACACCTCTCTAAACAACAGACAGAAATATTTTATCAATCATACATCGCATTACGATGGCAAAATTACGATTCGTTATTATATTTGTGTCAAATTGTATTTTGCGTTTGTACCTATGTATATGTATGCACCTATAGTATAAACGGCTGGACCGATTTCTTGGCAGTGAGAGGAGTCTTTTTAAGTTTTGTTTTGTTTTCAGTTTTTTTTTTAATCTCAGTACAATTATTAAACCCGGTGAAAAATAACAACTTTGTCTTTAACATAAATAGACCATTAAACATTTTAAATTTGCATTTGTTCATAGAAGAGGTTTCCATAAAATGCGCCAAAAAGCTAGAGTATGTAGCTTGGATAGGACGGGTGTATTTCCTTCCGTTTAGGGGGAGGCACAATTTCGAAAAAAAATTACTTAAAGAAAAAAAAATATGTGCAAACAACATCATTTTATAGCTTTTTTCTAACCTAGAAATTTATTTTCTAATATGACATTCAAATCAGGTTGTTCTAAAAAATTGTTTTTGAAAAAATAATTTTCAAACTCAACATTTGAACAAAAAAAAAAAAATTAAAAATGTTTTTCAAGCGGAAATTTTTTTTCAAATTTTGTTATTAGTAATTTTAAGCCAAAAGCTTAAAGCTTAAGCTTAAATTGATAAAGAGCAATCAATATTAGAAACATTTCTAAAAAATGTAATACATATTTTGAAAATATTCAGTGCGAACAAATGTTTTTTTAATTCTTTTTTCAAAACTGTTTCCTAGAAGAACTGAATTTAAAAACACCATTAGAGAATAGAGTTCTGGCATCTGACATTGAAAGTGGTGCCGTTGTTTATACTTTTTTTTTTTTTTAATTATTAGCCTTTTTTATTTTCCTATTCGATTTATTACACGTCCTAGCTTTTTGTCCCATCTCATGCAAATCACCATGTATGTAGCATTTCTGGACATATACCTAAGTGTATGTACAGTACATACAAAAAACAATAAAAGAGACAGTTTTTCTTGCCCTGAAGTTGTCTCCTACTCCACTTTTGTCAAAATATTGAGTTATTTTTTTATTTTTCCTTTAATTTATTTTCCACGCACTCGTTTAAGTTCATATCCGATATCCAGTCGAAGTACTTGACACATTTTAATAGCACCCGAAGTTTAATAAACATTCTTTTCATTACTCATCCAGAAACTTCACTGTAATCACTCGTAAGAGGTGGTAGATTGGTGCACTACGCTCAGGAATAGTTAGCTGACTGCCCAATCGGTAATCGGTTTGCCTTTGAATAATTCATGAACTGATTTTGCGCCAAGTGTTTGCCTTATTAGCCACCAAACCATTTTAAGAGCGTCGGGTATATACATTTTATTTAGCAGCTATATAATATAAACACGGCGGATTTTATTTAATAGAAAAATAAATCACATATAATATACTACAGAATGTTCGTCTTCGTGAAATAAAGTACAGCAAAATAAATCATGCACCGCACTTTTCGCTGTTGGCCTCAGGTTATCGTCCAGGTGCGGGTCTATATATTTTTGTTAAGGGTTATTTTAGGTTTCCACTTGTCGTTGAATTGACACAGTTTGACAGCTGTCAATTTGGTCTTTGAACGACACGAATGCCAGTTCATTTCCACTTGTGTCTTTAATTGACACAAATTAGTTTGTCTTTTCAAAGACAAAGAATTTTTGACAGATGACTTTGTCAGTTCATTGCCATGTATTTCCACTTGCATTGGTCTTTTTCGAACTGACACTGATGGCCAATGAGATCTTCGATAAATTTTGTGTATATGTGTGTAGATTGAGTTTTTTTTTTATAAAGCAGATAAAGATTCGTAAAGAAAAAAAGTTATTTACAGTTTTGTAAAAGCTTGCTATCTCATTAGTACCTACCTACTACACCTATATTAAAACAAAAATTATTTTGTTATCAAAAATCAAAAATAGAAACGCAAATAACTCTTCGAATTTTGATTTATTTCTGCTAACCGCATTCATTTAAACAAATGAATATGAAGTAAAAAAAACTTTTCAACTATGTTCTATTTCAATAATTTCGTGCACATAAAATCGATGCAAAATCAAAAACTAGTGTATGACACCTGAAATTTATATTCGTCTGTTTTTCAACCATTTCCAATTAAAATTTCTAGCGCACTCCTGATTAATTGGACTGCAGCATTTTTACATTAACGATCGTGTAATCTCCGTTGTCTACTCCGTTGTAGACTGCCTAATTCTTTTTTTTAAGCTTGTACAAAATGTTATCATCATCTGAATTAGGATAACTTATATTGTGGTCACTCATTTTACGGAATTTATTTTCTATTACTCGACAAATTACAAAAAATAACTTCAATTTGAAAAAAAAAACATTCACTTCTTTTTAAACTTTATAGCTGTCAAATCAGTGTCATTCATTGACAAAGGATAAATCAAGTTGGACAAAAATTTTCATTGTCTTTCAAAGACAAAGTGACATTTCGTTGGTCAATTCAGTTATTTCCATACTTGTCATTGAAATTCGTTGTCTTTCATTGACAAACAGAGTTTGCCAGTTCAAAGACAAGCAATTTTAGGGTATTTCCACTTGTCATTTTGTTAAAAGACGCAAAAATAGGTCTTTCGTCAGTTGGTAAATAACAAGTGGAAACCTAGCATTAGAATAAGAAATTGTAGGTACTTTCACAAAGAAAAATTAAGGAAACCACATTAATTTTAATATTTTTCGTAACGATTTGGCTCCAACGCACGCCGAAAATCTTTATATTGGAGTTAAGTGGCATTGTTTCAAAGTGTTTCCGTACTTAAAGACGAATAAGATTTTACTACGTTTAAATGTTGATTCAAAATGAAATCATAACTAAATCAATTTCACCCATCTTTCAAACAATGTTTTATCAGCTTCGATTCAAAAACGCAGTACTCTCTTTTTGAAACATACCTGCACATCGTTATAATTTTATCACACACAATCATTTTATTCAAAATTCTTGCAGCGGTTTCAAGAAAATGGTCTTACATTTATTTCCAAAAAATCGACCGGTTGGTTGTCCAAATTTCGAATTTTCTCTATTTAATTTTTTTTTGTCCAAACTTCAAAAGTTGGGGTAGGAATTAAACCCTTTGCACCCTTCACCTATCCCGGGGCATAACTTTGGCCAATTCCAGTGTCCGCACTTTTTGTTTTTGGTCATACATTGTATTTAAAAGTGTTATACTAAAATGCTGGTCGTCATCATCAGATTGAGGTACAAATGCAATCAATATAGGTATAGCCAGCAGATAAACAGACAGATCAAACTGCATTTGCACCTGGCTCTGTAGAGTGTATCATTGTGCTTTATCTCCATCAATGCATCACCCAATGGTAAATCACACATATTAAAACTGTTGTACCTCCCGGTCGGTGGTGGCAGGCAGCGCAGAGGCCAGCGATGGCGTCGGCAACGCCACCCCCTTCATTCTGCCCCCACATTCGAATATAGAAAAGCAAAACTTTCAATTTCGATTCAGGTTTTATGCATGAGATTGGATAATAAATTCAATTCTTGTCGACTTGGTTTTCGTTATACCGGGGAGGACGACGACACGGCGACGTCTACCGAAGCTTGTGATGCAATACGACAGAGTTAATTCGATGTGAATAGGTGAGAGAGTTTTCATGTGTTGGTATGTGCTAATGGGTATTGCGGCAAGGGAGGGGGGGGGGTAAGGGGTTTAACAAAACTCACATAAGTTTTGCAAAAGTTTTATTATAACATCAAATGGTACGGCAGATCACTGCTTAAAGTACAAAGAAAAGTGATGCCTAAACTACCAACCGACATAAGGATAAGCATATTCAAATGAAAATCCCATTTTGAATGAGAGGAAAATTTGTCTGCATTCGGGTTTTGGTCGACATAACAAACATATCTACATACATAATAACTGTACTTGTATACACATATACAGAAATATAGATTATATAGGTAGGAATGGAAAGGAAAACGGCGACGCATCCTGCATCCGGCTTCCTGCCTTTTGATGCATAGATTATGTCGGATTTTGTCTTTAGAACTTAAATTTCTCTAGATGTTGTCACTTTCAGGCATATATCTTTATTCATTGCAAAATACTTTCTAGTATGATGACGTGAAATGTTTTTTATTTTATTTTAAGGAGATTGATGAATTCTTCAGAATATCGTTTTTCTACAGTGCAGCGTAGAAATATGGAAGCCTTAGAAAAGTCTGTGTGGATATGGAATTTTTTTGTTAGAAACGCTACTGACTGACAACGATGTAAATATTGTTTCGTGTCTCGTTATTTGAGATATGCATTTTATGTGTATTATCATTTTTTGATCCATGAGACAGGCCATTTATATTTAATCTAAAATACTTGTTGTTCTCTATTTGGACAAAGTGTTTTGGCTACGAATTGAACTTTGTTCTATGTGTAAAATACTTTCTGAACAGTATCAGCTAGGTATATATCTTTGTACATATTTTAGTGTTAAAAAGTGACGTTGACTCCAATAAACCTTGAATCACTTTGTCGAAATGTCAAATTTGTTTTCTTTGTACCTTCATAATAATGAACCTCATATCAGAATACAATCACGTGTGACTATAGATGTACTTCATTTATTCAATTCTTGCTTTATCCTTGCCTCAATAATATATTTACGTATTTTGTCAAATAAAAACCAATTTGCCGACAACCACAATGGCACTATCTTAAATTAAAATTAAATTCAACCACAATCGTTCATGTTCCATTTATTGAATCAACTTCGTTACGTAATGTCCATTACATCAAGCATCTGCTTTATCAACCCTCGTTTTGACCATATTACCTACATGACGTTTGTTCGATATATTTCGTGTTACCACAAACCTAATTGCACTTCCCTTGAGGCACATCAAACAGGCCACATGCTCCGGTTGCAATAAAAACAAAATATAGATATTCATTTGGTTAAATGTATTCTAGGTATACAGGTCATTCAGTGTTCATTAACTCGTTTAAAAATTGAATTTCTTTGTGATGATGATGAAATTTTATATGTTAAATATAAAAAAAAAAAAAAAAAAAACATTTTTTGTCAGAGAATACCCAATAAAAATTTGCTCAAATGCTGTTATAGTACATTAACTATATACATTCACGTATGCTTCAAATCTGGTATTTCTGATTTTTTGCTGAGTTGTTCAGGATATGAGCCTAGTAAATCACCTAAGGTTTCGACCTCGAGCGGTGCGGCGACCGCTCAGTTATTGGCGATTTTAGTACCAAAGAAGTAATTTTAAATAAAAACATTGTTCTACGATTTCAAAGTAACCTAAATTTCTCCAATTGGATCCCAAAGGCATCTCTGTAGACCGAATAGTTGCCAAATTACAGCATTTCAAAATTTAGCGATAAAAACAAATATAACAAGTAGTATTATTCAACAGTAGAATAGAAAATTTTGAATGGTTGACATTAATGCATCAACGCACTAGAGCGTGTAGGTTTAGCCAAAATAATAGTTCGTTCATATCGGAACTGGGTCTATATACCCCCGTTAAGATGGGAGGGGAAATTATCTAAAAAAATGACTCAAGGTAGAAACAACACAATTGAAAACCAATGGTAACACCCACAATATTTTTCTATAGCTTATCTTAAACCCAGAAACCCATTCTTGAATTTTCTTTTTAAATAAAGTTATTTTAATCGATAGTTTTTGAGAAATTATTTTCCAAACTCAACATTCTGAAAAAGAATTTTGTAAAAACAGGATCCTTGGAGCGAATTTTTTTTTCAATATATTGAGTTTTGAAAATTAATATCTCAAAAACGATCGATTTAAATAACTTTATTTAAGAAGAAAATTCATGAATGGGTTTCTAAGTTAAAGATAAGCTATAGGAGAATATTGTGGGTGTTACCATATAGATAGTACATATACATCGCAAGTAAAAAAAACGTCCTGTAAACGTACCTCCAGGGTGAATTGGAAACGAGTCATGTGCTCAATCAACAAACTCGGATTTCCCGATCCCTTATGCAAACTAATGTGATATATAAAAGTCTCGCTTGCAAAAACAAGATATGAATAATTGTTTACGAATTTGTGTTGAAGCTCATCCAGAACGGATAGCAGAACGGTGTATTAGCTAGAACAATCATTTGAGTTTTTCCTCAAGGAAATCATCACATACAAATTTTTTATACCATCTGAAACAAATGGGCCCACCCGTTTAGACTCTAGTTCTATGGCTCGATGTACAGTGGACATTATTTTAAACATAGGCTAATTTCGAAAAGTTGAATTAAATCAGGAGAGTCCGCTAAAAATTTGAATTAAATATGTTTGCAAAATATATAAAACCAAATTAAAGTTGTCATATACAAATTTTTGATTTTGAGTGCAAGAATTTTTGGAAATAGTCGGAAAACCTTTTCAAATAAACCTTTTCACCTTTTTTTACTTCAAATTTTCACTATTATTATTTAATTTTCAAGTTTACAACCCCAACCCATCGATCATTTTGATATAGAACACATAGCTGCGTCTTACGCATATAAGCTTAATATCCCTATACATACACAGAGAAAAAAACAACGTAAAATCAAAGCAAAAAACTTTGATTCTAATATTTTTCGGAATGATTTGGCGCCAACGCCGAAAATTCTTAAATCAAAGTGGAGCGACTTTATTTCAAAGTGATTCCATACTTAATAACGAACTAGATTTTAATACGTTAACATGTTGATTTAAAGTGGAATCATAGGTAAATCAAATTCATCCATCTTTTAAAACAACATTTTTCTACTTCGAATCAACGTAGATTGAACTTCGCTCAACAAGGTATTGATTCAAAATGGCTACCCATGCCACGCTTCTTTGTTTAAATTTATGTAAGACAAAGACAAATGTATATACATGATCGACGCATTTCATTTTTGTGGTGAATCATTTATTTGTGACGACTTAAGTGTATTTTTTGATGCTATGAGTATTTCATAGTAATATAAATATAGGAAAAGTAATTAAATATTGTTTTTCGATAATATGAAAGTGAATTTCCAGTGCGCGTTTAATTTGTTCACAAATGTAAGGGAGCTACTTCGAAAAACAACAACGCGCTCTCGAAATTCTTTATATTAAGCTTACAAATACAAACAAATTGAGGTTTACTTTACTATGCAACACTTTGAAATTACGTTGATGGCACTTTAAGTGCCATAAAAGTGGATCGCAAAGTAAAATGTAGATTTCAATGTAAAAATGAATACGTTTCACTTTGAACCAAGGTTGGGCGCACTTTAAATTTGGATCTCAATTTAAAAATGAAAACGTTTCACTTTAAAACAACGTTGAACGAAATGTAAATGTACAAAAGTTGATTTCGATGTATAAATAAATACGTTTTACTTTAAAACTAGGTTGAATCTCTTAAAATTACGTCGCATATTCAAATTAACATTGTTTCAACGTAAAAATGAAAATGCTCCACTTCATTTAAAAAACTTTAGATCAAATACGCTCGTATTTAACTTTAGAAAGCATTTTTTCCCTCAGTGTATCGAGATTTTAAGATGCCAAAGAAGTTTCACTTCTGCCACGAGTACTGAGTTACACGCGCTCTTTTTTTTCATAAAATTGTGTCTATCAACATTGGAAAAATTCATTAATATCAGATAGGTAAGCTTTCGGGGCTCCTAACCTTTAGCACCTCATATATATTCTAAAACTAGTTGACCTTTTCTGACCAATTACTGACCTTTTAGATGGCATAATTTTTTTGCGAATATCCCATATATGAGGTGCTAAAGGTTAGGAGCCAAGCTTTCGGCCATAACATCGACGAGGTAATGACAGTGAGTTATGAAATGGCACTATCGGATTGCCATTTTTGCTTTATTTTTAAACAAATCAGAGAAAAAACTAGGTTGTGGAAGTTTTTCACTAAAGATGTGTGAAAAATGACGGACAGCCCCATATGAAATCTCTTATTATGTGAGTAAAACCTATTCAAGCCTTTTATGGTATTTATTATCTACAATAACATTATAATAAAGGAATTTGTTAAAAAAAAAAATACTTTTTCACTGAAATCTATTCTAAGCACAGCAGATTATTCCAAATATAAGATAACAAAACTCCATTAGCGTTAGCGTCATTCATTATTATGTATCCCCGGCAAGAAAACAAATATAACTATCACTTTGTTTACCACGTTCTTTTTTATACCAAAAAACCTACAAAAACAGAAACTTTTGCCACTTGATTATCATATATCTCACAGAATCGTATGCCCATCATCTGAGACTATGAGAATTTAGGATCATTGGGTGTAAGAAGCATGACGACTTCGTGGGAAATATTTCCAATATAAATTAGCATAAAACTATACTCAAATATATTCATGGCACCGGAACAAATCAAGAAAAGTGGTGAACAATCAAAAAGAAGAAGAAAATAAAACATCTAAACACGCTCTACTAACTCGGTATCCTTTCCACACAAGATGGTATCTACATCTTTACATAAATAAAGTAGCGTGTGGTATATGTACAACGGTTAATAAAGTGTTATCCGGTTATTCAGATATCCTTGTGCCTAAAATATTTTATTTTTTTTTTCTCTCTAAACAACCCAGGAAATATCCATACAAGATAAGAAAATTAATTTACTGTCGACCCCGATGTAATTTGTTGCGCTGCTGCCATCGGTCGCCATCGCCATCATCGGACTCAGTGGTCTGGTGGGTTCCAAAACATTGGCTGTTTACCAACAATAAGCCAGCCAACATTAGGAATTTCAAACACCCTCCCGGTGCAACGAAAAGGCAATTCTTACACGTTAGATTAACTGGTGTAAGCACATATTTAATATTCCGACTTGACCTGCTTAATACTCAGCAGACTGGGTGGCTTGACAAAAAAAAAACAGAGCTAAACTATGTCACTTTATTTAAGGGCCTAGACTATATAAGTTTTTTTTAAATACGTGTCGATGTAATGGCGTTTTTTTACATCAAATGTTCGTCTCGATAGTAAATGGTTTCTATATAAATAGACGTTTTAGGATTTTTTAGAAGGGTTCTTGAAGATGGAAATACGAATATTCTAATCATCAATAAAATATTATATTAGCCCAGTCAAATTCGACAATAAAATCGCAAAGCGCGATGTAGTTCTGCATTTTTGCTATGTTGGGGCATGTTAGAGTAGTCTGTAGCTAAGTTAGCAACTTCGCTGCAGGAAAAATGCAACAGTGAAAAAACGCTAAAATCACCCCATTTTTTCCGACATTTTCCTTTATAACTTTGGAAATATGCAACTTAGGAACAAACCATCCACTATAAACTTGTGAGTTATAAAATGTTCATTAGTTTTAAATTCATGCATGGTTCTATGCCAGCGTTTTGTGGATTTACATTGAACAACTTTCGTCGGTATTTTTCATTAACGAATTGGTTGAGATTGAGAGGTACAGTCGACATGTTCCTTCCAGTTTCCGATGACTTTTTTATTCAGTACTGGAAGATCAGTCAATGTAAGTCGCGTCCTAATACCATGCTGTTTTGTAGGTATTTAAACTTGTGTTTCACCACAGCGTTATCAATTCATAGCCCCTATCAAGCGTTGAATGCATTGCAGTAAACGTTGCCCAAACTTACAGATTTGTTTTTCGACTTACAAGAAACTTTCACAAATAATGTTTGATTTACACGGTAGGCGGAAATTTCGCCGCATTGAAACCAACACGGCGAATAATTTCACATTTTATTTTGGATTAACAGGCTTCACCATCAAATATTCTCTATTTTAAACACGTTTGTACTGGATTTACATGACTAACTACTATTTGAAAGTGAATTTTGTTTAACTTACATGATGAGTTTACACGATTGACTATCATATTTTTCCCATATTTACCACGGTTATTCTGTATTACCATCAGAAACCTAAACTTACTACTATTTGAAGGTCAAACCTCAACTAAATTTATCAGATTTACCACGCTTGGCGGAAATTTCATGGCGTTGAAATCACATAAATTAACTATTACTTAAAGACAGCATTTTTGGAACTTTTGTTGAATTAACATGGTTGCCCATCGCATGTTCTTAAATTATGAACACGATTATTCTGGATATGACAGTGAAACTTTCAACCCATATTTAGGATTTACAGGCTTGTCTAACGTACATATACTGTAAAATGTAAAGACTATTATTCTGGATTTACATGATATACATAAACTAACTACTATTTATACATAAGTGTAATTTTCTCAACTTTTGCATTTACACGATTGAATTTCATATTTTCTCAAATTTAAAACGCGAATATTTTAGTTTACATGACGTAAATAAGTAATGTTGGATTTAAAAGTTGCTAACTTATTGAATAAGACATGAACGGGAAATTTCTTCAAAGCTGGGACATGTGATTTAACGTTTCAAGTGCGTGTAAGTTTTGTCTGTGTAGTGTTTGTTGAATGTGTAAGTGAATTTTGTTGGAATATATAATAAGTAGTGGTGAAAGGCTAATGAACGACATGATATAAATTGGCCTGTGAGTAAAAATGCGCTGTTTGTTGATTGGATTCTGGTTGAAGGTCAAACCGTATCAATTAATGTTGGATTTACACGGTTGGTGGAAATTTAGTCGGGTTGAAATCAACACGGCGAATAATTTCACAATTTATGTTGAATTTAAGGCTCTCGCAAAACAGTGAGAAAAATTCGTCCTGCAGAGCGAATCATTCACAATGATAACAAAAGTGACAGATAAGCAATGCTAAATTACAAGAATACCGCTGCCGCCGGCGACCGTGAATGTTTCGCGCCCATTTCGCGTTGGTTTGGGCGAGCTTTTACACGGTCGAATATGAACATAATCTAGATCTAAACGTAAAAATTCGTAATTTTGTGTTGCATTTACACGGTTACCCATCGTACTTTGAGCAAAATGGTAAAAATTGAGAAATCTATACTAGTATATAAAAGTGGAGACACAAGGGCTCCACATGAAATTAGTTTTTTTTTTTTTTTTTAATTTCGTGAAGTTTTGTTAAATATTACAAATTTTCGACAAAATTTGTTCATTTAGACTTTTTTTGGACGATTGTCACGTATTTCTTCAGAGATTCAAACGCAATAGAAACAGTCGACGACTACAATAATTGCCCTTAAGCATTGTGTATGACTGTTTTTTTTATTTTTTCGAATTTCTACTGCGATTTCCCGTTTGAGTGACTTAAAGACTCTCCCAAACCAACGCGAAATATTTGGCGCGGTGGAAAAACATTCGACATTCAAAATTTATTTACATAGTGATAAATGAGAGACCCACACCAAAAGCGAATGTTTCTCCGCCGCGCCGAATGTTTCGCGTTGGTTTGGGAGTGTCTTAAAGCCTAAACATTACATATGGCCCATGGCACACTGTATGTATTTTTACAAGGTGGCCTATTATGTATTTTCAAATAAACAAGATTATTCTGAATTTACATGACATATACATACATACATAAGGGGCCAGTTATAGTTATCATTGAAAACCATCATTGAAAATATTAATTGTCAATTTTGAGAGATTTTGAAGAAAAAATAAATGATTATTTTGATGCAAAAGTAAAGCTAATTGACTTAATAATTATTTCTAGGTAAAACAAAATTCAATTTGGCTCAACTTTTCTCATAAAATGACTTTCAAACTTTCAATGCCGAACTACTACCAATGATCATTGAAAAAATTAAAAGTTACTTTAGGGGGAAGATATAGGTCAAAATTAATTTTTTTTGAGGAGAAATAATTTTGAAGTCGTAAGATATATTTCTGCATTTAAATATTCAATGATTAAGCAATCAAAGGCCCTCAAAATCAACAGCTAACTTTTTCAATGATCGTTTTCAATGATAGCTATAACTGGGGCCTAAACTAACTACTATTTAAAGTCAAAACTTATGTTGAATTTACACGGTTGCCAACCATGTTTTCTCAAATATTGAATTCAATTGGTCTGGGTTTACCCGACATGCATAACTTAACTACAAGATAAACTAACTTACTAAATACAAAGGCAAAACTTTCACAACTTATGTTGGATTTACACGGTGTCCCATCATATTTTCTCTGATTTACTTGAGTAATAATTTTATATATTTGATCAACATATTTTCACAAATTTTAAACACTTTTTTTTTGGGGATTTACACGATATACATAAACAAACTAATATTTGAGGGCGAAATTTTATTACTTATATTAAATTTACACGGTTGTCCATCATATTTTCTGAAAGTTTGGATACAATTATTCTGCCGTTTCATCAAATTTATTTCAGGGATATTCACGATAGCAGAAATATTTTCAAGGAAATCAATTTTTCACGAGAAAAAATTTCTTGAGATTTATCAACAAACAATACTTTAACAAAAAGGACCCGGGTAACGCCGCGCCGGGTGTTTCCGCTAGTGTTAAACTATGATTTCGGGCATTTGGCCGCCCGCCGCACAGTGGGGCACCTTGTATGGCAAAGTGTAAAAAACTCTGTAAACACTAAACGACTGAAGCGATTTTGATGAAACTTACAGAAAATATAATTGACAGCTTGATAAACCAAAACAAAAAATATCCGCCCACTGCCACGCCCAGTTTATTAAGAAACCAATTTTTCGTAAAAACTAGTAAAAATTCGGATGTAGTTTAACTACACCTTATGCAAATACATATTGGATAATCGACTATGCACAAATTTTACCACGCCCATTTTTTAGGCGTTTTTGGCTTTTTTATATGGAGCCTTGGTTGGATGAAATCGGAACAATCTTTTCTATTGTGCTTAGACAAGCGAGCCAGTTAGACAATGTAAGACAATGAAAAATTATTACAGTTGCATACCTATATCGTAATTTGTTTGCTACTGAAAATTTAATTTTTACGATGTGACACAGTAAATTTCAATAACGAAATAATAATACTTATCACATTACAGAGTCATATGCCCTTGAATAAAAATTAAGATGTGACATTACAAACTTTTTAAATAGTTCTTATTTCATAAAATATTCGGACTAGAGTACCTACTCTAGAGATAATAATCTTGCACAATATGATTACGATGATAGAGAAGTGACAAAATGGGCTCGGCAGTTCGGTCTGTTTGTCTGCCAGACTGTCTGTCTGTAGCTTACCCAGTCTTAACCGCTGATGTGATTTTCTTCAAACTATGAAATAAAAGTTCCCATCAAAGGGCTCCCTGGAGAGGAAATTGAATTTTTTTAACTCCTAAAATAACACTGCCTGAAATAATAACTAAAAAAACAATTACAAAGGACTATAAGGACTATGATCAATATTTTGGTCTAACATATTGTCCAACAACTGTTACACCTGTCATAGAACCGGGTTATTGATTTTCAAACTTATCTTTAACGGCTGCACCGATTTTGCCAACAAATTTTATACAGGAGTTTCTTCAGTACCTTAACAATTTAACGTGCAGAAGTTTTCGAAAAAAAAATATGGGATTAAAAAAAAAATATATGTAGTTTTTTTTTTTTGAAAATTCTGTATCTTGAAAACGAGTTAATGATTTTTCTTAAAATTTCATTTAAAATTGTATTTTAATAAATACCAAAAATTGGCATACCCAATTTTATTTTTAAAAATGTTCTATATAAAAAAATATTTTTAAGTCCACTTCAAATTGCATTTGAAGTCGAATCCGGACGTTTCCGGATGCGTTCTTACTGGAAATTGTTGCTTACACACTACATAATCCGCCAAAAGCAACAGACACGGGTCGCCAAGTGCCGCTGGTACTTAAAACCTTATGAGAATAAAAATAATCGCTAATATTGAGTTTTTTTGCTCAAAATATTTAATATCTTATTTTTCTCGCTCAGTTAATACATTTATATTACTAATAGGAATATCTTAATCCCACAAAAAAAAAGAATCATTAAAAAATATTCAGATTTGAGTGTGAACGGATCGCTTAAAACCACCCATATTTTGTATAAATTTTTCTAATTTCAACTTTGCCGATAAAATCCAGGCTTACATATATTTTATTTAAAAAACCTTTATCATTTTTTGATTTAACAACTAATTGACTATAAGAAACGAATAAAAATTGACACTTTGGAAGAGTATACATGGATATAACTGGAGGTACAATATGATGCGTTATATTTAACTATTTATTTTTATACATACAAAAAAATATTAAAATCAAAAAACCCATTCTTGAAATGTTAAGACTTACGAGCAAAATCCTCAAAACATGTGGTTTTGTTTGGATGAGTATATTTTCGGCAGGCTTGAGCCTCTTCTTCATTTCACTTGAAAATATCTTCCATATATCGTTGCACAAAAAAAATTGTATGAGCAGTTTAGTAAAAAAATTAAATCAATAATTTTTTGCCGACGTTTTTTTTTTTTTTTTTTCCTGCTTTAATAAAAAAATAATTTCCAAGAAAAAGTTATTTAAGTTAAATTCTAAAATTCGGTTAAGTTTTGGAGTTATACTAAAAATATTGAAAAAAGACCAGTGTGACCATTCTCTCTGAAATGCATGGATACAGCTTAAGTTCCACACAAACATATTGAATAATAAAAACCCGTGAACGAAATTGTTCCTTTCTTCCTGTTATATTCCGGTATACGTGCAAACTAAAAGAAACTACTAACTATCGCATTGACCACTCTAATGAAACTGCAATGGAGCAGATTATCTCGAAACTTCAAAAATATTTTTTGTATGATATCAAACTGAACCGTCAAAGCTCAACAGAGAAAAAAAACCTTTAAATTTCGACATCCAATCTGTAAAAAGGAATCGCGTTATCAGGCCCATAGTTACATACAATAAAAGCGTATTGCCGCTGCACTTAAAATGTGATATGCCAAAAAAAATTATCGCGTAGTATTACACAGTTTTATTGAATTGCAGTTTCGTCCGTGTAATCATAGAGAAACGAAGCGTTTTGGATGGTTATATTTAGGTGCTCAATACATACTTAGTCCGGCCTTGCAATGTGCAAATCTTTTAAGGGGTGACATTTCTTAGAACATTTTCTATTTCTCGCAACGATTTGTCCACTCCTTATCCTTTGTGCATAATTGAAAAAGAAATGAGTTGTGGGTGGCACAATGGCACCTTGAGCTCGTTTCAAATAATGAATATTTCAACTACACTACTACGACTACCGTATCCTTCTGCCATCAACCGCCTAGCCAAGCCATAACTTATCAACGAAGGAGTTCCTCCAAAGCAATTATGCAGTTAGTGCTAGTTGTATTTTGTATTTCTGTAGATGTTTTGGGATTGGAAACGGTAAGCATCGTGCCGGCCATGGCCCAGAGCTTTTTTGTGAAAATTTATTTGACAATAAAAGTACAATCTCACGATTTTAATTATGAAAAATAAAGTATTGGGGTTAGAATGATTTTGAGCATTTGTAATTAATTAGATTTTTCATAAGTATTTAAAAGTCCAATTTTGTCTTTTAGCTGATCCAATCAAAGAGATAGCTGCTGAGCAAACAAAACAATTTGGAATAATTAAATGTCAATTGAACTTTGATTAAATGGGGGATGGGTTTTGGAAGTAATCGTTCTTGTTCCTGCCTAAAATGTCAACAGTCAAATTATACATGAATAAATAAAGGTTCTCAAAAATATTACAGTTTTTTTTGTTCATTCAAAAAAGTACGGGAAGGGGTTATTATGAAGCTTATTATTACGTCGTTCGCGTCGTAGTGAAGGAGCGTGATCGTTTGTTCTGTTATAATTTATTATGTTTTAAATTTTTTCTAACAAGTTAAAAATATTTAAGTAAAAGTTGTCCCACAGTCACCAATCAAGACAAAAACAGTGGGTTCCTGAAATCATTTTAAGTCGAAATATGCAAAAGGTAATTTTCTCAATTTCGCTTGCTCTTGGACTTATAACGGCTTTTATGATCTTTGCTCTTGTTTCTTTTTTACTGGCTTTAACTTTGCCAAGCTGCAATTAACTATGTCAATAATTAGTTCTGGCAAAAGGGCTTAAAGTTAAAAATACTAAATAATTTCTTAAACTATATCTACCTAGCGGTTACTCACATCAAGTTGGTTTAGGTCGTTTTCCAATTGTTCGTGCCACCTAAGTTGTTGCCTTCATCTGTTGCGTAGTCCAGTTCACCAGGGCGTTAAATTGATTGATTTAAAATAGTTTTAAACATCATTTCATTAAAAGAATGACTATAGTTATAGTGATATAAATATGTACAGTTTCTGAAGAGTTTCAGTTCATGTTACATCGATTTTGTTGGCAAAAACCCAATGTAATTTTTTTCCAAACGTTTATTTATTTATTTATTTTATGGGTCTTAATTTTTATTTCTCATGAAATGAAACGATCTTAAAAAATGGGCACGACTGGATCGCACAAAACTTGCTGTTGTAGCTAACAAATTTAACGTAGCTTGAAATAGACAATGTACATATTTATTGGTTCCATAACATTATGATATCATTAAAAAAAAGTTTTAAAAACAATTTAAAATATAAATGATTACTAAGAATTATAAATTAGTTATTTTATTAGCTAAAACAGATAGAGGTCAAAAAGAAGTATGCCATCTGATTTGCTTAATGAATATGAATTTATGAAAAAAATTCAAAAATCGTTACATGGTTTTCTTTTTGTTAATTAATTGTTTATATATAAAAAATCTTGAACATTTTTTAAAATAAAATTTGGTATGCCAACTTTTGGTATTAAATAAAATCGATTTTTTACAAAATTAAAAAAAAAATTCATTAGTCCATTTTCAAGAAATTGAATTGAAAAAATCCAAAAACTATTTTTTCGAAAATTTTTATATGCAAAATTGTTAAAATTGTAAGCGACCTTTTGTATAAAAATTTTGTTGGAAAATCGGTTGGATGACAGGTACCGCTAATAACCGTTATAATTTTTTTTTCTACCAAAATATTTATTTTAGTAATTTTAGTACCTCGTATTTTTTTTTTTTTTGAAAATCGTTAGAGCCGTTTTTGAAATAAATCAATTTTTGTATATTGGTTGTATGACAGGTACCGTTATTTTTTGAGCTAAAAAAAAAATTCAATTTCCCCTCTATGGAATCACATAAGAACCTTAAGTCCAAAGTTTGAAGAAAATCGCTTCAGCCGTTACGGCTGCAGGTCGAGGTACAGACAGATGGACATACGGACAGACAAACAGGAAGACAGAATTGCGTGACCCACTTTTTTCGCGTTCTCTATCATCGTAATGCTAGGGAACATTATTATCTCGAATTTGTTTTTTTTGCACGAGTCCTTAACTTGCCCTATATATACTACCATTGAACAATAACATATAGAAGTGGACATGGACACTGAACATTACTCAATCTACAAAGCGCTGCTGTGAATCGGTGGTGACAATACAAAGATAATATTTCCTTTTTTCATCATTGAATTTCCAAACCCATTAGGGATCAAAAAAGTCCTATTGTATTTTATTGAACACGGGCAGATTAAAAGGGATATTTTCGTCTGCCATAAAAGAAAGACAACAACAATAACAACCACTTCAGTTATTTTTTTGTCTGCGGTGTCAGCCAAGGTTGCACATTCGGTAGACAAAAAAAAAAAGGATTTGTAAGATTTTTTTTTTTAATTTTGTTTTCTATCGGAAAATTTAAATGTATTATTGGTGCTTGCTTGGAATTGGGGATGATGACGATTATATGCTTTAATTTTGTTATTTTTTTTAGTTCATGAGCTTAGCAAAGGAAGCATTTTTGTTTTAGGTACCTATAGGTATGTAATGTAGGTAGGTATATCATATTTTGTGTCTTGGTGAACTTTATGTTTAATAATAGATTGATAGAGACTTACAATTTTATTATTTACTTAGGTACCAACATATGTAGGTACCTATGTGGATATATGTACATAAATAGGAAATATAATATGTTTGAAGGTGGGTAAGTACCTATCTACCTATAAAGGCAGATATTGTTTTATGTAAATGTATACATGAATAAATAAAGGTTCTCAAAAATATTACAGTTTTTTTTGTTTCTATAAAGAGTTCTACAACATTATTCAAAAAAGTACGGGAAGGGGTTATTATGAAGCTTATTATTACCTCGTTCGCGTCGTAGTGAAGGAGTGTGATCGTTTGTTCTGTTATAATTTATTATGTTTTAAATTTTTTCTAACAAGTTAAAAATATTTAAGTAAAAGTTGTCCCACAGTCACCAGTCAAGACAAAAACAATGGGTTCCTGAAATCATTTTAAGTCGAAATATGCAAAAGGTAATTTTCTCAATTTCTCTTGCTCTTGGACTTATAACGGCTTTTATGATCTTTGGTCTTGTTTCTTTTTTACTGGCTTTAACTTTGCCAAGCTGCAATTTACTATGTCAATAATTAGTTCTGGCAAAAGGGCTTAAAGTTAAAAATACTAAATAATTTCTTAAACTATATCTACCTAGCGGTTACTCACATCAAGTTGGTTTAGGTCGTTTTCCAATTGTTCGTGCCACCTAAGTTGTTGCCTTCATCTGTTGCGTAGTCCAGTTCACCAGGGCGTTAAATTGATTGATTTAAAATAGTTTTAAACATCATTTCATTAAAAGAATGACTATAGTTATAGTGATATAAATATGTACAGTTTCTGAAGAGTTTCAGTTCATGTTACATCGATTTTGTTGGCAAAAACCCAATGTAATTTTTTTCCAAACGTTTATTTATTTATTTATTTTATGGGTCTTAATTTTTATTTCTCATGAAATGAAACGATCTTAAAAAATGGGCACGACTGGATCGCACAAAACTTGCTGTTGTAGCTAACAAATTTAACGTAGCTTGAAATAGACAATGTACATATTTATTGGTTCCATAACATTATGATATCATTAAAAAAAAGTTTTAAAAACAATTTAAAATATAAATGATTACTAAGAATTATAAATTAGTTATTTTATTAGCTAAAACAGATAGAGGTCAAAAAGAAGTATGCCATCTGATTTGCTTAATGAATATGAATTTATGAAAAAAATTCAAAAATCGTTACATGGTTTTCTTTTTGTTAATTAATTGTTTATATATAAAAAATCTTGAACATTTTTTTAAAATAAAATTTGGTATGCCAACTTTTGGTATTAAATAAAATCGATTTTTTACAAAATTAAAAACAAAATCATTAGTCCATTTTCAAGAAATTGAATTGAAAAAATCCAAAAACTATTTTTTCGAAAATTTTTATATGCAAAATTGTTAAAATTGTAAGCGACCTTTTGTATAAAAATTTTGTTGGAAAATCGGTTGGATGACAGGTACCGCTAATAACCGTTATAATTTTTTTTTCTACCAAAATATTTATTTTAGTAATTTTAGTACCTCGTATTTTTTTTTTTTTTGAAAATCGTTAGAGCCGTTTTTGAAATAAATCAATTTTTGTATATTGGTTGTATGACAGGTACCGTTATTTTTTGAGCTAAAAAAAATTCAATTTCCCCTCTATGGAATCACATAAGAAACTTAAGTCCAAAGTTTGAAGAAAATCGCTTCAGCCGTTAAGGCTGCAGGTCGAGGTACAGACAGATGGACATACGGACAGACAAACAGGAAGACAGAATTGCGTGACCCACTTTTTTCGCGTTCTCTATCATCGTAATGCTAGGGAACATTATTATCTCGAATTTGTTTTTTTTTTGCACGAGTCCTTAACTTGCCCTATATATACTACCATTGAACAATAACATATAGAAGTGGACATGGACACTGAACATTACTCAATCTACAAAGCGCTGCTGTGAATCGGTGGTGACAATACAAAGATAATATTTCCTTTTTTCATCATTGAATTTCCAAACCCATTAGGGATCAAAAAAGTCCTATTGTATTTTATTGAACACGGGCAGATTAAAAGGGATATTTTCGTCTGCCATAAAAGAAAGACAACAACAATAACAACCACTTTAGTTATTTTTTTGTCTGCGGTGTCAGCCAAGGTTGCACATTCGGTAGACGAAAAAAAAAGGATTTGTAAGATTTTTTTTTTAATTTTGTTTTCTATCGGAAAATTTAAATGTATTATTGGTGCTTGCTTGGAATTGGGGATGATGACGATTATATGCTTTAATTTTGTTATTTTTGTTATTTCATGAGCTTAGCAAAGGAAGCATTTTTGTTTTAGGTACCTATAGGTATGTAATGTAGGTAGGTATATCATATTTTGTGTCTTGGTGAACTTTATGTTTAATAATACTGATTGATAGAGACTTACAATTTTATTATTTACTTAGGTACCAACATATGTAGGTACCTATGTAGATATATGTACATAAATAGGAAATATAATATGTTTGAAGGTGGGTAAGTACCTATCTACCTATAAAGGCAGATATTGTTTTATGTAAATGCATAGATTTTGATGTTTGGGAAGTGCAAAGAACAACATTCGAGCAAGTAGGCTTTCCAGCTCTAGGCCCATTAATTAATATTACCATGTAATATGTAATAACCTGTTAATAAAAACTAATAATAATAAGAACAACTTTCATATTTTATTTGTAAGCAATTAATAACTAATTTGTTATTGATTTTTTCTGTTTTGAACAATTTGGTTTTGGTATAAAACTAAACTTTTTTCTTTTTAAGTTAATTTTAGGTGTTTTAATGTATAATGATAAACCACTTTACCTACATAGGTAAACATATTTAATTTGTAATTTATTTTAACTATTTTTTTTTTTTATACAATGTTCCTTAGTATTTATTAAGTTATAAAATCATAATATGCACACCTAAGGTGTGAAAAAAAGATTAAGCGTGTAGGTTGAATCGATAGACAAGGAAAAAATCTTATTGGAGAAGGGGGGTCTAATCTCCCCGTTTATGCAGGAGGTAAATTTATTTTTTTATTAGGTATCTTGAAAATTAATAGAATAATCCAGTTTTCAGTGTTTGACTTAAAATGTATAAGAAGTTTAAAAACAAAAATATGTAGTATCTGCCTACCTACTTCATTTTGAACAATAATTAAAAAAAGAAATTTTTTAAATTTTGAAATTTCCATTGGAAGTTATTGTAATTGGTGTGATTTGTCGATTTGAAAATGTTGACATATATTAACGTTTTGGGATCTCTAAGAATCAGAATCCGTCGTTTTTAGAAAGATGTCTGTATGTACGTTCGAGGTACTATTTACGTCACTAAATAATGAATATAGATATCGACTTTGGATGGATTTTATTCTACAGATTATAATGTCATAACGTGCTGAAAAGATTTTCTTACAAATTCAGCATACCATTTTTTTACTACAGCAATTTGAAAATTTTCCGGCTATGTAGAATATATTTATAAAAAAATTCAAACTTATTTCACGACATAAGGGGCCAGTTACGTATAGCGATTAGTAAAAACCATCAGTAAAAATTTTCTTTTAGATAATTTCATGTGTTAATATAAGATTTGAAACATAAAACTTGTAAGAATCGATGGCAAATCAATTAAATTTTTTTTTCTGGAAAAAAATAATACCAAGGAAGAATAATTTTCGCAAAAAAAGCATTTATTTATTTTGCTGATGGAAATTCGTTTTACTGAACAGCTGATTTCCAATTCACAAAAAATGGAACATTTCGTTTCAGTTTTTTTTTAAGCCCACGCCCACGCCCCGCACCCTCCCCTAATTTGCTTTAAATAAATTTAAATGAATTCTGTAATTCTGTCTCCCTATATAAACATTAATTCGTCCCCTAAAACGTCTGAAGTTTTATATTTGAAATCGCATGTCTTTTTGTAAATCCAATTTTGAAATTCATAACTTTGGTGATCAAAAACAAAAAATTGAATTTTAACACGACATATGTAGTCACTTTTGTCATTGTATTATATGAATATGTATTAGAAACAATCTATAAAAAACAATTTTTAAGCAGTTATTTCTCTACTTATAGACATTAAAAAAATATTTCTATTTAATTTTATTTTAATTTCAATAAATGTTATAAAATGTTTACTAATTCATTTTTTTAAACATGACTAAAGTGACTGCATGTGTGCCAAAATTCAATTTTTTCATTAATCATCGCCAAATTTATGAATTTTCAAAGTTGGGCTTACAAAGATACATGGAATTTCCCATATAAAACTTCAGCAGCGGAGGGAACAGTTTAACGGATATATAATGAGCTAAAATTTTACAGGATTATTTTCCATTTATTAACAACAAATTAGGGGTGTGTGCCATTAAAGTAAGGCAATGCCCTTAATATGGACCACCCTAATGTACATATACATAGTGTCCCATTAACAATGGTCCAAACTGAAACTGGTGAAACGCCAAGTCATGACCTATCAGAATTTAGGAACTTTTCCATATCGAACCATAGCAGTTCTCGAGTAACGGCTATTTTTTAAATCTGAAAAAATCTTACGTTAAACCAGTTTCTTACTCACCCTGTCCATAATTGATTTTGTTTTTTACAAAAACATTTTACAGTTATTAATTTAACCGAGTAAAATATTTTTCATTGACGTCACCATTTGCCAAGAATTCATTCATTCTTGAACTTTGCCAAACTTAATTTTTTACCTCAATATTCTCAAGAGCTACCTGAACAAAATTCATATGGCACAATAAAAGTTTTATCTTTCAAAAATTGTCTATTTTTCTGTTGTTTATAAAAAGATATAAAATTTGCCAAAGCTATGCTCAGATAGAAAGTTATAACCCTTTGATCCCAATGAAACAGGTTCAAAATCAAAACATTTTTGTTCAAATATTTCGATAAAATTAGAATTTTACGTGAAATATAACACTGAAAAAGCTGAAAAAGATTTATTTTTTGTTAAAAAGTTATTTATTTTTTGTTTGTAAAAAATTATGTAAGGTATGTACCTCCATAATAATTCGGAGGTTATTTTTTAATTAAACACATAAAAAAGCTAATTTCTAATTAAACCAATTGAAACACAATAAAAAAGGAGTGGTGAATAAAAATAAAGTGGGTACAAAACATTTATAAAAGTAATTTTTGGAACTATCAAATTAAACAATCTTTATGCTTATAGCAAAACTAGGTACCTACCTACGTTTACAAAATGTTAACATGTTAACGTAGGTACCTACTTACTTTTCTACAAATAATAAATCTTTACAATCGCGATTTACACAGATTTATACAAGAAAAAAAAAAATCAACAAAATTGAAGCATATAACTCATCGTCCCCAATTACATACTTGCGAGCAACAACACCACTTGCATTCAAAAAACAACTCTCACACTACCTCACCAGTCTACCTAACTTCCTTTATTTATACAAGAAAACAAAAAAACTAAATTGGAACATAAATTTCATCATCCCCAATTACATACTTGCGAGCAAAAAAATCATTTGCATTAAAAAAAAAAAACAACCCTCACACTACCAGTCTACCTACCTTCCATTGAGATTGGCATTGACTCATTGACAAACAATAATTATTTGTCATGTCCCCATAGTTCTTATCGAAATCCTATACTTACCTACATATACTTTCAATCGCATTCAATTTGTAACTCAAACTTTTTTCTTTTCTTTTTCAGGTAAGTCAATCACTTTAAAAATTGAATAAAAACACCACTAACCCGCATGGTAAGTTTCAAAAACATAAAGATTTAATTTTATAAAAAAAAAACTCCTGATTCAAGAAAAACAATTTTAACATTTTGGGTTTTTTTGTAACATACAAAAGTTTGGTTTTGTTTTCAAGAAGTAAAGGTATACATGATTATTTAAGTGAGAATACAAATAGAAAAGTTTCTTATTTTTTAATATGTATAGATAAAAATGCGCCTATCTCTTTTGGAATTGATACAAATCAATTCTAAATCCTTTAAGATACTTCGGAAAAGAGATATTTCTTCAACACAGAAGTATGTCCATGTCCTTGTCCATTCACGTCCCATCCAGTGTATGTGGAAATATGTACATATTTGGGTGCTATATAATGGAAGTGGTGGATATGGCCGAGCAATGCAGCCGTAATGGGTGTCTACACAACAAATTTTGACAGAAACGTATGAAACTAGGGATCGGTTTTACTCCATTGGAAGTAGACACAAAAGAAACAATTTTTTTTTTTATTTCTAAGGTGATTGGGCTTTAATAATAATTAATGTATAAGAGGATTTACTTTCCTTTTATTAATTATCCAAAGTCTTGTAAGCATACAATAAAGTGACAAAGCACTAGATTTATCCTTCTATATCCTTATTTCATTGAGAACACCTGATTACGCACAACGAGTTTAAATTGGCCTGCCTTTTTTTTATCCTGGCGGCTATGATGTATGTTCCCTACCTATTGGGAAAAATAACCGCAATTTTGTTTTAACTAAAATACAAAATATATGCTACCTATAAGACACAAAAACATACTTTTGAATTAAAAAATTTAATTATTTAATGAAGCAGCTCTTAATTTAAACTTTAAATCGAAACTTTTTCTTCTAAAAACACAAAACTGTGCGTAGAGATTGAATAACCACACCGAAAAAGACGAGACTTATTTACACGAGACAGCCGAACCGAGGCAGGACTGAAATTTTTCGATTTTGACGAGACCGAAACGAGACGAGACTTACAAAAGCTACGCAGATGCTCGTCTCTTGGGCCAAGCCTAAGAAATAAGGAGTGCAGTAGAAAAGTGATTGAAGTGACGAGTGAGTGAATTAGTATGCTGATTTTTAAAGTCCGATCCCTAGTATAACATGTACCTACAAGTAAAAAAAAAATCCAGGCAAAACTATTCCGTGGCTAGACGTTGTTGGTCGTGCATGCCGGTGCCGGGTTGAAAATCAGTAATTTCTTCCGCCTCCGTAGGGAGGTACTGGTCTTATTCTCTTTTAAGCACACTATAAAGTATGTTTTAATATAAAACTGGAAGGGTGCTGCTTTAATTATGTCTTGAGATTGCAGATAATGTCCCCGTTAGAGACATGCACTTGGCGATATTACTGGATAGGTAATTTAAATTTTGGTTTTGAGCCAAAGAATATAAAGTAAGGAAACATTATACAACATTGACAAGCCCCTGTGTTAACGGATCAATTTTTATTTTCAACTTGACCTACCAGGTCAAAAGCATAAGTTATAGTATATATATGTACCACAATAAAAGCTCATAAGCCGAATGCTATTACCAATCTATGGGAAAAGAATTATCCGGATCCGGAAGATAGCAAATTTATTTATTTTCTTCATTTTCCTTCTTTTGTCATCCTTTTGTCTATGGATATGACTGGCGGTCGTTGCAAAAGGATGTTCGAAAAAAAAACTAATACTATCAAGATACCAACTGCTGCAGTAAAAAGATGGTCGCTTTTTCTCGATGACAAAAGGCTTCGCTGTATGTAGTCTCTTAGTGGTGTTTGTGTGAAATGTGGTTCAAGCGATGCACAAAATCTGTCTGGGATTTATTGTGGTTTTCTGGTTGGGGTTTTCTTTTCGTTTTTCGTTCAATGTCCATGCCCAATACTAGCTGTATCGGGAATACGAGGTGTGGTAGCTGTGGCCAATGAATTTAAAAAGAACATATGTATTTTTGTCTGTTCCGATCTAGTTAGCACATAAAACAGTCGTCAACATCATTTATTTTAAGTTCATTGATACTGGTGTTTTAAAAAAAAAGTTTCTTTAAACGAATGAATATTTATTGAAGAATTTATGGAACTATGATTAATATGAGCATATTTTTGGAGATAGATTAATTATCTTTAACCGTAAGTAAGGATCTGACAATCCTAACTTTATATATTTACATAATCACTTTGCAAATAAACAAATTTTCTGAAACACATACTCTATGTCAAATATTTTTGTATTGGGTTGGGGTCGAAATACTGTATGTGGCAAAATACTGTATTCAAAATACTGTATGCCAAAATACTGTGTGTCAAAATTCTGTATGTGTAAAATGCTGTATGAGTAAAATACTGTATGTCAAAATTCTGTATAGCGAAATTCTGGCTGGTCAAAATACTGTATTTCAAAATTATGTACATCAAAATACTGTAAAAATGCTGTAAAAGAAATATCGTTTTGATAATGTAAAAAAGTGCGCGCGCACATTTTTACATTATCAAAACGATATTTCTTTTACAGCATTTTTACAGAACTTTGAAATACAGATTATTTATTAGAGGTTTTATACTGACGTCATAACTTTCTTATAACCACCTGAAACAATAAAAGGTCGAAATTGATAAAGAAGCAAGCTTCAATTGTTGATTAATATATGTCGGTACCTAGTTGGGAGCTAAGAGAAAAGAAGAGAGAGTAATTTTGCATAATAATATTTTCAATACAAACCTTTTTTGAATTCAAACAAAATTAATATACATATTTTATAATTTTATTCGTTTATTTATAAGGAAAGATCTATGATCCATGATTTCTTTTTCAAAAATATAAATTCATTCAAATATGATGTTTCAAAAACTTTATTTAGGGCTAATTTTTCAATAGTCAGATAAGCAGTCAATTAGTATTTAATCATCAGATAGAGCAAACATTCAATGCGGAATTGCATTATTACTTTTTTATGCATTTTTGCCAAATGCCTTCCAAACCCCACTACCTACACTTTATCGGTTCTATACAAAAATTAAGTACACGCAACAACCTTTTCACTGACCTATCACACATCACTGTTGAGTTGGTAGACCATTTACCAATGAGGAATTGCACAGTACAAGAGGTTAGGAAATTTGATAAGGATTAAAGAGGAGATACCGATGAACATTGGCTTTGAATGCCTGAATACTGTAATGAGAGGGAAACACAGAGCCAGGTAATTATTATTGTTTTTGATGCTTTGAAGCCAAATACCCCACGAGCCCCATGGTTTGAGCTTAATGGTCATATAATGTAATGAAGCACATATAATAACCTTTACAACGATGTATGACAGATTACTGTTGAGATGGTAGACTATTTGCCAATGAAGAATTGCACTATTTTTTTTTGCCGTTTTTGATGGCTTAATAACTATTTAACACCATTATTTACATCTTAACGGTTATATAACAATATGTAATAATCTTTTCAACGATGTACGACACTTTACTGTCGTTGGTAAGACAAGCTCCAAATGAAGAGTTGCATTACTGTCTTTTTCGGTGCTTTGAAGAGCAATATCTTTTGAACCCCATGGTTTATAGCCTAACGTCCATATAATTAATTGATGTACACGTCATTACCTTTCCAACGATGTATGACACATTGGTGTTGAGTAGGTAGACCAGCTCCCATACATTTTTGCCCATTCTCCTTTATCTGCTAATTGAGAATTCATATAAAGTTATTCATAGGAATAGATATTTTCAAAGTCAAACATTACTGTGTGTCAACATTGCTTTGAAATAAGCGTTAAATAAAATTAAAATTACTTTAGAAATTTTCGGTACACAAAAACAAAAACTTCAAAAACATACATATACAAACATAAATGAAAGTGACATTCAAATAAAAATATTCTATAGATTATTAACTTTCCATTGGAAGTTATTGTAATTGGTGCGATTGGTCGAATTGAAAATGTTGACATATCTTCACGTTTTGATGTCTCTAGAATCAGAATCCGACGTTTTTAGCAAGATGTCTGTACTGTATGTGTGTATGTACGTACGATTGGGGTACTTTTTTCGTCTACCAAATCTCGAAAACGAATAAAGATATCGACCTCGGATAAATTTTATTTTACAGATAATATTGCCATAACGTACTGAAAAGGTTTTCTAACAAATTCAATAAACCGTTTTCTTACTACAGTAAATTAAAAAGCAGCTGTAATATGCAATTTATCTAGACTATCTCGAGAAAGGAATACAATATTCACTTGAGACTAATTTTATCTTACACATAATTACACAATACCAGATGGGTAAATATTAAAAAAAAATTCAACAGACACTTATTTTTTAAACTAAAAAAAAACAGTTGAAAAATCATTTTCGTCTCAAACAGAAACAGTTTTTTTTAGACCAAAACAAAATAATTAAAATTCTTAACAAATGATTTTTAACTTAAATATTAAAAAAAAACAAAACAATAATATCGATTCCAAATTCTTACCAAAAATGTATACTTATACCATCTAAATGTTGAGTAATTTTGAGATTTTTACAAACCACCCTTTAAAAATCTAAAAAATCAAAACGTTGCAAGAAAAAACTTTTCAAAAATGTTTTAATTCAAAAAGTTCTTACCAGCAAAATCGCTTCAAAATCAAAATTTTGCATATGACACTTCATTTTTGCATTTTTATATTCTTTGAAACCATGTTTTTTTTTTAAGTATTTTTGGTATTTTTTTTTAGCCAATAGTCTGTTTTGAAATAATTGGCTTAAATAATTAATACCTCCATACCGAGAAGAGTTAGGAAAAAAAGTTTTATAAGTAAGATTCTTAGAATTTTGTAAGCTATTTACAAAAAAAAATATAAACATTTTACAATTATAAACAGCTAAAGTACAAAATATAGGCAATGCCACGTTATGCGCTGTATCTCTATATCTATACCTACCTTTATACTGATTATCCCAAAACCCAAAGTTATTACACTATATAATCTATAATTATGTAATATAATACTCTACCAGCCACCACTTAGGTAAATATGTTTTCAAGTGCACCAATGGGAAGTTACTAGTATGGGTCGACCCCAGACTCATTTTTTTTACTCAATTGAAAAATTCAATTTTGCTATCCGATTGTTAAGGAGCCAAAAAACTTTATTCTTTCAGTTAATAACTGACTCTTTAACTGGCTATTGAAAAATCGGCTCTTAACAATATTTTTTTTTTCTTCTTAAGTTCTTTTGGTCCCAAAAACTCTACCAGATTTTTTTTTTTAAACCACGAAAGTGCAAAAAACACCTCAAATACATATTTTGGTGTATTTTGGACTTTTGTGCTACTTGAGAGTTTGGTTTAGTGTCAAAAAGGTAAACAATAAACCTAGAGGAATATTGGATGCAATTTCGCTCTTTTACAATGGCGAATTGACTATGTTAATTCGAAGCAAAAAGCCTCACTTTTATTTTCTTTAAAAACAACGAAAAAACTGTAGTACACTGGGGCGTATCCCCACTTTTTATTTTATCGATTTTTTAATAAATAATCCTCATTTTTTTTTTTGTGCACCTTGCCTTGTACTTAAAAAAAATAACCCTAGGTTTGGTTAGGTTGAAGTGGCTGCCAGCAAGGGACTGACACACTTAGACCATAAGTTGGTCCGTTGTGATACCACGTGAATCTAGAGAGATTTTCTCCCCGCTCGTTAAAACCAGTTGGAGCTTCTAATGAAGCGTGCGAGACTACTTATGTCTATGTTTGTCAGATCACTAGGATCATTGAAGAAGAAGTCTCCGAGATGGAGCCTACGTCTTTTAGATTGACAGGGCATGTGCAGAGAAGATGAGAAACAGATTCTTCCTCCTCTTCATCCATACAGCTCCTACAAAAATCGTTTGCGAAAACTCCAAGCCGCTTTGCGTGCTTGCCTATAAGACAGTGCCCGGTTATGACACCAATTACGGAGCTGATATGCAATCTGTTCAAAGATATCAAACACTAAGAGCGCCTCACATCTAGCGTAGGCCAGATCTGTTTTGTCGCCAGGCAAGTGGTTAAGTTGTTCCACCTAAGGTTTGTTCTCCTTAAAGCTTCTTGCTTCAGCAAAAATTTGCATGTAGCTATAGGCATACCGGTGTCTACCTTTTCAGGTAAAATAGGTAGTCTTGTTCCAACTTTGGCGAGTTCATCAGCTTTACAATTACCCGGAATGTCCTTATGGCCCGGTACCCAACAAAGGAGAATTTGGAACTGCTGCGCCATCTCTATAAGAGATGATCGACAGTAAAGGGCTGTTTTAGAGTTTGTAGAGACACAGTCGAGAGATTTTATGGCAGCTTGGCTGTCTGAGAAGATGCGGATATCAGAAGTAAATATCACGTTTTCTTTAAGCCAAGATAAAACTTCTTTTATCGCCAAAAGTTCCGCCTGAAACACGCTACAATGGTCTGGAAGACGAAATGCGAGACTTAAATTTAATCTTTCTGAGTACACGCCTCCACCAACCCCATCCTCGGTTTTTGAACCGTCCGTATAAAAGTGAATCGAGTCGTCTTCCAAGAATGTCACGTCCTCCCATGTGGATCGGGAGGGTATGGCAACTTGAAAATTGTTATCGAAACGGAATTGTGGGATGGTGTAGTCAATTATACTTGGAAGTGATCTGTATGAGTTCAGAATAGCTGAGTGGCCTATTTCATTATTGGTCCACTGTGAAGAGGCTTTAAGACGGATTGCCGAACTCGCTGCAGTTTGTTTACTAAATATATCGAGGGGTGTCAGATGAAGAAGAGTGTCCAGTGCCGCGGAGGGAGTAGAACGAAGTGCTCCACTTATACACATGCAAGCTGATCTTTGGACTTTACTAAGTTTACCGCGGTTAACCGCTATATCTAGAGCTGTCCACCATACTGCCACCCCATATGTTAGAATCGGTCTAATTACCGAGATGTATAGCCAGTGAGTAATACGGGGTTGGAGTCCCCATTTGCTTCCAATGGCTTTCTTACAAGAGAAGAGTGCTACTGTGGCCTTCCGAACTCTTTCTTCTATATTAGGTTTCCAACTTAACTTCTTATCTAAAATAAGACCCAGATATTTAGCTTTGTCGGAGAATGTTAGTGGAATTCCTTTAATGGTGGGAGGATCTATGTGTGGAATTTTATATTTCCTGGAGAAGAGGACAAGATCAGTTTTTTGGGGGTTGACACCCAGTCCACACCGTTCTGCCCAGTCTATTAGCTTGTTTAAGGCATTTTGTAAGAGATCCTTTAAGACAATAGGATACTTACCTGATACGGCGATAGCAACATCGTCCGCATAGGCAATCACTCTGTAGCCCTCCGCTTCCAGGCTTGTAAGCAGTTCGTTTACTACAAGGTTCCAGAGAAGGGGAAATAGAACACCGCCTTGTGGCGTACCTCTACTGACTGATCTTTTTGCAGAGAAATCGCCCAGTTTTGAATTGATAATCCTGCTTGTCAGCATTTGATTGATCAGTTCACCAAGCGAACTGTCTACCTTCAGACATGACAGTGCAGATGCGATTGCAGATGTGTCGACATTGTTAAAAGCGCCTTCTATATCTAGGAAAGCCACCATTGTATATTCTTTATGGTAGAGGGAATATTCGACGGTGCGTACCAAAGTATGTAGTGCCGTTTCCACCGATTTCCCTTTGCAGTACGCGTGTTGAGACTGAGACAAGAGTCTCGTATAAATACTGGTACGTAAGTGAAAATCAATCAGTCGTTCAAAAGTTTTGAGAAGGAATGATGATAGACTAATAGGTCTGAGATCTTTCGGATTAACATGGGAGCATTTACCTGCTTTGGGTATAAAAACAACTTTTACTTCTCTCCATGAACTAGGAATATGAGCCAAGTTCAAGCAGCTATTAAAGATTATTTCTAAAATAGGCAGCATTATACATGAGCTCATTTGAAGTTCGGCTGGTATTATGCCGTCTGGTCCTGGAGACTTGTAAGGTTTGAAGCTGTTGATAGCCCACAACAATTTTTCTCTTGTTATCAAACCTTGTGGAAAAGTTAGATTATTGTTAGATCTAATGTGATCAGTACTGTTTAAAGTTTGGGAGCTACCTGGAAAATGAGTATCTAATAGCAGATTGAGTGATTCTCTGCAAGTATTTGTCCAAGCGCCGTCAGCATTTTTCAAACAGCTGGGCATTGCTGGACTGGTTGAGAGGATTTTTCTAAGTCTTGATGCTTCTGAGGTTTCTTCTACTCTGCTACAGAAGGCTCTCTAAGAAGCGCGTTTAGATTTCCGCAATTCTTTTTTATATGATTTTAGGGCCTCTTTATAGGATTCCCAGTTTGAAACTGCTCTTGTGTTTTTTGCTCTATTGAAGAGCTTCCTACAGTTTTTTCTGAGAGGCTCAAGCCCTGAGGTCCACCAATGTGGTTTTCCTTTTCCCCTTTTTTGAATAAGTGGACAGGAGATGGCCATTGACTTATTTAAGGCTAACGTGAGGTCATTGACTTTGGTGTCAAGTTCAGTCGTACTAGAGGGAGGACTTAGAAGTTCAGGTTTAATTAAACTATCAAGTGTTTTCCTGTATTTGGACCAATCAGTTTTCCTGAAATTTCGAAATTCTGGTCGGGTAGTGGGAACTTCAACATTCAGACTAAACTGAATGTATCTGTGATCGGAGAACGAATGTTCTTTTGAAACTTTCCAATTCATAATAGATTAATGAATAGTGTCTGAGACTAGAGTTATGTCTAGTACCTCTGGTCGGTTTTTAGTAACAAATGTGGGTTCGTTCCCAACGTTACTTACTATAAGGTTAGTACTTAAGATATAATCGAAAAGAGACTCACCTCTATCATTGATGTCAGTGCTGCCCCATACTGTATGATGGGCGTTAGCGTCACTTCCAATTATTAGGCGGATTTTCTGCCGTTCTGCTTCAGTGACTATACTTTCCAGTGTATTACTGGGAAGAGGGCCAAGGTGGTCATGGCCGAGATAAGCTGACACTAGCCAGTACATGCCGTTTGTCGTTTTTAGCCTGGCTGCGGTTATATCTCTGTCGCTGAAATGAGGGAGTAAATATACATTAATGCTACTTTTAACGAGTATGCAAGATCTAGGTTCACCTTTATCTGACGCATACAGTAAGTAGTATCCAGGAGTTCCGAGTCCCTTAACCAGGGATTTGACAATCCATGGTTCTTGGATCAGAACGATATCTTCATTCCCCCTGGATAGACGGAGAAGAAGAGAGGCCGAAGCTTTAATGGAGTGTTGGAGGTTAATCTGGACTAACTGCAGCATTTTGGCTACATTTAGGCAGACCAGCCTCCACCACCGTTTTATTAACATCTTCCGAGTCAGAAGAGGAGCCCAAGAGCTCATCCTCACTCAGAAGAACCATGTTTAGGTAGTCTTCAGTCTCCATTTCGGTCTGACTGTCAACGTGTGTAGAGGAATGAGCTGTAATAGAGGATGTCCTGGATGCATCCTCTTCCAAACTAGGGAAGGTTATAGATGCAGCCGGGTTCCCAACCACAGGTTCAGCCTCAAGAGGGTGTGGAGGCTCGCATTCCGCGATCACCTCATCTTTTTTATATATTCGTAAGGTAATCGTCTCAAAACCAAACCGAATCACACCTTGAGTCTGCGCCAAGGGGGCAAGGGATTCCTTATTGACCACGACGATCGCGCTCCTATAAAGACCCCTTGCCTCCTCCAGCTTTGCGTCTTATGAGTCGGCAGGGATGGATTGCTGAGTTTGATTACCTGGAGAATATCATCCATGCAGGAAGGTTCAGCTGGAATCCAAGTGCGAGCTCTTGGTCTGCATTTCGCACCTGGCCAGATTTCACCTAGCCTACTAACAGCAAGCTTGTACAGATCACAAGATCTCTGATCGTCACAAACGATGAGTTTGACATGTCCTTGATGCCAACCGCCATCGCTTGTGATCGGAGGTGGTCCCGGGTTCTCCTTCATAACACTTAAGAAGCCAGCCGAGAGCTTCAATTTTGCCACCTGCCACCGATCAGAAGAAATCGTGTCATCTATATCGCTCCTGTCGATAACCGCAATCACGATTTTACCCTTTAAAATGTCCCTATAAGAATTAGCGGGTTTAGCGGGTCCGCTATTTGGATTGAGGGGAGTGCTGGTGTTATGCACTCTGGGCCGTTTGGGTACCGGTGTGGCACCCTCCATAGACCTTTCTCGCTTTGACGTAGAGTCGCCGCTGGTCTGTGCATTAGCAAGAATGCGCTTTGCCCACTCAATTCTAACGTCATGCTGCGACGTACCTCCGGGCTCATCAGAGCTCTTCAGTATCCTCGAAGCATTACGTTTATCCTTATACAGATTTTTAGATGGTCTGTACCGTGTTTTTCGTTTTGCCGTACCCGGAAGAGAACCCCCCCCCCAGCACTGGAAGGGCCATAAGGGCCATGCTTCACAACCACAGCAGCACTTGGTTGGATTTCCTTTCGGGACGGTTGCCGAGGTTCACTCGCAATAGTAGTAGCGGGACCATTATTCACAACCCCACTACTACTGGATTTAGGTACAGCTACCTTTTCACTTCCCTCGCTGCGAGGTGCATCAGATGAGGGATCACGATTAGCCGCAACCTCCCCACTGATACACAACACAGGAGAAACGACAAACAGCGCTGGCGCCGTGCTGCCGCCCGGTTTAGAAGAAGAACCGGTCTCACAACTATCTATCCTTTTGTTTTTTTGTTTGTTTTTGTTCATTTTGTTCCCACGAGAGGCGAAGAAAGGGTGGTCCATCTGTACAGAGATTCGCATATACAGATAAGGCTAGTTTAATCCGGAGGTCGCCAGGTATCCGGATACTCCGTTAACGACTGAGCTAGTATTTTTAATTGGGCCCTCAGCCAGGCTGATCCCGGGCACGGTACGTATAACACCATTGATCCAGCCCAATAGGAAAGGTAGGGGTAGGGTAGGATATAGAAGGGGGAAGGATTTCAGACAGCGTCATCTCCATACTGAAAAGGAAGGAATGGTTGCAGGATTCCGGACATATTTTTCACCGTACCGTCAGTGGGAGAGAACGACAGACAGCTTCATCGCCGTACTGTCGCGAGAAGGATGATATCGGGTGAGAGAAAGCCGAACAGCGTCATCGCCGTACCGTTGTGGAAGCTTTAGGAGAGGAGGGGTAGTAGCGCCGGACAGCGTCAACGCCGTACCGTCGAGGGAGGGGAGGGAGGGGTAGAAGGAGAGGAAGGGTACGAGGAAATTGAAGCGCCCTTTCGTTTCAGGACTCATCTGGTGAGTTAATCTCGAGACTCATTGACCTTACTCAGCTTCTACAACTCGACAAGTTTGACGCTCGGGTAGAAGAAAATAACCCTAGAATTCAAGAAAGCTAACGCGACGGCTCAGGTCAACTAGCACTAACACAATTTAAAGTAAAATAAATTTGGAGTATGTATATAAATTAGGAAACAAAACTTATTTGTCAGTAATGCTGAATAGATATTAGCCGTGCTTTTTTCAGAGAGTGTATAGCAACTAGGCAAATTTATACTGAGTTGCTATACACTTTTTCATTAAATGGCTAATGTTTATTTCATCTTTCATAATAATCTTGCTGTTAGTATTGTTCTCATTTACAGTTTTTTTTTTTTTTGTTTTCCCTGTAGTTAGCTGGACGAGCTTAATGAATTTATTTAAATAGTTTAAAAAAGTTTTAAAAAAGACATTCTCAATTCATAAATTCATTCATTATAAATAGAATTTAAAAAAATGGGCACGACTGGATCGCACAAACTTGCTCTCGTAGCTAACAACTTGGACGTAGCTTAAAATTGTGAATGTGCATATGTGGATAGATTACTATAATTTACTATAAATTTGTTTTTTTGATAGCTTAAACAGATAGAGCTAAAAAAAAAGGATGCCATCTGATTTGTTTGATAAATGTGAATTTACGAAAAAAAAAATTTTAAAAATCGTTAGAGCGGGTTTCTTAAAAAATAATTTTGTATATATAAAAATTCTTGAACATTTTAAAAAATAAAATTTGGTATGCCAGCTTTTAGAACTAAATAATTTAGAATTTTACACAAAATTTAAAAAATATTCATAGACCTGTTTTCAAGATGTTGAATTTTCAAAAAAAAAAAATCAATATTTTAAAAATCCAAAAATTATTTTTTCAAAAAATTTAATTTTATATGCTTAATTGTTGAAATTGTAAAGGACCACTTACACAAAAAATTTGGTTGAAATCGGTTTATTTATTTTATTTCGTTAAGTACTAACGATACATTTTTTTTTTTTTTTAATTATAACAAAAAAAAGAAAAATGGATTATTATGACTACAAAATATTTTTCTTAAGTTAAGTGATTTTACATTGTCATTGCTGGAATCAATTATATTTGAATTTTTATTGTAAATATTAATTAAAAGATTTAAAGGACTACTAGCACCGTAGTTTGATCTACTGTAAATGTTAGAAATTGGCAACTGCCTTCTCAAACTGTGCTGACTAGCAATGAAATTTAATCGACAGAGGATCAATGGAGCTGAAATCGATCCATTGATTATCCCGACAATAAAACAAAATTGAAGATACGCTCTGTGACTCGTTAATGATGGAAGATTTATTAGTTGAATACGTTGAGCGTAAGTAGGCAAGATTCGACCATGGTAGAAATCTTAAGCAAAATCTCATAAATCTTCTTTGAACGGACTCCAATCTATTTATACTTACTTACTTTTGATGGCGCTCACAGCCCAGGATAAGCTTCGGCCTCAACTAACAGGCCCCTCCAGCCAGCTCTGTCCCTAGGTAGCCGCTTCCAGTTGCGCACACCGAGTGCTTTGATGTCGTCATGCACTTGATTGCGCCACCTGTTATGGATTCTTTCTCTGCTGCGTACCCCATCGGGGTTGGATTCAAAGACTCGTCGGGCAGGTGCGTTGCTGCCCATACGCTCCACGTGCCCCAGCCATCTCAGCCGCTGTATTTTCAGCTTTTTGACCAGGTCAACGTCGCTGTATAGCCCGTATAGCTCGTCGTTGAATCTTCTCCTCCATACTCCTTCGATACACACCGGACCGAAAACAACACGAAGAATCTTCCTCTCAAAGCACCCTAGCAGATTTTTATCCGAATCTTTCAGTGTCCATGCTTCTGACCCATAAAGCAGGACCGGGATGATAAGGGTCTTGTATAAAGTCTCCTTGGTTCTCTGAGAGAGGGCCTTACTACTAAAATGCCTTCTTAGACCGAAGAAACAGCGGTTGGCAGGAGTAATTCTTCGCTTGATCTCTGCACTGATGTCATTCTGCGATGTAATAGTGGAGCCCAGGTAGACAAAGTCCTTGACAACTTCGAAGTTATATCTGTCCATCATGATATTTTGCCCGAGTCGACGATGTTGAGATTCCTCTCTCGATGACAGCATAGTATATGCTTGTCTTGTCCTCATTAACCGCCAATCCCATCTAGCCGCCTCGGATTCAATGCCCCTGCCACAGCTCGCTTCGTTCTGCCGACAATGTCTATGTCATCCGCATATGCAAGGAATTGAACGGACTTTTGATAGATTGTACCGCTGGTGTTGACATGTGCGTTGCGTACAATGGCTTCAAGAACGATGTTGAATAGGTTGCATGATAACGCGTCGCCTTGCCTCAATCCTTTCTCAACATCAAAGGAATCGGTGGTGTTCTTACCAATTTTGACGGAGCAGCGAAATTTCTCCATCGTCATCCTGCACAGGCGGACGAGCTTGGCAGGGATGCCGAGACTCGACATGGGTCTGTATAATTCGTCCCTTTTCACGCTATCATACGCGACTTTAAAATCGATAAAAAGGTGGTGTGTATCGATCTGGAATTCCCGGGATTTTTCTAAAATCTGTCGGAGTGTGAACATTTGATCGACGATTGACTTGCCTGGCCTAAAACCGCACTGATAGGTGCCGATCAGATCGTTGACAAAAGGTTTTTAGCGGTGTCACAGGATGGCCGACAAGATTTTATAAGCGGCGTTTAGGAGACTTATTCCTCTGTAGTTGGTACATTTCAGAACATCTCCCTTTTTATGGATGGGGCACACTATACCGAGGTTCCATTCATCGGGCATACTTTTCTCCGACCAAATTTTGCAGATGAGCTGGTGTATGCTCATAGCCAATTCATCTCCCGCTGATTTAAATAGTTCGGCTTGTAAGCCATCCGCACCAGCAGCCTTGTACGACTTACGTTTGGATATCGCCAGCCGCACTTCGTCCAAGTTGAATGGAGCGTTCTGCCTATTAGCGGCATCTTGGCTGTCTTCGCCGTTAAGCAGTCTAGAGAAGTGTTCTTTCCAGATCCTCAGCACTGACTGTGTGTCTACTACCATATTCGCACTCTCATCTCGGCAGGCTTCCGTTCTAGCCTTGAATCCTTGGGTGGATCGCTTCACCCGCTGATAAAATTTTCGAACATCTCCCCTACCGCAAGAACCCTCAATAGACTCTACCGCCCGCTTCTCGTGCTCTCTCTTTTTCCTCCTGAGAAGTCGGCGTTCCTCTTTTCGTTTGAGCCCGTAGAGCTCCCGGGCCACTCTCTCAGCAGCTCTTGTTCGAGTCTGCAGCATTGCCTGGTAGGCCTCGTCCTTAGCTGCAATGCGCTAGCCGGCACTCTTCATCGAACCATCTATTTATATGAACCGCATAATATGGCGCCCATACAACACAACCATACTCTTACAAATAAGACATAAAGAGTTTTTCTAGCAAATCTTTTAATAAAACCGAGAGTCCTGTGAGCTTTTTTAATAATGTAGTCAAAATGGTCAATAAAAGTTAATTTTGAGTCCAAAACTATCCCAAGGTCAGTAAAACTGGACAGGTTACTAAGTGGTGACAAATCAATTACATAATTATAAACAGTCACATTTTTCTTGCGTGTAAAACACATTGTTTTACACTTGTCAATATTTAAAACTAAACCATTAATATTGCATCATTCCCAGCCCAGAAACTTTGCAGGTCTTTTTGTAAAAGATCACAGTCTTCTACAGAGTTGATTGTACGAAATTTTTTTACATCATCGGCATATATAAGAGACATAGAATTAACTAGGACGGACGGAAGATCGTAAATAAATAGTACAAATAGTAATGGGCCAAGATGGCTACCCTGAGGTACACCGGAGTTAACAGTTAAACATTTAGAACGTCCACTCTTAAAAACAACACTATATAACCTATCTTTGAGATATAAAGATATCCATAGTACAAATCTGTCGTTGAGACCCATATTTTGCAGTTGTTTTTAAAAGTATATGGTGGCTAAGTTTATCAAATGCTTTACTAAAGTCAGTAAAAATACAGTCAACTTGTTGTTTTTTCAAACGCGTCAATACAAAATGTAGTAAACTGTAACAAATTTGTTATAGTGGATTTCTTTTTAACAAAGCCATGTTGGTTGTCACGGAGGAACAGTGAAAAGACAAAATATCACAGATAATAGATTCAAACATTTTGGGTATAGCAGATAGTTTAGCAATTGGTCTATAATTTAAAACCAGATTTTTGTTACTTTACCGGAAACTACCAGCTATTTATAGACTGATTGAAAAGTAAAAATAACGGATACGACATATATTTTGCACATTTTTTTAACATGAAAGCGGGGAAACCATCAGGACCAGGACTTAAACATTCATCTAATTTTTTAATATACTGAAATAAAGTTGCCTCAGTAATAGTAATCAATCGAATTAAGATGTTAAAACTCATTTACAGCAGGAGTATTATTTGTATCGCAAGTAGATACTTCAAAAGCACTCTGAAAATATTCGGCAAACATATTTGCTATTTCCTCTGGGTAGTGACTTTCTGTATTTTGATAACACATATTAGTTGGGTAGCCATCAGATTTTCTTTTACAGTTGATATATTTCCAGAAATTTCGCGAGTTAGATTTCAGTTCTAGAAATAAAGTCCGAATAAAGAAAATTAGAGTAGTTAATAAATTCATCTCTTAGTATAGCATAATCATTTTGTGACTCGACGCTCCAGGATCGATTCAACTTCACCCAAGCCTTGTTTCTTTTATTTTTAAGAGTTTTAATATGTAGATCAAACCACGGTGGAGTGTTATTCAAAGGCCTTATTTTCCGTAGCGGAATGGTTTCTAAGAAACAATCAAATAAAATTTTATAAAAACTAATGACCATTTCATCAAAACTGACGTTAAAAAATAAAATATTCCAGTTAATATCATCCAATAAACGATAGAGTTCAGAAAAATTACATTTTTTAAAGTTGAATTCATGCATATTCTTACAATTAAAAATTACATTAATGATATTTAGATTTCATGAAATAGATAATGCAGAATGATGTGGATCTTCCTCAACGAGTTTTGTATCAGAAAGTAACGCAGTTTATATTTATTTATTCATCGATGGATACATAATCTGTTGATTCACAAAATCAGTGTATAAGACATCGAATTGCATTCTTTTTTCCAAAAAAGATAAGCAAAAATTTGTAAAAAGGCACAAATTAGTTGAAGTGGAGCGACCACTACAAAATCCATGCTGTCTCGTAGTTATTACATTTTTTACTGCAAAATTGAGCCTATCGAAAACCAACTTTTCAAAAAGTTTTGGAATTCCTGAAAGTTTTGAGACTGGTCTATAGTTTTGTATTAAGTGGTGCTTGAGGCCACTTTTATTAATAGTACTTATAGAAGATATTTTCCACTCTCTACTCTAATAACAGAAAGACACCAGTATGAAGCGATCTATTAAAAACTGTTTTTAACACCTTAGAAAGTGACTCAGCACAGTTGGATAGTAAAAGCGGAGGAACCAAATCTACTCCAGCTTTTATATTTAAATCAAGACGAGTTAAAGCGTCAAACACTTCTTGATCTAAAATATTGAAATCTATCTAGAATGGATGTCACTATACAAGTTTTCACTATTAGATATAATGTCTATATTATAGTTTGATTGAAAAAAATAAGCAAAGAGATTACATGTAGTTTTGGTATCATGAGAGCTCGCACCTTCAAACTCCATAGAATAAGGGAATGCAGAGCTTTTGCGTTTTGAATTCAAAAACACCCAAAAAGATTTACTATTATATTTGATTTTCCTTTCAACTGAACTTATATATTTTGAATATAGAAAATTGCAATTGCATAAAATAAGCTCTATCTTCAGGCCTGATACCTTACATCTTTTCAAAGCCTTGTTTTTAACATTTTCAAGATTTTTAAGCCTTTTGTTGAACCAAGGAGATTTAAATGACGATCTCTTTTTAACTGCAGGAACAAACATCTGAACACCCTTAAACAAAAGCTTCGAAGATGGTATACATCTGACCCAATGATTTACCTGCTATAACATATTCCCAATTTATAGAATTATAATAATTACTTAGAGAAATGAAGTCAGCCTTCTTGTTATTAAAAGAATAACAATTGTCTGCACTTATAAGTTGAAAATTATAAAGTTCAAGCACGACAAAAATAGCTTTGTGATGAATTTGATTTCTTACCAAAGGAAAGTCTGATTCAAAAACCATACATTTTAGATCTTTAAGAATAAATACAAGGTCAAGAAAACTATTTAAACTATTTTTTATATGATTAATTTGTATTAATCTTAAAAAAATTATCAACTAATTCAATTTCCACATCCTTAGAAACGTTAAATGGGACAAGGATTTGCTCATCTTCTAGATAACGCCAATAAATGTCACCAAGGTTAAAATTTTCAAAGATACATGGATATTGATTAGACACTAATCTGTTAAATAAATTATTAACATTAGAAACAAATTGAACATACAATTCTAAACTGCTCTTAGGTCTAATATAATTAACAACAAAACAACATTCAACCCTATTTGGATTATATAAAATATTCTCAGAACTAACAAGAACGCATATTATGTAATTGTTTACTATTAGTTCCATCAGAATTATTGAGGTCAGAAAAGTAAACAAGGTCTAAAATTTTACCAAATTGGTTTTTGACATTGCTTAATTGATTAAGTCCAAATGAAGTCATTCTATCGATAAAAAGAACTTCATTGTTGCTCGACGCATTAACGGCATGATAACATTCATGTTCCGATGATTTAGTCCTTTAAAGATTTGGCAAATTAAAGTCGCCAATAACAAAAAAATCATCAGAAGGTTCAATCTTGTCATTTATAGATTCCAAGCAGTCGATAAGTTTATTGTAGACATCACTGCTAGAAGAAGGCGGGATATAGCAAACAACCACATATAAATGACCAGACGGAGTTGATCTTTTCACACAAATAATTTCGAGGTTGGAGTCCAAAAAATCGTCGACGAGATTACAAAATAAATTATAACGAATGGCTATTAACAAACCTCCACCAACAGTAGCTATATTGGGGTCACTATGACGATCACGACGAAAAATTTGAAAATTGGAATCAAATAGCAAAAGATGAATTCAGCCAAGTTTCTGTGAGTATAAGAACATCATGAGGAATATTATTTACATTATTATAGACCTTGTTGGTCTTTGTCCGGGGGCCGTTTACATTCTGGTGTAGCCGTTAACGAGAAATTTGAAAACCAAAAAATCGGTTCTATGACAGGTACCGTTAATAACCGTTACAAACATTTTTTTTCTACCAAAATATTTATTTTAGTAATTATAGTAGCTCGTAATTTTTTTTCTAAATCGTTAGAGCCGTTTTTGAAATAAATCAATTTTTGTATATTGGTTGTATGACAGGCAGTGTTGCCGGAGAAAAATTTTTGGAAGGTAGTACTTCAGCCAAAAAAGGGGAGTATTTTGAAAAAGATAGTAGTACAGACCTAAGACTTCCAAAATAAGTTTGTGAACACATTTTTTTTTAAACTTTATTTAAAATCATCAAAAAATAAATTTAGTTAAAAAAAAAACAAAACATAAATAAATAATTTATTCTAATAACAAAAGTAGTATAATGCAAGTTTACTTTGAATTATTCTTACAATGAATAACAATATTTCAAGCATTAATTTAACAAAACATTTCTCTAAGTAACAATAAGAGCTTGATTATACAGTTCGTTTTTTCGTCCGTTTCGTCTTTCGTGTTTTTGACAGGCACGAACGTTCATGATTACATGGTTCGCGAAAATACGCACGTACTTCCTTTCGTTGTTTTGAAGTTCAAGGAATTTGGGGTTGTTTTGTGTGAAAATAATCAGCAGTAATAAATAAAAATATTTTGTGATCTCTTCTTTCACAAATTGACTCGTATATTAGGTATGTTCAATTACGAATAACAATTTTGCCATTCATTCATTTTTGTTGTATCGTTTTTTGCTTACATCGATTAGCATTGTAGTTGCCAAATCAGAAACGTCAAAGTCAAACCTGCTTTTGTTACTGCCTTCCCTCTACATTTCTACTCCCCTCACCCAAGCTGTCAAAAAGACGAAAGACGAAACAACCGAAAAAATGAATCGTGTAATCGGGCACTAAATTAAATACCGAATTAACAGATGAAAATTCCATGAAGCCAACGAAAAACCAAAAAGGAAATTTCCTTTAAGACGACAGTTTTGAAGATAAATGTGCTGTTAAAGCTGCATTAAATTTAAAGTGAATTAAATTTATTTCGGTTGACATAAAACTTTGCTGCAAGTGTTCTTAAACTTCTTATTTCTTACTTATTTTAGGTCTTTAAAAATAAATAGCAGTACCCATGTGAAAGGAGGAGTACGGAGGTGTTGAAAGTAGTAAAATACTCCTATGGGAGTACTTTCGGCAACACTGATGACAGGTACCGTTATTTTTTGAGATAAAAAACAATTTCAATTACCCCTCGAGGGAAACCCATAAGAACCTAAGTCCAAAGTTGGAAGAAAATCGCTTCAGCCGTTTAGGCTGCAGGTCGAAGTACATACAGACAGACGGACAGACAGACAGACAGACAGAATTGCGAGACCCACTTTTTTCGCGTTCTCTATCATCGTAATGTTAGGGAAAATTATTATCTCGAATTTTTCTTTTTGCACGAATCCTAAATTTGCCCTATACTACGTATATCGCAAGTTAAAATGAGTATATGTTATAAAAAGATATTTAAGTACCTAGTTAAAATGCTGATAAGGTTTTAATTTTGTATGTACATACATAGAATAAAAAAAATCTTATTTAGATGGAGTACGTGTGTTATTTTCTAAAACGATCAAAACTTATTTTAGTTAAGTTAAATTTGTATAGTTTCTTATCAATTCAAAAATTGTGTGATACATCAAAACTACATACTTATGTATATATTGGCGGCGTTGCTTTGCATTGTGATAAGAAAAGTGTTTTGCTATTACTTTTCATTAGTCAGAGATTTTCCTATGCAGACCTAAATAATATTACCGAAAAAACATGGTTCGTTCTTATCAATTTGAATTTTGAAGGCCACTTAACTAACAAAAGTCTACGAAAAAGGAATGTTTACGATGTCAGAAGATTTAAAAGATGGAAGTTATTGCAAATAAATTTCTTCTTTTTTATAAGTTTAAATTCCTCACTCTTGTCGGCGAGATCTGAAAACCAGTAGAAATATTTTGGTTGTATTCGCCGCAGGATACAAAAGTGTAATGATCTTCATCTTGCAGTTCATGCAAACACACATTTAAGATGCAATATGATGTCCAACATCATGAAGTCCTAGGCAAAACTAAGAAAAAAGCTATCGGCTATAATTTTGGTACACTAGGTATGTGTTTGTATAATCGTAAGGCGATTAAAATATAGGTATGTATTTGTATCTGTATTCCTATATATAAATGTAAAAACATGCCATACTCAATTTTTCAGGAACATTCTTGCAATTTCAAGCATGAAAATTCCATGGGTTGAATATAATTTCGATGAATTCGATTGCAACCATTGTACTGCTACACTCCAGAAGATTTTATATGTACGAGTTTGTATATGTATGTATGTGTAGGAAAGTTGGGAAGAGGCAAAAAGGAAGAAGGATGGACAATGCAAAGAATTTTATTCATTCAAATAGTCTAAGGGCCGGGCCAGTTTGTTCACAGCTGATTATCTTTAATCCATGATTAGTGGAGCTGGGAAATCCTCAAATGTTTTTGTTGATCAAATTTTGTTCAAAAAATTCAAAGTTTGAGTTGCTAATCATGGATTTCATTAATCAGCCAATTTTGGTTGGTAAGCGTTAGTTAATTAAAGCCTATGAAAGTCACATAATAAATTTAAACCACTGTGAATAAACTGGCCCTAAGAAGAACACATACGACATACATATACAATACCACCTTGTTACATTATGCAACTAAACATCAGAGAAAAAAATAATTGCATTATACACTCGGGTGCCAGTAAAATAAAATTATATATAAAGCTTTTCCATCAAATAACATTAAGATGGAGTAGTTTTGCCCTCTAGGTTGACAAGGTTTGTTTTGGGAAATTTCTTGAAATATTAACTTTGGTTTTAGGTATAACCTAGTATTCCGCTCCGCGTAAAGACAAATTTTATCCTTACATTTTTGTTTTCTCAAGACAAATTTTGAAAATGTAAAGGTAAAAATGAGATAGAAATGTTGGAACTAGCGAAGATAGAAATTTTCAACAGAGAAAAAATAATAGTCCAGTCTGTTACGTAATCGATGTTATAAAGATTTCTTATTTTTAAAGGTAGATATCTGATTTTTGTTACAGTGAATTATTTTTTGTTAAAAATTAAGTTTTAATAACAACAAAAAACAGAGTTATAATTTCTCATAAATTCCCATAGAGAAATCAGATTAAAAACTCTCATTCCATGTTAAATACGTAACTTATGAAAAAACCTAGTTAAAATGCTGATAAGGTTTTAATTTTGTATTTACATACATAGAATAAAAAAAATCTTATTTAGATGGAGTACGTGTGTTATTTTCTAAAACGATCAAAACTTATTTTAGTTAAGTTAAATTTGTATAGTTTCTTATCAATTCAAAAATTGTGTGATACATCAAAACTACATACTTATGTATATATTGGCGGCGTTGCTTTGCATTGTGATAAGAAAAGTGTTTTGCTATTACTTTTCATTAGTCAGAGATTTTCCTATGCAGACCTAAATAATATTACCGAAAAAACATGGTTCGTTCTTATCAATTTGAATTTTGAAGGCCACTTAACTAACAAAAGTCTACGAAAAAGGAATGTTTACGATGTCAGAAGATTTAAAAGATGGAAGTTATTGCAAATAAAAAAAATTATTTACCAGAAAGAGTTATCCAAACCAAAATTTCTTCTTTTTTATAAATTTAAATTCCTCACTCTTGTCGGCGAGATCTGAAAACCAGTAGAAATATTTTGGTTGTATTCGCCGCAGGATACAAAAGTGTAATGATCTTCATCTTGCAGTTCATGCAAACACACATTTAAGATGCAATATGATGTCCAACATCATGAAGTCCTAGGCAAAACTAAGAAAAAAGCTATCGGCTATAATTTTGGTACACTAGGTATGTGTTTGTATAATCGTAAGGCGATTAAAATATAGGTATGTATTTGTATCTGTATTCCTATATATAAATGTAAAAACATGCCATACTCAATTTTTCAGGAACATTCTTGCAATTTCAAGCATGAAAATTCCATGGGTTGAATATAATTTCGATGAATTCGATTGCAACCATTGTACTGCTACACTCCAGAAGATTTTATATGTACGAGTTTGTATATGTATGTATGTGTAGGAAAGTTGGGAAGAGGCAAAAAGGAAGAAGGATGGACAATGCAAAGAATTTTATTCATTCAAATAGTCTAAAGGCCGGGCCAGTTTGTTCACAGCTGATTATCTTTAATCCATGATTAGTGGAGCTGGGAAATCCTCAAATGTTTTTGTTGATCAAATTTTGTTCAAAAAATTCAAAGTTTGAGTTGCTAATCATGGATTTCATTAATCAGCCAATTTTGGTTGGTAAGCGTTAGTTAATTAAAGCCTATGAAAGTCACATAATAAATTTAAACCACTGTGAATAAACTGGCCCTAAGAAGAACACATACGACATACATATACAATACCACCTTGTTACATTATGCAACTAAACATCAGAGAAAAAAATAATTGCATTATACACTCGGGTGCCAGTAAAATAAAATTATATATAAAGCTTTTCCATCAAATAACATTAAGATGGAGTAGTTTTGCCCTCTAGGTTGACAAGGTTTGTTTTGGGAAATTTCTTGAAATATTAACTTTGGTTTTAGGTATAACCTAGTATTCCGCTCCGCGTAAAGACAAATTTTATCCTTACATTTTTGTTTTCTCAAGACAAATTTTGAAAATGTAAAGGTAAAAATGAGATAGAAATGTTGGAACTAGCGAAGATAGAAATTTTCAACAGAGAAAAAATAATAGTCCAGTCTGTTACGTAATCGATGTTATAAAGATTTCTTATTTTTAAAGGTAGATATCTGATTTTTGTTACAGTGAATTATTTTTTGTTAAAAATTAAGTTTTAATAACAACAAAAAACAGAGTTATAATTTCTCATAAATTCCCATAGAGAAATCAGATTAAAAACTCTCATTCCATGTTAAATACGTAACTTATGAAAAAACGCACCTGCAACATGTACATATTTTCAAGTTTTTTTTTTTTTTTACTTAATTGTGTTTCTTTTTTTTCGTTATTGTTTTTGCCTCCCCTGCAAATTATAAAAAGTAAATCTGGTCTGCAAAAATTGGACACACGAATTCTGATTTTATAATAAATAAGAATTAGATTGAAAATCCATTTTTATGCTTTAGTTAAAAAAAAAAAAAAACAATTTCATATTAGCTCCCCAATTATTGGAACCAAACATTGGAACCTCTCCCGTAAGCTAAGCCACTATCTGTGTGAGTGTGATTATATTCCTGTCAGTTTTTTGCACATTGTTTTCATTTATTTTTCCAGTCATCGACCTCATCGGAATGCTGTACGGTCCAAGTTCTGTTTTAGAAATACTGTATATTAAGAAAATTTCTTATTTTAAAATTCAAATTCTGTAGTTTAAAATTTTATTGAATTTTTTTCTAAGATTATCAACAAATGCATACATTAAAATTCTTAAGTTGACTCACAACTCAGCATCACCAAACAACACTCGGCCATCGTCGAAAATGTCCAGTACCGTAAAATATAAAATTTTAAACAATGGTACACTTGGGCGTATACGTACTTTTTAAATGATTTTTTAAAATATTTTTTGTAATAATGTACCTACCTAGCTACGATAACAATTTGTGTTCTTATAAATCAATACATAGAAATATAATAGATAGTACAAGAAAAATTGTTTTGTATAAGGTAGGTTCATTCTGTCTAAATCTAAAATGAATTGTTTTTTAAACGATGTTGTCCTAATGCTTGAGCAACATCTAAAAATAATACCAAATCTTTGTCCACAACATCCGTTATTCGATGAGATTTGTCTATCGTGAAGTGTTCATTTCTAAATACAAACTTGATGGTTTGAAATTATATTCTTCTTTTCATGAGTGCAGTTTTTGGAAAACTTTTGCTGTTAAAATGTAACTTCTATTGATGACTAACATTGCTTATGTATAATAATGACTTCTGCAAATTTTTTTAATGATGGGGCGTAATTCTGCATCTTATGCATTTATTATGAACCAAAAATATTGAACCGTTTTCATCGTAGTGATTTAGTTTCAGAGAAATTGTAATGACACATTCTTACCTCGACAAATTTAACTTCAGTCATTCTTTGACAAAGAAAATTTCACATTTGTCGCTTATATCAGCAAACTGTTAGCCCCAAGTAGATGAATTCTCTACCTTAAACATTCCCAAGAGGCTCAGCAAAGAGGTAAACATTTGTGTCTCTGGTTTCCTTACATGTTTCGCAGTTTTTGAAAAAGATATATTTTCGCTGCTCCCAAAATTCGTATAGTGTTCCCCCTTTAAAAAGTCCTTTCGAAAGTCCTTAGACAACATACATATGTCAGGTTTCGTATTTGATAACATTGATAATAGGCATTTAATAAGTTATCCTACTGCTTATGAATGTATAACATTTTGGAACTGTAAAAATTAAACATTTACCTGCTATTTCTTGTTTTATTACCATTTCTTTTTTTCTGTACTTACATGTTACTTCAAACACCGAAATTCTTGACAATTTGTTTGTGATGACGCGACGTTACGAGCGTTTGATTTTTCTTATTTATTTTCGGGATTCATATAGCAAGTGCTTACAAATGTATTATTCGAAGTGCATAAATTATGTGCATGCATAGGTATTTGTCTTAAGGTTTAAAAAAGTCGGAAGTTTATGTAAATATACTATGTTGTAAGTTTTTGTATATTTAATACATGTTTTCTCTTAAGATTCTATGTCAAACTAGCTAGTATGTAACAGACATTTATTTTCTCAACTTTAAAGTAGTGAACATAACCACACCGATATTGGGGACACCAACTAACAAAGTATTCCCTCTTTCAAAGCTACATTTATCTGACTCGCATGTATATAGGTAAACGATATAACGATGCATTTTAATTTTAGAGACAAGAAACGCTTCTGTTTATTTCAAACACTTCACAGCTTTGTGATATAACCTCTACCTATAATAGCCACAAGAAACTGTTGTGCTGAACTGCTTAAGACAATGACAAATACGAAGACTACGACGGACTCTCTGGTCTGAGATGCATTTCCTCTACATTTCGCAAACATAGAAACCAAAAAGATAATCCGAATAGACGCAAAAAGCAACATATACGCGCGCCGAGTTGCTTATTTTCCAGAGCATATTCCCACTTTCGTCTCGAAGCAATGCAATGTGACGTTGGCAGCGGAAAGGCAAATAAGTGCATATATACTATTTAATGCTGGTCGCATATATGCACAGTCATATACCTACACAGTACAGCATAATAAACATTTATATCTGCAAGATACAGTCTGCTAATTTTTCTAGGATGATAGCCTTGTCGCCGCCGAAGATGTCCGCTGAACTAAGCTTCGCAACGATGGTACGTAACATGTTAGTATGTATAGAAAACGAAGACGACGGAAGGGACGGCTACCGTACACATTCTCTGCGATTCAACTCATCACTAGAGGACTTCTTCGAGGAAGCCAGAAAGATGTACTGTACGTACCTACATAACCTGGCTTATGTAGCGCTCCTCCTCGATAATGATGGCTAACGAAGCAAGTCCGTACGTAAACAGGCGATAAATGGGTGGTGGAGTGTATGGAGTAAGATTTCTACGTGACACGATGAAGATATAGACGCAGCAAAATTAAAGATAACGTATACGTCATGCTCATCATCCACCACTCTACTGAGTTGTTTGTGGTAGAGACAGCGACACGGATAGCAAAATCCAACCGAAGGGCGAAGACCAAAGAGGCATTTTATTCGGTTTTCTTTTATTTTATATCTTTTCTTCCACGTCGCCGTCGTAGAAATGGGTATACGGATGAGTTGAGTAGTTGCCGAACTTTTTGTCGTACAGTCGTACTACTTCGGAAAATGTAAAACTTAGTTCGTAGCACATCGTTTTTAGCCGAAGTACGATCCGAAGAGAAGACTCTTGAAAAGTACAAATCTTAAAATACGAAACGAACGAATACCAGAATACGGTTTCTCAATTGCACACAAACCTTCGTTAGTAATGGTGGCAACTGGCAAAACAACAGTAGGAATACAGCAGAAGTTGAAAATTTTCTTCTTGCTTGTTCACTTTTTTAGCTTTCAGTGTAATATGTAACTAACTGACCAATCTTTTTGTATCTGCCTGTTGTAATGAATGGTTTGCTACGAAAGAGTTGTAAAAGCCCATATTATTGCATTAAATCCGGTGTAGGTATTTAGGACTGCTTTTAATGCCTATTTTTGGTCTTCGATTATGAAGACAATTCATAGAATACTGAAATTGTTGCATGGTAGCTATCTGTTTAAGAAAAGCTTAAACGGAATTCGTGATGAATGGTCAGGATCTCACTGAAGCTGATTTTTTTTAAACCAACGAAAAGTATATTTCCAAATAGTAGATACTCATGTGAATTGAATTATCTCTCTCTTTCTTTCGTTCCTACTTCAAGAAATGTCAATTCTACTTACCCAAATGGGATATGCGCTCTTTCTTTTCCAAAATAAAAGAAAACGAAAAGAAACCATCCGCAATCATGGGTACATCAAATTATGATTTCCTTGAGTCGATTGTTTTCGTACGACCACTTGAGTGGTCTACCTTAAGCAGCGTCCACATTATGTCGATAAACATTATTTATTTGCATTGGCGATCAACATGCTCAACATTTTAACCTCTCCACACATTGCTAGTTAGTGTGTACGTGTTGAAGTGTATACTGTCATGTCATGTGTCAAGTGTTATAACTGAAAAAAGTACAACACAAATCAATTCACAAAAGAGACAACAACCGCAAGACAACAACCGCAACCGCAATCAAAGTGAAAGCGTCCAGACTTAAAAATTATCGTTCAGTCAACTCAACGTTGTTGATTTCTATCCATTTGAATCGGGTTGCGTTCAGGTCAACAAAAGTTCATCAACTCTGTTGATTTACACGTCCGCATTTACTCAACCTTGTTTATCAGCACTGTTAATATACACAAATCAACATAGTGTGGACCCTCCTTAAGGCTTGCATGCAACATCAACAACTTTCATACAATTATTATTCACTTATATCAAAACACGGAGGATAGAACAATTATCAGTCTCCTCTTAGTGTCGATTAGTCAGTGTGCAAATTATTGGTTTTAAGCGTAAATGGGAGAAAGTTTAAGGTTAAACGCTGCGAAAGTGATGGAAATTAAATTGTACAAAAATGACACGTCGAAATTATTATGGAAACATTTCGTTCAGTTTTTCTTTCCACAGTATGCTGCTTGACTTGTTGATAATTATTGTAGCAGATTATTTGAAATAGTCTGGTACATTGTTCGCACTTTTCACATTTTTTAACATTTTATCTTAAGCCACCACAGCTGTGGGTGGTATCCAACAGGAAAAGGAAAACTAGGCGGAAATAAATAATAATAATAAATACAAAAAAAAAAATAACGACGATAAAAAAAAGGATTATTTAAACTACATAATATGTTACCTACCTACTAAAGTTATCAGCACTCTTTCATGACTTGACTTCGGCAACACTTAGTTTTGCTTTCATCAAACATCCACAACCTTCCTCACCAAGAAACATGCCATCCAGAGATACTTTTACTCCCATGTCCCATCACAAATTTACCCAATACCATCAGCAGCTGTGGTTTCAATAGAAGAGATGGAGAAAATGAGACAGAAAACCAAAACACACACAAGATACAGTTTTATAACTGGCTGTGTATAGGTATTATTCATCACACCGTTTCATTTGTTTTTGTTGTTTTTACATTTATAAAATTTTGTACTACGTAGTAGCACCATTCACAAATACCAAAATGATTCAGTTTTGCTCTACCTGTCGACACGAAAACATTACCGCTATACGGACGGACAAACTTTAAAAATACTGCTCATATTGTTTTTGGTTCTACGTTATTTTCATTGATCCGAATCATCATTTGCGATGTTAATATCTACCTTGATACAGAAAAAAAGATACAATATTTGAAAATCACTTAAGTGTGTAGTAAATAAATTGTTTTTTTTTTTGTCTTGGATTAAGGATACAAAAAAAAATCACATCTGTTAGATATAGAGAATAAAATCAACGGCATTTGTGAACCAGAGCGAATTTTATAGAAACACAAAAAGAATAAACACAACACAAAAAAAATCCATCAATCGAATTTTTGAGCATCTGCGCCGGGTGTGCGCGGATTCAGGCCACAGTTTTGTTTTTGTTATCCTTCGAGAACATACGTTTTATACCCATACAGATACAAAACCAAAAAGGATCTGCAAAAGTATCTGGCGTATTACAATTTAATTAAAACTAATTTTAAATTGATTATTGTCAACCTCATTGTTTACGTTTTTAATAGACAGTTAGGTAATATATTATAAAGTGTTATTTTGTTTTAATTTTGAAACAAGAAAAAAGTATCTAAGAGGCCTTAAAGTATAATATCTATAACCAACCAAATTTTAATTAAACATTGCTGAATTTATGTACCTACCTACCAACGCGCATTGCAATTTAAATTCGTTAAAAGTGATTGTGTTATCCGATTGATGAATCGAATGTGTAAATAGTGGCGCCTTCGTTTCTATACTTAAAATTAAATACTTATAAAAAATAGTATAAGCGCGTATTTGTTGTTCAGTCGTTCAACAACAAGTAGTGACCCTATTAATTTTTTTGTTGAATGCAACAACATATTGTGAATTTGTTGGTATTAACTTGTGTATAACACATGTATAAGCAAAAGGATATTATGTCATCTATTTGGACACTTATTTTGTTGGATTAGAACGTGTTTACAAATTTTGGAGTGGATATTCATCTGTTGAAGGTAATTGATGACTTCTTTGTACACCATATCTCTTTAAAATATTGTTTATGTTGTTTGACATTACCTCGTGCGGTCTTTGATGATGGTTTGTTATGTTCAATTTTGAATAATTTTTTTTTTTAATTAGAAATTGTTTCTTTTTTGGTTCTGATTTACAATTATTAAGTTACAGGTAGTATGAAGCTACCTTCTACCACAAAGATCGATCTTACTCGAAGCTTTTTCTTAAGGAACAATAGAACTATGTAGGTATATATTGAATGAAAGGGAATAATTGGGAATAGGTGTTTGTGTAAAACTATCAGAAGAAATTCCACAAACTTTCGATGTAATCTTAAAAAGTCAACTGCTGTTGCAGTGTGGGATACTGGAATGTACAGGAATCTTGGATATCAATACCTAGCAAAAAAAGATAAAATTCGAAAACCTAGTATGTAAACTCGATGCTACATTTTTACCAATATATCTAAGAACGCCCTACAACTTAGTTCCTATAAGCTTAGAAGAAACACATAAATTAGGTAGGTATATGTGATGACAAAGATTTTCCCTTTGTTACATTTTAAATACATTTTTTTTAATTTGACAACTAGATGTACATAGTAGTAGGTACATATAAAACTAAAATATATTGCAAACAAAAGAGATTAAATACCTACTTTAATATTTAAAACAAACTCCATGTGGAAAATTAAACTTTTTCAATGCTTTATTCGTTTATTTTATGGACAATTTTTCAATAGTCAGAAAAAACCTCAGATAATACTTATTCTTCAAATAAAACAAAAATTTGTTCCTTTTGCTATAGTATAAATTCCTCTGATAGCTTATTGATTAATGAAAAATTGGCTCTTAAAGTTCAATATTATCTATATTATGTAGGTATGTCCATCAGTTTTTTTTACGCAATCAGCAGTAGCATCCAAGCTTGAACTGTTTGTTATTTGTGTATTTGTATAAGTTATTAGGAATAAACTGAAAAGCTTGTTAATAACTATACGTTGTGGGAAATAGTCACAAAGTAAGATAGCTTTTTTTGTTAGTTCAGAGTTTTCATTTCTAACACCGACCCATAACTCGTTCAGTCTCTAAAAATTTATGAGGATGTACCTTACTCTTCTAAGGTGGATGAACCCTGAGAACTACATGCATCCCAGGATGGTTAGCTTTTGCAGGTTGACTACTTATAATTATAAGCGGATTCTGTTCTGATTCGATTTCAATAAAAAATTGGTTTCAGCACCTTATTGTCCATGACCAGGTGTAGTTTAAATATTTTTGTTGAACTGTCGAAAAATGGTGATCATTTACAAATTATTCATAATGGATATCATAAGTTTTTTTCACTGTTGCATTTTTCCAACACCGAGCACAGGTTTTACGAAGCTGCAAACTTAGCTACAGACTACTCTAACATGCACCAACAACATATCAAAAATGCACAACTACATCGCGCTTTGCGATGTTATTGTCAAATTTGACTGGACTAAATGTAGCATAAAACAGAAAAAGATATTTGCTTTCTTATCAACAATAGCAAAAGATGCTATGGTGGAATGTATTTTGTGTGACTTTTGGCACGAAAAACTATTACAAAAAAAAAAAAAAAAAATGCTTATCAATTATAAGAAAAAAATGATCATGAAACAACAATGCCAAATCTTAAATAAGTCACGAGTCTATTTAATAAGGCTGCAAAGGGATATGAAGATATGAAAATTAAATTAGCAAATTTTTTTAATTAATGTATTCTTTTAAAAATAAAAATTAAAAATTAAAGAAACTCGGAAGAAATTTTAAAAAATAATTTCAGAATAATAAAATGCATCTATGAATCTATCACACTTGATTGTAGGTAGATGGAGCAAAAAAAACTTAACTTTGTCAAAGAATCTGTGATTAAGTTATTCAAATATTGATTTGATAAACGGTCGAAGTTACCCAGTTTCAACAAAACTCTAATGAATTTGATTTATGAAAGAGGAGTTATAAACTCTAAGCTAAGATACATTTTGTCGTGTACCTACCTAAATAAATTTTAATTTTTTTTTCCACCTACAATCTATCTTTATTGTTTATGTGTTAATAACCTTATTTGATCACGGTTAGTAATTATTTGTTTGATAAATTCAGTATTTAAATACGGAATTGAGCGTTTTTATTATACGTATGTCAAGTCTTTCAAGGCTGTCCCAAGTTAAAAACTAGATTTATAGTAGATTTAAGTTCAAATTCTAAGGTCATTTGTAAAATATTCAAATGAAGCACGTCATAACGTCAGTTTTGTCTCCATTTTTCTTTTTAAAAACATTACCTACCTATGTTTTCGCTAGTATGACCCTTATCTTGTTTTATAACAATATGGTTTCTTTAAGCCTAGTATGCTTGGTGATGCGAAACAATATTTAGTTCCGGCTAAGAAAAAAACAAAACCATACCAAAAAAATAACAGAAATCAATACTGCAATAAAAGAAAAAACAAACGCGAACGTACTCAATTAATCAATTGTCCGGGGTATTAGTTCTGTTAGAAAAAAAGAGTCCAAGGAATCTGGTATAATTATAAATTTTGTCAATAACTGTTGATAGTTAATTTTCATTTTATGATATTTTTCTTGTCTATGAGATTTTATTGAAAATATTTTAAAAAATTGCTGACCAAAACTGCCGCTTTTTGGTCGAAATATTAACAGAATGAAAATACTGTGAAATAATTAAGGTGGGGAGAAAATAAGTAAGTAAAAGGAACGTATAATATTGTAGACTTACATATTTTATATTAGAGGAAAAAGAATAAATTAATCAATTCCCTGCAAATTTCTTTGCTAGCTCTTTCAACCAAGTAAACTGATCTTCTAGTACAAAGCAAAGTACAGATATGGTTTTTTGGTCCATATCACGATTTGCAGTGTATACTCTCAATCCACATCAAGCTATGATACAAAACTGGCAACATGCACAGATGGTTCCTCTTATTTAAGTATTATTATTACTAAAAAAAGAATATTTTTTCTATTTACCGTCTGTTTCTTACAACTTTCCTTAACGTAATCAAAGCTAAAAAAAACGTTTGTCACCTAACAAGCTTTTCCAGCTTACAATTTAAGTCATAAAGTCATAATTCATCTTTCAAACGAAGTTTTTGAAAAATGTCCATAAGTTTTTGAAGGATTTCAAAGATATTACGCTCTATAAAGTGTCAACGTAAGAAAAGAGCATATCTCAGCATGTCAGTCATCTAATCAGTATTTTAATATTAATAGCCTCAGTTTGTGATTTTTCATCTACAACCACTTACATACAAGAAATCCACCGTGCAAACCTTAATTGAAAACAAAAAAAAAAAAAAAAAAAAAATGGTTCACTGGGGCGTATGCGCACTTTTCGTTTTCTGATTGTATTGAATTCTTAGTATATTTTTCATTTTTCTAAAGTAACAAGCTATCAAAAAGTTTTTTCATCGGTTTGTTCCAAATAATATGCATATCATACTGGAATATCAGATCTAGGTTTAGGTACTTTCCAAATTAAATAATATTTTGTACTATGGGTCACCATTCACCAATAAGTTTTTTGCACTTAAAAACGGTTGGGAATCACTATTTTATGGGGTTCATTTGGGTTGTTCGCAATATACAGTTAATCTGTAATGATCTACATATCTGTGTTACCTTTTTCCATCTGTTGGGAGACTTTGCGTGCCAAACAGTCTTAAAATGGTGGTATTAAATAAAGACGAGAGATTTAAGGAAAATAATAGTTCAGAGAGCATCCATTCCAAAAGCAAATACTTAAAAGCTTAGAAGTGTTGATTTCAAAGCACCAAACCTGAAAGTGTCACCTAGATTTCAATCCTAAATATCAGCAATTAAGCCAAATTCTCACACTTCCATCCATGCTCCTCCTGCCTCTTTTTATGAACTAAAGATATGGGAACTATTATTATGCTCCCATTGAGCTGTCGTGTGGTGTGCAGGCAATGTTCAGCCACAAATAAACAGTAGCTAAAGCTGCTGCAGCAGCAATAGCTACTTGATTTACATGAGACAATCTGATCACAAGAGAACCCACAAAGTTTTTTTTATTTTTTTTTCTGCAAACAAATCCACCAGCAACTTTAAACAAGTTTACGAGAATAATGAATTCGAGTTTAAATATGTCGCGCAAACGACTTATTGAGTTTGTTTTTTTATGTTTCTGTTCATTCTTGTCAAACTGGACAGCAAAAGACCTGAATGGAATGTATCTTTTTCGTATTCAAAAATTAAAATAAATCAGCATCAGGAAAAATGCATAAATGTATGCCATTTGAAGAAGAGCTCAATGGTGCCTTTGCTTGTAAGCAAACAGCACATCTACTTACATATGTATAACAAAATAGGAAGGTGGCTAGTGCGGTCTTTTGGAACAGGGAAAAGCATACTCATTAATACTTGCTTTAGATTTGGATTTTTATTCTGAAATAACATGTGAAGAGGGTGGTTTAATAAAATGAGCAAGTAAAATGAACTTATTCTTTGATTGCTGATACCAATATACCGATAACTTTTCAGTAGTATAAGTGCTCATCGTCATGAAATAACTTGAATAACTTGTTCAATAAATATTAGCTCCGACATAAACATTTATAACAAAAAACCAGAATTGATAATTATAAATAAGAACCTATTTGTTAAGGGCACCTTAAGAAACTGTTACAAATTAGATGAAGCCTCTTATCTAAAGTAGGTACCTATGTATATTTCCAAGCACTTTAAATTTTATTATATGTATTTTCAATAACGAATAAAGGTATTCAGGTTTAACCAACCAGTGATTAGGGAATATTGAAATATTCGTAAAAAATCCGTCCTTGTCAACTTTCTGTTGCCCCCCATTTCGCATGCAATTTAAAAGAGATTGTCCCTATCCAGGATGATATGTGCCAAACGTGTGTCAAACGTGTGCCAAACAATACAATAATTATTTGTCTGATGTGAATCAGAATGACGACTCGTGATGCGACAACCGCAGAGTCAGCTAGACGACAACAACGTACATAAAATACAGAAAAACGACAAAGACAATAATTAGAGCAGATTCTTAGGTTTTGCACGGAAAAGATACAAGATAGACGAAGGTTGTGCGACAGCGATATTATAAAACACAATCATTCTCGTATAATTGCGTATGTTTGCATCCTAAATGAGTATTAGATGGAATAAATTAATGCGGTTGTGGTTGATGTTCTCTGAAATGATGAGACACTAATAATGATGTTGCCTGCTCCTATTTGATCTCTTAATTTCTTTGGCAGTTTTTGGAATGACGATGCGACACGACGCAACGCGACAACGAAGATGGAAGAAGTTTTTTTTCTGCCAGTACCGCCATATACCATTGCCATTGCTTGTCCCGCCTCAGATGGGTAGAGCATCATACTAAATGAGTAAATTATGAATGAATTTAAGAAAGTGTTAAACTAGTGTTTTGTATTTTTCTCAGGACGGCAAAGCGATTGAAACAGTAGAAGACGGGAGAAAATGATCCAGCTTTTGATTTGTATAGATATGAATGTTGGTGTCTGTTTTGTTTGTAATATGCTAATTATGAGGTGAGAACTTTAAGGTGAGATAATGTTATGAGTTTTATGTATAAGTTGTTTGGTATTTGGAAGTTAAAATGTTGGTAGTTATGCGAACTTATCAAAAACCTCAAGATGCTTAGTCAGGTACCTTTATATAGAGGAAATCTGTTAGCGACTGAAGTATGTCTGATTTTATTATGTGATCAATTTTTAAACGCTGATTTTTGGATGCAAATATGCTTTAACATGGGATAAATTTTTAATAGAAGTTAACTTAAGTAGGATTTTTGTATGAAATAAAGTGCATACGATGCATGTCAGGCTGCGAAGATTTTGTTAAAGTGAAATAGAAGCACCTCTCCACAATGTTTACTCCTACTCGAAAATAAAGAAAAGCACATAGAAGAAAGAGTATTTACTCTGCAATTTTAACAAAATCCGAAATTTTGTTCAACCCGACCACAACCTGCATCCCTCCCAATTTGGTACTTCAAAATCGCAAAATGAAACTGATCGTTGCAGTCGAAAAAATGTATTTAAATTTGTTCATTATTATGTAGGTAACCTGTACTTTTCAGGCGTTATTTTTGTAATCATAAATTTACAGGATTGCTGCCTGCTTTCACCGTTTCGACGTGTTCGAATCAATGCAGCTCGCAGTTGTAGACTTACCACTAACCTACCTATAGCTTATTTAAGTTATGTTTTCGATTTCAATTAAGTTCTGACATTTTAAATTCCTATCTCTGCCTACACTTTGTCATCTATTTAATATTTGTTCCATAATGTGACTGCTGATGCGAAACAAAAATTTCCTGCGGTCTGCAAAAAGACAACGAAATGCTTACCGAATTTTAAACCATACCCTTCAAATTAAAACTCGCAACCATTCCTGTGTGCGCGTGTCGACAGGAATGGAAGGGACCTACAATTGTATGCTGAATCCGAACGGCTAGACGAGAAGCACTTTTTCATGACAAGTGTTACTCTTGGAGGTTTTGTCAATTCCTCGTAAGAGGCAGTAGCCCTGAAAGGTGGACGCGGCATCCATCCGAGTAATCCATACTAATAACCCGATAATAGTCAAACGTTTTGTGACTGTGTTTTACAAAATAATATACCTCAGTCTCTAAAATTCATTAAAACTAGCCTACTTATCAATAACTTACAATTAACTTACTGGCCCTAATACGGGCACTCTAAGTTAAACTATATTAAGTAAATACTTATGTCTTTAATATAATATAACTTTAACTATATGCCTGTAAGACCTTAGGTCTTTTTAAATGCAATACACGGCACTAGTTAGAAGGAATTGAAGGAAAGGAAAATTTTTTGTTGACACAGTGGATTGAGAATTAGAAGTTAATTATCTCATGAAGTTCCACGGGTGGCATCCAGTTGAAACTGGGGAATATAGAAAAGAATGCTACCCAGCCATGGGCTCGAACCCACACGACCAGGCTAGCAGTCAAACACTATATCCACTGTGCCATTGCCACCCTTTCTTTCAGCCTAAAAACTGTGTTAAGACTAAAGTTGATATCGGTTTTATTTTTCACTGAGAAGAATTTACAAAAAAGCGCTGAACCTTTATTATAACAGAATGTTCCCAAATATCCCATATGGGATCTAGCCGGCATGTATAGCTAGATGTCGTATAAAAGTCATTTAAGTGTCAAATTGAGTTGTTTCTAATGTTAAAATTTTTTTTTCAGGGCTACTGCCTTTTGCGAGGAATTGACAAAAATCCTCCAAGAGTATCACTTGTCACGAATAAGTGCTTCTCGTCTAGCCGTTCGGATTCGGCATAAAATTGTAGGTCCCTTCCATTCCTGTCAACAGGCGCACACAGGAATGGTTGCGAGTTGTTAGTCACTAGGCCCTGGTTCTTCATGAGCCGTTGTGCCACCCGATTTCTTTATTTTATCTAATGTTAAAATTAAAATGAAAAAAAAAAAACAAAACTACAAACGCAATGTTCAGCGTTGCCCGGAATAAAGTTATTGTTTAGATGTGTGCAAGGAAACATTGTCAATTTTCACGAAGAACTTAAAATTAATAAAATTGCAAATCGCGCTTACTGGTATCAATTTTCAGTATAGCCATTTTCCATTACAATTTCTTTAATTTCATATTGTATCTAGGTATTATGTCTGTGGTATTTGGTATAAAGATGATAATTCCATTCAAAAATTTCTTTTTCACGCCCACTTCACATCGAGAGCCTAAACGAGTTGACCGATTTGGTACAAATTTTAATTGAATTGAAAGTAAATGATAACTTTATTTTTGAAAGAAATTTTCCAAAATTTTAATACAAATTTCAACTTAAAAAAATACGTTTATGGAGTTTTCATGTTTATACCAAACACCACAGATAAAGTCATCTGAGTATAGTTCAACACCCTTTTGAAACTGGCGCATATATTTCCGAACTTATCTGGTAGAAAAGAATGCTGCCTAGAGTCGGGCTCAGACCCAAACCGCCAGGATAGCAGCCAAACACTATGAGGTGTGCCATTGCCACCGGCTTTTTGCAAAGCTATTCACTGATCTAAGCCTATGACATAAGGATTTGGTTAGATTAAATTATTCTGTAATTAAACCAACCAACTGTAAAAAAAGAACAGATATGACCAGACCACTCTAAGACAGTTGTTACTTTTTATGTTAAGATCATCAGTAAAACCAGTATCAAACCAACTTTTAGATAATAGTGGGTAATTTAATGAAACTACTCGTAATAAATATTTCATTATATTCATAAATGACTATATATAAATGACGTTACATACACAACAAAAGTTGATCTTACGAAAATAGTTGAACCCTTATAATTTATTGTTTTCCGAACTTATCTGGGTGATCTTAAGTTAGGATGATGAGAAATGGTGCAACAACTACTTAAGCTATCTGGAATTTTGGATTACCATTCATTTATCGACAAAGAAACGACACTCGTCATAAGGGCAAAAGAATCGAGATATTATGAATGTCACAAACAAAGTCACAAACAGAATCGTAGAAGTTGGAGAAATAATTTGCAATAAATTATAAATCGGAATGATCAGGAGGCAAATTAACAATAAAACATTCTAACCATGTTTGAGGAATTTTTAATTTATAAGCTCTTTTTAAGCGCAGGAAATTAAAAGATTTTACCCAATCAATTTTCATTTCATTTTCGGAGAGAAAACGTGTGTTAGCAGACCTAGGTGAATGCTAACCAATGCCCGACTCTCTGTGCTTTGTGCCTAAAAAGATAAATGGCAGAAAATCTTCCAAGCATTAAGTTCAAGTTTGAAGTAAGTTGTTTTGGAAAATTTGCTCTCTTAATCTAGCTATGAAATATCTATAGAGTATCGAAAACAGGATATTTAATTATCCAAATTATGATTGAGCATTTTTGAAAATCAGACTTTTTCTTTTTCTATGCAACCAATTGAAATAAATCGATTCAAAAAATAAATGGGACAAAATGAATGGGAAGCAACTACTAACTATCAGGCAGCTCGTGAAAAATCGGAAATAAAAAAACAACGTTTTTGAGCAAAAAAAAAAAAAAAACCCATAAAGCTTACCATGCTTAATTTCTCCGACCCGCCAGTTTACGTCTTTCGGTATCATTTTCATTATGTTTTTCGTACGAAGATGAGGCTATCTTATACCAAATTTAAATGAACCGTAACGTTAGTATAAAAATCATTGATTTGGTAGAAAATATCTGCTGTCATCAGACAACTGATAACACAAAATTAACATACATTATTATGAATCAACCAGAGCTACTTATTTAAAACGGTGAACATTATTTTTTTTATCATTTGTGTCAATAAGTATAAAATCTTGAATCAAAAGAAAAATAAACTATCTGAAAATTACCTCGGAAACCGATTTTCATCACAATTTATTGCCTCACCACTGTATCAAAAACACATAATAACATAATGCACTTTTTTCAAAAAATTTATTTGGTGTTCGCCGCCCCGAGCCCCCCTTATACCACCCTGCAAGCATAAACTGTGAACAGATAGGGGCAATATGCCAAAATCATTTATCACTTGTGCCATACAACAACCATCGTTTTGCTGCCGCTGCGCGCCGCGCGCGCCGTCTAGTCGTCTTTCGTCGTTTAATCGGCCAAAAACAGTAGCAATCCAAGGGGGCAGCAGCAGCATCGTACGACACACACCACAGGCAATCACAGTTCAAAATGACCGCATTAAAACAAAAACATTAAAAAAGCATAAAACTGCACAATCAAATCGAGATGTCTTTAGGTAGTCGAGAATTAAATAAACTATTAAAATAATTCAGAGATATAGAGCAACAACAAATCTTTATATAATAAACATTTCGCTATATGCGCTATATTATAAGATGTTTGAAGTAATTGTTTTTTTTTTTAATTTATAATCACTGCGTAAAATCAGCATTTATCAATTTCGACAAAATTTAAAAGTATAAGAGGTGAAAAATAAAAAAAAATCTTTTCAAATAAAAACCTTCATTTAGATTTAAAAAAAAATAGATACAGATACAAGATACAAATCAAAAAAAAAATTGGCGCCTTTAAATGCGAATTACTATTCCATGGAGGCATATTACATAAGCTGTATCTCGTATACTTAATATATAAACAAATGGAAACAAAAGCGTGATATGTTGCTCGGCTATTTTCTTTGCAAACTAACACATTCAACATGCACAATATGTATTTGTAATTAAGGTACCTACATTTACACTAAGAAAAAATTTTACCAACAATGTATAATGTGAAATCATGAAGTTGCAAATATGATGATGTTGATTTCATAGCCTTACACATATATTAAAAATAATTTTTAATTGCGATGCAGGATTACAATTTGCGAAATCCTTTCGGGACGCAATTGTATCAAAGGGCACGGTTGTGCCCAGCCAAGTTCTGGTACTACACCCTTTTTACATGATTAAACTCAGGCTATTTCGACCCCCCTCTAACTTCAGTACCAATAAAGCCAGAAACTTAAAACTCGCAGCAATTGCTAAGCTCATCATGTTTAGGCAACTCTCTTTATTTCAATCATTTAGGATTAGTGGTTTCCGAGATATAAAACTGCTAAAATCGCAAAAACCGTAACTGACTGACTCACACACTGACTTACTCACTGATGACTGACACACTGACTCACTGATGACTGACAGATCATCAGAATATGGAGCACTTCCCAACATCGTTGAATCTTGTTGTTTCGCAATCTTGTTAAATCGCATCTTGATAAATCGCAAATTTAAGATTTTCCATGGGACTCGCCCATTTTCATAGAATTGATATAAATTATTTGGAGCACTTCTGATTATCGTGGAATGATGAAATTTGGTACAGCGGTAGGGCTTAAAGTGCAGGCAAAATTTTAAAATTCGATATTTTACATTCAGGTGCGTGGAACTCCCCCATTTGAATATAATTGATATCAATTATGAGGAGCACTTTTGACTGTCATAGAATGATGAAATTTATAAGAACGGTAGGGCTAGAAGAGCAAATGCAAAATTTTAAAATTTGAGATTTTACTTTCAGAGGGCGGGCATCCGCCCATTTCCTCAGAATAGTTATTAATTATATGGATCACTTCGGATTGTTGCAGAAAAATAAAATTTGTAGATCAATACAAATGAGATATTGAAAAATTTTAAACTATTCATTTCTGGGCGTGGCACCCGCACATTTTCTCAGAATTGATATCAGCTATGTATGTAGAGAACTTCTGATTGTTGTAGAATGATGAAATTTGGTATAGCGATAGGACTTGACATGCAAGCAAAGGGAAAATTAAAACTTTGATTTTTCACATTCAGTGGGCGTAGCAACCACCCATTTTCACAGAATTTATATTAAATATATTGAGAACAATTTCGGTTTGTACCAGGATTATGAAATTTGCGGCAAGCGGTTAGTTTTCAGGTGTATACAAAGAAAAAGTTTAAATCATGAACTTTTTCATGCAGGGCCGTTTCATCCACCCACTTTTTGTCAATTGTTATCATTTCAATGAAGCACTTCTTACTGATAGAGGGGTAGGCCTTGTAGTACCTACATACAAAAGTCGTAAATTAAAAACTTACTTTTCCTAATGAGGCTCTCATTGCCCGTTCGTTCCACCCACTTTTCCTGATAAAAATAATTTCTGCAAAATTAGTGAAATCACATAAAAAACATAAATGTAAAAAACGAGCCAAGTTCTTCTATATATAAAAACCTTTGCGTAAGTCAGCCTTAAAAAGTATTGAGATCTTAAAGTACGCTAAGTTCTATGTTTATTAGTGTTAAATAACAAGTATTTTTAGAAGAGTAATATGGAAGAACCTCAAATTATCAAAAAAATCTGTTGTTTAATGACTACTGAGAGAAATCTGTTATTTAATGACTACTGAATTAAGTTGGTTTACTTGGCAAGTTTCTTTTATTACTTTTTTATTATTTTCAAATGAAAACTTGACTAGTAAACCAACTCAATTTAAGGCAGTAATCAATAAATAACAGATTTCTCTGATAATTTTGAGGTTCTTCCATATTACTCTACTTAAAATATTTGATATTTAAAATTAATTAACATAGAACTTGGCGTACTTTTAGATCTCACTACTTTTTACGGCTGACTTGTTACGCAAATTTTTTTTTTTACATAGAAGAACTTGGCTCCTTTTTTAACAATTAAATTTTTTGGTGTGATACTTTTAAGAACATTTGACATGAAAATTCCATTATGTGTTCCGAAGTGGTTTATATTGCGAGATTTCTGTATGTGAGATTTATAGCCAGATTTTAAGATTTTAAATTAAATAAATATTTTTAAAAAAATATTAAAATTGAGTTGAGAAATTGATTCCTATAACAAGTAACAAAGCGTAGATCTGAAATTATTTTTCCTTCATTTGAATATCGTTCAGAACAATTCGTCCAAGCTAATAGAGCTTTATAAGTAAATAAATTATTAAATCCAAATGCGATAAATTTGCCTTTTTTAAGATTTCATTTTATTTAGTCCTACTCTATACTTTTTTCTGTGTGTAGATTCAGGCCGCAGCCCAGGTTCGTATATGTTTAGAGTGATGAATATTTTGCAAATGCTGTTGTATCTGTACCTACCTACGATTTTTTGTTGTTGTAATAATAAGTTTCTTTTGGTGAATGCTCTGTGATGGCAATGGAAATACTTGCCATGTTATTATGATTTATGACGACTGAATGCGAGCTTCGTTATTATTCATAATTTATTGCCGCCAGAGCTGAAAAATAACAAGAAGTTTACTAATTACGTACTGGAACTGAATGCCAAAGTTTTGACTTTTAGGTGTAAACAAAACAGCAAAAAGTTTACTTTGTAAATTTTTTTTTTAAATAAAAGTCTACAAACAAAATGATTGTAATTGCAATTATTACAAAACAGAAATATCCTTTAGCGGAAGTCTTGTACGCATTCAAAATCAATCATGGCCAAAAAAATGGTTGGTAAATATTTAACGCATTAATCAAGCTTGACGAGTCAATGTGCTGATGATAAAAATTTAAAATAATTTTGGAAAATCATTAAGTTCTGTTTGCCCGTGTACATACATTTGTAGGTATACTTTAGTCATCATAAATGTACATAATAAGCCTTGTTAAGGTAAGAGTGATGAGATATTCGAGAATATACAAAAAAAAAAAAGAAAAATACCTACCTAACAAAAATTCAAAGTTTTAGCTTTTTTTCCATCTAAATCATTTTAAACTTAGTTTTGATTAAAAAACGACATTTTTGACACAAAACCAATACTGCCCCTGTAGAGCAAGTAAAAAAGAATTTACAAAAATTAAAAATTCAAATAGCAAAATAAAAAGCAAAGGGGGAAAGGAGAATCTTCGTTGTGCTTCTAAAGACTGAATGTTCATGTTTAAGACAGTTCTTCGAAAGTTAAGCTCAAGAATAAACTGATGATTTATTGATTCATTTTTAATAAAAAAAAAAAACAAAAATCTACAAAACTTTATTTAAGCATTTTAATTCCATTAAAAAAAAGTTTTTTTTTTTTCAAAATTACAAAGGGTCCAATTTTCTTTTAATTATAAAAAGGATCGAAACCAAATAATCGAATGATATTAATGAATACAAATCTTGAAATAAAAATCCAAATAAATAATGTCAATATTATTTTTTTACGAACTTTTTAGACTTTAAATTTAAACAAGATAACAAAAATGTCAACTGGCTAAATCAGCAATTCTTAAACCAGACACAGATATTATTCAAATTGTAGTAAATATTTCAAAAATGAGCATTCATTTTTCTATTCACTATAACAAATTAACTTATTCCAAGTGTCTTGCCCGCTGAAACGAAATTCAAGCATCTTTTAGCTTCACATTAATGAAAAAGTATCGTATCGTGACAAAATTGAATAACAAATGATCACGAATAATATATGCGGACCAGACTATAGAGTTGTTGTTTTTTTTTTTCTATTGAATTTTACTGTGTGGCACATGGAGCAACAAGAATACAACAACAAATATAGAAAAACAAAAAAATAACAAGACTAGATACAGTCTGACTGATGTTAAGATCTTGTCATGATTTCTCCCTCTCTAAAAAGATTAAAAAGGGTGCGACTGGAGCGTATAGGAATTAGTTATGATAATTAGTCATTCTCTTGTTTTTGTGTTTTTTTTTTTGATTTATTTAGATTTGTATTTGGAAAGCAACGATTACCTTATAAAGTTGAAAAGTAGCAGAAACAAATAGAGGAAAAATATCCGTTCAGGTACATTTATCTTCATAATTAAGTCGTTAAATTAATTGAAAGCTAATAGAGGTATTATTGATGATATGTAGCGTTTTCAGAAAGATTTTTTTTTTGTTAGTCAAAATACAAACTTATTAGTTTCAATAAAAAAGTGTAAACTATTACATTTTATAAAGTGTATTGACTTTTTTCGAAGCAATAAAGTTGGCCAAAATGTTTGTTTACTTTATCGTAGCAACAATAACCACTACTCTTTTTTAGTTAATTTTAATTCTAATTTTGTTCGCATATTTCCCTTCTCAAATTTCCCCCTTAACAGATCACACATTGGCTGATTTTCAAATTAAAATGTGAATAAATTTTGCACAATAAAGAAGAAATATTTTGTTGCTACAATCATAATTATTAAAAATCAAAAATTTGTTGGCCAACGTCAGGTGATGTTGGCCACGTAAACGTTTTCCATATTTTCTTATTAACTATAGAAGCAGGGGGTCAATAATACCCCATCCAATTATAGTTACATTTTCTAATACAGAATTTTTTTGATTTTTTTTTTTGGGATTCTTTTATGTTTTTATTTAAAAAAAAATCATGAGTTGTTAATTTACACTGGAACAATATTGAGAGGATCATCCTTTCTCTGCTCTTTTGTAACCTTATTTTTTAGACTTTTAAGCGAGGGTTTCTCGGATTTGGCTTTACGGTTACTAGCTTTTTATGACTACTTTTCTTATAATCTTGATGCATTTTTTTTAGTTTATAACTTTTTCTTTCTTAATTTATACTTATGAATAATAGGTCGAATCATTTATTTACTAATCTATTTATTTTTATAAATAAAACTTAACAAGATTAGAAAAGTCCTTCGTATTTAATTTTTTAAAAAAAATGTCAATTTGATGGCCAAATTCACCCCACCTAACTTTCAACCTTGTTTGTTCGATTTGTATCTTATAGTTTGACCAAAAAATCACACTAATTATTTTTAGATTGCTAAGCCCAAATGCTGTAAATGAAGTTTTAACAAGGCAGAAAGTCTAACAAAAGTTATAACATACATTTTATGATATCTCACTTACGCCAGAGAAAAATGTAAGAAAACACACCAAAAACTCTAATTAATTAGTTTACAAGTGTAATGATATTTCAACCTATTGCAGTTTTCGTTAAAAATGACTGCAACTGTAATGCATTTCACATTCTTAAGCTAGCTTTAGACTTTCGGTGTTATATTCGGTGTACGTTGTTCGTTGTTTGTTGTTGTTCGTACTCGGAACAACGAAAATGTAAATGATAAAACCGAACAACGAACTAAGAACGAATGAACAACGTGCAAATTAAAATCAGTCTAGAAATGTTGGTGTTTGTTGTTACCCGAACAACGTGTGTTTAAATGCGAAAACTGTTTAAATTAACATTGTTTTTCACTGTCGTGCAACTTGTAGGGATATTTTCGAAATTTTTTTAGTCACTGAATGGCACAAGAAGCCTAGGTATATAAACAAAAAAAAATGTAAATGGGTTTTAACCTTTTAATTAGAACACTTCCCTATATACCCTTCGTCCAACATAATTTTTTTTCTTCTCTTTTTTGTCCACTATTACAAGTGCCGCCGCACAGTGGTGCGTTTGCGGAAAAAATACCAAAAATGAAATTCATAAAATTGAGATTTTTCGTTTGTATTTTTATAGATATATATAACTGGTGTATGTTTTCCCAAAATTTGGGAAATTTTTGTCAAGGAATATGCGAGATATAGCGCTCTAAGGTTACCCTTTCTTTTAGTTTTGAAATTCATGCATATATATATTTTTTTTTTTGGGTTAGGGCCGAGTGCACTAGAATTAATATTTTAGTGTTCTTTCCCTTACGCTACAGTTTTAGCTCCATTAAGCTACGCCTTGTGGTTACCATTATTAGAAAGCTACGGTATTTTGCTCACTATTTTTGAAAGAATTGTATCCGTCCTGATCCGATCTTGAACGTAATGTGCAAATTTGTTTCACTAAATCGGATTAAAAAACCATGGTTTTGACTTTGGTTATGTTACAAAAGTTATAATTTCTTTCGTAATAATAATTGGACCAAGACCAACTAGGATTTTATTTTTAGTAGAAATATAAACCTTTCTTTCAAATATAAAATAAAATTAATAATTATAATTAAGCTCTGAGATATTCAATTTTAACCTCAATCTATTTTTCTTGCCTCAATATTTTTCCAATTTCCAACTTGTTTTTGTTAGAAATATTTCGCAATAATATATTGGGTCGTATTCATAGTCATTTTAGACCTGGGTCTAAGTTAAACATAGTTTTGGTTGAATTTTCGGACGTTTATTCTATTTTTTTAAGTTTATAATTTTGAAATATTTGAAGATTTTTGTGTAGTATACCAAGTTAATTATCTTATACAAATATAAAAACAACAATTTGTTATTAAAATCGGTCTGTATTCATTGAGCCTAAATTGTCTTAACCTGTAGTTTAGTTAAACTTGTGTCTATCTGCGACTATGAATATGTCTGTCCCATTGTTTTATGGTGTTATTTAAAAAAAAAATGTTAGAACCTACAAAATTGCGTACCTACAAATTTTAATCCAACTGCTTTTATCAGGCGAACAGGTAATAATAAAAAAGGACACTCTTCACTTGTACACGAGTTTTTTTTTCTAAAACTTGTTCCTTTTTTTCTGCAAATTAAAACAAGCTATATTTAAGTTGTAGGTATAAGATTTATTGCTTTTTATGACCAATGACCTGAAACCATTTCAGGATTAGTAAGGTCTTAAAAAATATTAATTAATATTGTATACAAACATAATAACAAAAAAATTATAAATCAGATTTAAGCAGTAGTGCAACGCGTATGGTTTTAAAAACAAATATTCAAAATGTCTGAATTAATTTTAAGTTACAACGTGTTGTCTGAAGTTTTGTTTGAAGGGATCGATTCGTTAGAACCGATTCTATTGGAACAATATCCGTTATTGAATGAAAATGACGTTGCCGCCACAATATCAGCCGTTAAAAAGAGATTTTTTTCTCATTTTAAACAAAGGTTTATAAGGGTTAGCTATTTCAAACCTAGATTTTACGAAAAATATAGTGATTGGTTAAGTGATGAATTGGTGATTCACATAACAAGTTACAGTCATGACAAAGAAAATGTTTCTGCTCTTGGTAGACCAAGAAAGGACTTCATATCGTGCACTGCATTTAGTTTTCCGAACTAAAAGCAATATCTATGTACCTTTGTTATTAGATTTTGTGTAAAATAATTTAATGTCATCAAACTTGCTGATAATCAATAATAAAAGATAGGTCTACACTTTTTTAAGAAGAAAGTAAGACCGTGAAGTACATTGTTTCAGGGGGGCCATAAACCCCCCCCCCCCCGTTGACCCCCCTTGGCTACGGATCTGACCAACATTTTGTAGAAATGTGTGTTACCGCAATCCAAACATGTGTGCAAAATTTCATTGCTCTCCGTTTTATAGTTCAGATTTTATAGATTTCCGCTCTCCCATACAAAGCGCACCACTGTGCGCCGTTGCCAACAATGTGTCGTTATTCATTTTGTTTAAGAACGAACTGAATAAAAAAGCGAATGAATGTAAATGCTTTCTTCGTTGTTGAGAGAAGAACGAACACCGAAAAAGGTACACCGAATGAAGAACGAAAGTCTAAAGTGAGCTTTAAGCAATGTAAAATTCAATTCGAAGCTAATAAAATCTGTTATATGATAGACTAAAATGTATACTGGTAGAACATTTCATTATAGATTTACCTGAAATATTATCATATATGATGCAGTTAATAAAACTACAGATACAAAAGGTAGTAAGATTTACTTCATGAAACAGTGGAATCAATTACTGATGTAGTAATATATATTTGATTATTTTTCGTATTCGCATTTGTAGTAATTACGAAAATTGTATTTGTTAAAAATGGTGGGTAAATTATACAGGGTGACTCGCAGTTGCTGAAATGATCTGACAGGATTTTTGTATTGTCTTGACCCAACCTTCATACACGCTCTAGCTTTTTGTCACACCTTCTGCGAATCAATGTATTTTACGACACAGAAAGTAAAATTTACTACACTCAGTGGTAGTAAATTGTACTGCACTTCTATTGAATTTTACATGTGTGATGAAGATAAAGAATAATAAAGAATATTTCTTCTGTTTGAGTCGTGTGATGCTGCATTTAATATTTTTATTTCGTGAAGTTAAGTAGACTGCATCTGTAGTACCATTAATTACCCACCAACAGAGAACGTGATTAACACGACGACTTGTCCTACCAAATTTTCAACAGTATTAATTTATGGTGGATTCACATGTATCTTCGTCCGACTTCTGCAAAAAAAAAAGGGGATGCAAAATTAAAATTTACATCTGTTGGATAGAGAGGGAACGCAAAAATGCAGAAGATCTTCGTACATGGAGATTATAGGAAGTGCCATAATGCAGATATGAAGACGAACATGTAGATCTTCTTGATAGTTCTCTTTCACTTGCTCAGAATTTTTGGCATACATTTGTCACGCTCTACTTTTCTTCATATTTGCAGCCGAAAATACATGTAAATCCAGCATTAATAGATGATCTGGAACTAGACAGGCTCTAACTTTCATAAATATAGGTTTAGCTTGCTTTTCATTTTTGATTTTATTGGATATAACGAAACTAACAAAGATCAAAAAGATACTTTTATCCCTTTCATGCAGCATTAGTTATGATAACGTTTTCTATTAGAATCATCTGGAACATTCAACATCAGGCGAGTTTTATTGCAAAAGTCATCCACAGTACAGTACGATTTTACATGCATAACAAATACAATATCGCTATTATAGTCTAATAGCCCACAGCAGATTTGGCGTACGAAAGTGAACCAACAAAAAATTATATGAGTCGAAAGGTGTATTAAGGCTGATAAAAGAAATGCAAGTCTTGACTTACAACAGAAAAAAAATAATTTGAAAACAACGGTAACATGAACAATGTCTTGTTATATTTTCTTAAAAGGCCAGAAGTCCCTTCTTTGATTTCCTTTTTAAATAAAGTTCTTTTAATGAATAGTTTTTGAAATATTAATGTTTGAACTCAAAATTTTGAAAAAAAAAAAAAAAAAAAAATTAAAAAAAATGGTAAAAATATGGATGGATGGTTCTAGGAATTTTACTTTATAAGATATTAAAAAGAAAATAAACCAGCTTTCTCATAAAAATAAGACAAATCCGGCTAAGTTATCATTTCAGCAACCAGTTAAAATAGGAAAAACATGCCGAAAAAAATTCTTACATTTTTGAAACTTGGTGGGAATATCGAATTAACCATAAGAATTAAGAAACAAAAGAGTCCATAAAAATATCTGTATCTGGAGGGGGAAAGGCGGAGGTATGACTTATCGAAATTAAAAAATTATATTGATACAATTTGGACATTATGATACATGATTTTAGGGTATTCTGAATCTATTGACATCAAAATTAAGGCGATACAATCATCTCTGAATAAAATGGACCATAACTTTTTTTAGGATGGTTGTATCGCCTTAATTTTGATGTCATTAGATTCAAAATTGAAAAATACCCTAAAATCATGTGTCATAATGTCCAAATTGTATCAGTATAATTGTACACCTGCTATCGAAGTTGTCCTGATATTTGACTCGAATTTTGTTTTGCAGAACTTATTTTAACACTTCTACGAAATGTGTCTTTTTCCATTTTGTAGATTTCCTCTAAGCGTTATATTTATAAATTTTTGTTTGCTCATTAGTGAATATGGATGCTCTTTCCATTCCAAGCAGCAAGCCTTTAGGGTAGCATATTTTTATAATAATTATCTTACATCTACACATCAGGATGTTATTGTTTCATTTAATTCTTTGTACATTTTGTCGTTTTTTAAATATCACGCAGTTTTGTAATGATTACCCACTCCAAAATTCACTAAAACATGTTTCACAGGAATATCAATTTACCCGAAAGTTCTTCTTTTTTTATATTCATATATGTATCTGGTGCACATATATAACAGTAGATATATACCTACATAGATAGGTAAACAGCACAATAATTATATGAATGACTTTCTTATATCCTTCACAATTTTAAACTTTTTATGTGCCTCTGCTATGAACGTAAGAAAGGTATATGTCGCAGTAGTTTTTTTTTTCAAATCTGTATTTTAAACATCCCCTTATGGCACGTTAATCGAAAAGAGGCCACGGTAAACGGAAGGAACAAGTACCAACATGTATACGTAGGAAATACTTGTTAGGTATCCTTAATTTGATTTACAATCTTTATTTTTGGAGAAGGTATGTTTTTATTTTGAATAAGATTTGAAAAAAAAAAAAAAACATACATACACACACACACATTTATTGTATTATTTTCAGGTGCAGGGTTTCCAGGGTGAGATTTTAATGAAACAAATCAATTGAAAAAGATACAAAGAAGAAACAAAGCGGTATTCGAATATCTTGACTTATTTAAACAAACAATCGAAGAAATCAATGAATTTCTCGTAAAACGTGTGAAAAGATGGAACCTACCTACCTGCAGTTCACTTTCCTACACTGGTAAATAAATAAATTGATAATTCCAAAAAAAAAGCTGCTAAGAAATGTCAAAGAAGTTAGTTTATATTGCAAAATACTATTGAAGATATATGTAAAATTGGTATTATGTATATGACGAAATTGGCTTTAATTTTTGGACTGTAAGAACATATCGCAGCAATTAATTATCACATACAGTGGTGGAGCCATATAGAAATGGTATGTTTTATTTGTCATTTTTGTCACCATCATACACGTTCTTTGTCTTATTTGCTTATTAATCTGATACCTAATAGTACTAGGTACTCCTTTTAGTTTGTTTATCTATAGCTGATGGTTACCCTGTTTTGTTGTTGTATTCTAAAGACATTTACGTACAAAATTCAACCAAAAATCTTACGGACCTATTGGGGAATAGGAATATAAATGTTAAATTTAAATATTTTTTTTTTCTGTGAAGAAGATTTAAATACTTTTCAACACCCTCTTGAATTTGTGTTTGTGACATGACTCATACAGCGTTAGTTTGTAAATTATGCATAAATATTTTTAATTTAATTGATTAGTTGCGCCTATAAAAATAATCACCATAAATAAATATCTTTACCTTTTTCTTTTCGAATTTATTATTGGAATATACCTTAACCAAATTCTATTATTTATTAAGGCAAAAAAGGTCTTAACCTTAAGACCCTACAAAAACTGGTAGGTATATTGTACCTATCTAGTATATGTATGTCGAGATTTTGGATATAATCTTAGGGGCGATGTACTGGTAAATGTTAGGTATAAGTTCTTCACCCTGAAGCGTAAAGATATAATTTTGTCAACAATAACTCAATTACGATAAAGCTGACGAAAAAAGTATGAGTTAAACATCAACGAAATCAAGTTTGCCTTTTTTGTGTGTGTGAGCACAATTTTTATCGTTGTTTTGCATATTTTTCAAATTAAATGAAGTTGCTTTAATTTTGTAATTTTGAAGATCGATAATTTGTTTTTTCCATGTCTGTCAAGTTAGCATTACCAGTTCAAAATTTCAGGAATCTAATAATTGGATTAATTGTCGTGATTTTGTCGTAAATTTGTCGTGAAAGAAAAAAAATGTTCGCGCCTATTTTTTAAAAATTAGTTGACTGTCAAGTTAGCATTACCCACCCTCAAAAAAAATGAAGATGCCATTAACTGTAGTGAATTTGTCGTGAAAGAAAAAAATTTGTCCGACCATTTTTTTAAGTAGCCCATAGCGTAATGGTTAGTACGTTCGAATGTCACGCTGGAGGTCTGGGATCGCTTCCTAGCCTCGTCCACCTAAAAACTAAAAAGTTTTTTTTTCAGGACTACTGCCTCTTGCGAGGAATTCCCCAAGAGTATCACTAGTCACGAATAAGTGCATAACCCACCCTCAAAAAAAAATTCTAAAAAAAAAACATGCCAATAACTGTCGTGAATTTGTCGTTATTTTGTCGTGAAACAAAAAAATTTGTACCAATTGTATTTTCTGAGAAAAAATAAAAAAAACCCTAACCCTCTAAAATTGCATTTTTTTTTCAATAAATCTAGCACTACCATACCAAAACTTTTTTCCTAGAAGATTTAAAAAAAAATGTATCCAAACAATTTTCGGAAGATGTCCTTAGATAAGTTTTGTACTCAAATAGTTTGTCGTGCCCTTTCATCCCAAAAAAAAACACCATTTTATGACTAAACCCCCTAAAATCGCATTTTTTCATAAAATCTAGCACTACCATACCAAAACTTTTTTCTAGCAGATTTTTTTGAAAAAAAATGTATCCAAACAATTGTCGTAAGACGTCAAAAAATCTTCTAGGAAAAAAGTTTTGGTATGGTAGTGCTAGATTTTATGAAAAAATGCGATTTTAGGGGGTTTAGTCATAAAAAGGTGATTTTTTTTTTTTGAGAAAAAAGGGCACGACAAATTATTTGAGTACGTTACTTATCTAAGACATCTTACGACAATTGTTTGGATACATTTTTTTTTTGTTTTGGTTTTGGTATTGTAGTGCTAGATTTTATGAAAAAATGTGATTTTAGGGGGTTTAATCATAAAAAGTAGATTTTTTTTAGAAAAAAGGGCACGACAAATTATTTGAGTACTTTACTTACTAAGGACGTCTTACGACAATTGTTTGAATACAATATTTTTCTTAAAATCTTCTAGGGAAAAAGTTTTGGTATGGTAGTGCTAGATTTTATGAGAAAATGCGATTTTAGGGGGTTTAGTCATAAAAAGGTGATTTTTTTTTTTTTTGAGAAAAAAGCGCACGACAAATTATTTGAGAACGTAACTTATCTAAGGACGTCTTACGACAATTGTTTGGATACATTTTTTTTTCAAAAAATCTTCTAGGAAAAAAGTTTTGGTATGGTAGTGCTAGATTTTATGAAAAAATGCGTTTAGGGGGTTTAGTCATAAAAAGGTGATTTTTTTTTTTGAAAAAAAATGGCACGTCAAATTATTTGAGTACGTTTCTTATCTAAGGACGTCTTGCGACAATTGTTTGGATACATTTTATTTTTTTTTTTTAAATCTTCTAGGAAAAAAGTTTTGGTATGGTAGTGCTAGCTTTATTGAAAAAAATGCGATTTAGAGGGTTAGGGTTTTTTTTTTTTTTTTTTTTTCTCAGAAAATACAAGTGTTACAAAATTTTTTGTTTCACGACAAATTCACGACAATTATTGGCATCTTTTTTTTAAGAATTTTTTTGAGGGTTGGTAATGCTAACTTGACAGTCAAGTTAGCATTACCCATGGTTACTTTAAATAAAAAAGGTCGGACAAAATTTTTTCTTTGACGACAAATTTACGACATATTCACGACAATTAACTGCATCTTCATTTTTTTTTTTAGATTCTTTTTTAAGGGTGGGTAATGCTAACTTGACAGTCAAGTTAGCATTACCCAAGGTTATTTAAAAAAAAAAAAGGTCGGACAAAATTTTTCCTTTCACGTCAAATTTACGACAAATTCACGACAATTAACGGCATCTTCATTTTTTTTTTTTTTTGAGGCTGGGTAATGCTAGGTTAGGTTAGGTTAGGTTAGGTTGAAGTGGCTGCCAGCAAGGGACTGACACACTTAGACCATAAGTTGGTCCGTTGTGATACCACGTGAATCTAGAGAGATTTTCTCCCCGCTCGTTAAAAGTTGGAGCTTCTAACGAAGCGTGCGAGACTACTTATGTCTATGTTTGTCAGATCACTAGGATCATTGAAGAAGAAGTCTCCGAGATGGAGCCTACGTCTTTTAGATAGGGCAGGGCATGTGCAGAGAAGATGAGAAACAGATTCTTCCTCCTCTTCATCCATACAGCTCCTACAAAAATCGTTTGCGAAAACTCCAAGCCGCTTTGCGTGCTTGCCTATAAGACAGTGCCCGGTTATGACACCAATTACGGAGCTGATATGCAATCTGTTCAAAGATATCAAACACATAGAGCGCCTCATATCTAGCGTAGGCCAGATCTGTTTTGTCGCCAGGCAAGTGGTTACGTTGTTCCACCTAAGGTTTGTTCTCCTTAAAGCATCTTGCTTCAGCAAAAATTTGCATGTAGCTATAGGCATACCGGTGTCTACCTTTTCAGGTAAAATAGGTAGTCTTGTTCCAACTTTGGCGAGTTCATCAGCTTTACAATTACCCGGAATGTCCCTATGGTCCGGCACCCAACAAAGGAGAATTTGGAACTGCTGCGCCATCTCTATAAGAGATGATCGACAGTTCAAAGGCTGTTTTAGAGTTTGTAGAGACACAGTCGAGAGATTTTATGGCAGCTTGGCTGTCTGAGAAGATGCGGATATCAGAAGTCAATATCACGTTTTCTTTAAGCCAAGATAAAACTTCTTTTATCGCCAAAAGTTCCGCCTGAAACACGCTACAATGGTCTGGAAGACGAAATGCGAGACTTAAATTTAATCTTAACGATTTAATCTCGGTTTTTGAACCGTCCGTATAAAAGTGAATCGAGTCGTCTTCCAAGAATGTCACGTCCTCCCATGTGGATCGGGAGGGTATGGCAACTTGAAAATTGTTATCGAAACGGAATTGTGGGATGGTGTAGTCAATTATACTTGGAAGTGATCTGTATGAGTTCAGAATAGCTGAGTGGCCTATTTCATTATTGGTCCACTGTGAAGAGGCTTTAAGACGGATTGCCGAACTCGCTGCCGTTTATTTACTAAATATATCGAGGGGTGTCAGATGAAGAAGAGTGTCCAGTGCCGCGGAGGGAGTAGAACGAAGTGCTCCACTTATACACATGCAAGCTGATCTTTGGACTTTACTAAGTTTACCGCGGTTAACCGCTATATCTAGAGCTGTCCACCATACTGCCACCCCATATGTTAGAATCGGTCTAATTACCGAGATGTATAGCCAGTGAGTAATACGGGGTTGGAGTCCCCATTTACTTCCAATGGCTTTCTTACAAGAGAAGAGTGCTACTGTGGCCTTCCGAACTCTTTCTTCTATATTAGGTTTCCAACTTAACTTCTAATCTAAAATAAGACCCAGATATTTAGCTTTGTCGGAGAATGTTAGTGAAATTCCTTTAATGGTGGGAGGATCTATGTGTGGAATTTTATATTTCCTGGAGAAGAGGACAAGATCAGTTTTTTGGGGGTTGACACCCAGTCCACACCGTTCTGCCCAGTCTATTAGCTTGTTTAAGGCATTTTGTAAGAGATCCTTTAAGACAATAGGATACTTACCTGATACGGCGATAGCAACATCGTCCGCATAGGCAATCACTCTGTAGCCCTCCGCTTCCATGCTTGTAAGCAGTTCGTTTACTACAAGGTTCCAGAGAAGGGGAGATAGAACACCGCCTTGTGGCGTACCTCTACTGACTGATCTTTTTGCAGAGAAATCGCCCAGTTTTGAATTGATAATCCTGCTTGTCAGCATTTGATTGATCAGTTCACCAAGCGAACTGTCTACTTTCAGACATGACAGTGCAGATGCGATTGCAGATGTGTCGAAATTGTTAAAAGCGCCTTCTATATCTAGGAAAGCAACCATTGTATATTCTTTATGGTAGAGGGAATATTCGATGGTGCGTACCAAAGTATGTAGTGCCGTTTCCACCGATTTCCCTTTGCAGTACGCGTGTTGAGACTGAGACAAGAGTCTCGTATCAATACTGGTACGTAAGTGAATATCAATCAGTCGTTCAAAAGTTTTGAGAAGGAATGATGATAGACTAATAGGTCTGAGATCTTTCGGATTAACATGGGAGCATTTACCTGCTTTAGGTATAAAAACAACTTTTACTTCTCTCCATGAACTAGGAATATGAGCCAAGTTCAAGCAGCTATTAAAGATTATTTCTAAAATAGGCAGCATTATACATGAGCTCATTTGAAGTTCGGCTGGTATTATGCCGTCTGGTCCTGGAGACTTGTAAGGTTTGAAGCTGTTGATAGCCCACAACAATTTTTCCCTTGTTATCAAACCTTGTGGAAAAGTTAGATTATTGTTAGATCTAATGTGATCAGTACTGTTTAAAGTTTGGGAGCTACCTGGAAAATGAGTATCTAATAGCAGATTGAGTGATTCTTCGCAAGTATTTGTCCAAGAGCCGTCAGCATCAAACAGCTGGGCATTGCTGGACTGGTTGAGAGGATTTTTCTAAGTCTTGATGCTTCTGAGGTTTCTTCTACTCTGCCACAGAAGGCTCTCCAAGAAGCCTTAGGGCCTCTTTATAGGATTCCCAGTCTGAAACTGCTCTTGTGTTTTTTGCTCTATTGAAGAGCTTCCTACAGTTTTTTCTGAGAGGCTCAAGCCCTGAGGTCCACCAATGTGGTTTTCCTTTTCCCCTTATTTGAATAAGTGGACAGGAGATGGCCATTGACTTATTTAAGGCTAACGTGAGGTCATTGACTTTGGTGTCAAGTTCAGTCGTACTAGAGGGAGGACTTAGAAGTTCAGGTTTAATTAAACTATCAAGTGTTTTCCTGTATTTGGACCAATCAGTTTTCCTGAAATTTCGAAATTCTGGTCGGGTAGTGGGAACTTCAACATTCAGACTAAACTGAATGTATCTGTGATCGGAGAACGAATGTTCTTTTGAAACTTTCCAATTCATAATTGATTGATGAATAGTGTCTGAGACTAGAGTTATGTCTAGTACCTCTTGTCGGTTTTTAGTAACAAATTTGGGTTCGTTCCCAACGTTACTTACTGTAAGGTTAGTACTTAAGATATAATCGAAAAGAGACCCACCTCTATCATTGATGTCAGTGCTGCCCCATACTGTATGATGGGCGTTAGCGTCACTTCCAATTATTAGGCGGATTTTCTGCCGTTCTGCTTCAGTGACTATACTTTCCAGTGTATTACTGGGAAGAGGGCCAAGGTGGTCATGGCCGAGATAAGCTGACACTAGCCAGTACATGCCGTTTGTCGTTTTTAGCCTGGCTGCGGTTATATCTCTGTCGCTGAAATGAGGGAGTAAATATACATTAATGCTACTTTTAACGAGTATGCAAGATCTAGGTTCACCTTTATCTGACGCATACAGTAAGTAGTATCCAGGAGTTCCGAGTCCCTTAACCAGGGATTTGACAATCCATGGTTCTTGGATCAGAACGATATCTTCATTCCCCCTTAATGGAGTGTTGGGGGTTAATCTGGACTAACTGCAGCATTTTGGCTACATTTAGGCAGACCAGCCTCCACCACCGTTTTATTAACATCTTCCGAGTCAGAAGAGGAGCCCAAGAGCTCATCCTCACTCAGAAGAACCATGTTTAGGTAGTCTTCAGTCTCCATTTCGGTCTGACTGTCAACGTGTGTAGAGGAATGAGCTGTAATAGAGGATGTCCTGGATGCATCCTCTTCCAAACTAGGGAAGGTAATAGATGCAGCCGGGTCCCCAACCACAGGTTCAGCCTCAAGAGGGTGTGGAGGCTCGCATTCCGCGATCACCTCATCTTTTTTATATATTCGTAAGGTAATCGTCTCAAAACCAAACCGAATCACACCTTGAGTCTGCGCCAAGGGGGCAAGGGATTCCTTATTGACCACGACGATCGCGCTCCTATAAAGACCCCTTGCCTCCTCCAGCTTTGCGTCTTATGAGTCGGCAGGGATGGATTGCTGAGTTTGATTACCTGGAGAATATCATCCATGCAGGAAGGTTCAGCTGGAATCCAAGTGCGAGCTCTTGGTCTGCATGGGATGTCCTCCTTAGCAACAACCTCGAGTTTCGCACCTGGCCAGATTTCACCTAGCCTACTAACAGCAAGCTTGTACAGATCACAAGATCTCTGATCGTCACAAACGATGAGTTTGACATGTCCTTGATGCCAACCGCCATCGCTTGTGATCGGAGGTGGTCCCGGGTTCTCCTTCATAACACTTAAGAAGCCAGCCGAGAGCTTCAATTTTGCCACCTGCCACCGATCAGAAGAAATCGTACCATCTATATCGCTCCTGTCGATAACCGCAATAACGATTTTACCCTTTAAAATGTCCCTATAAGAATAAGCGGGTTTAGCGGGTCCGCTATTTGGATTGAGGGGAGTGCTGGTGTTATGCACTCTGGGCCGTTTGGGTACCGGTGTGGCACCCTCCATAGACCTTTCTCGCTTTGACGTAGAGTCGCCGCTGGTCTGTGCATTAGCAAGAATGCGCTTTGCCCACTCAATTCTAACGTCATGCTGCGACGTACCTCCGGGCTCATCAGAGCTCTTCAGTATCCTCGAAGCATTACGTTTATCCTTATACAGATTTTTAGATGGTCTGTACCGTGTTTTTCGTTTTGTCGTACCGTATGCTAATGAAGACGCCGAAATTTAAATACATAAATAACTTCTGTGGTAAGTGGAGCGAATGGATATAAAATAAACCAATTAACCCTAGAAAGATAACCCTATTTTATGTCCCATAAGAGTTACATGTAATTGTTACGTCGATTCGACGAAGGTTATCTTTCTAGGGTTAAATAGTACAAGTGACCTCAAACTTCAGAAATTAATTTGTTTCACCCAAATATGACAGTGGGCTCTTCAGTTAGTCTGTCATATGCTTCTAAGACTGGTAGACGGCCTTTGGGCAGACTAGTTAATCTTAAGTTTAAACCAAATATTGTATATACCAGCAAAAACAAAACAAAAAATAAAGATTTATTAAACTAACTAAACTATCCTACTAAGACTCACAGTTTTGTCGATGTTTACCGACTGTTATAATAAACCTGACAGTTATTTTCTGGGTTTACGAATTTAAACAAACTCCCCTAGAATAATAAAAAGAGTCGGTAAACATCGACCAAAATGTGTGTCTTAGTAGGATATGAGGGACTAAGGGGCCGGTTATAGCGATCAGGAAAACGCATCAGTAAAAAATTTCTTTTTGATAATTTTATTTGTTAATATGCGATTTGGAATATAAAAATGTTACAAATCAATAAACAATTAGCTGAAATAATTTATTCATAGAAAAAAAAAGCGATTTAAAACAAAAATATTTGTGTCTAAAAAATTTTTTTTTTCCTGATGTGAATTTCGTAGATTTTTTTTCCGTACGGGTTTACATCAGAAAAATTAAAAAAAATGTTTTTTTCAGGCACAAATATTTGTTTCAAATAGTGTTTTTTTTATGGATAAATTATTTTCCGTAATTGTTTAAAGATTTGTACCCTTTTTATATTCCAAATCGTAGCTTAACAAATAAAATTATCAAAGAGAAATTTTTTTACTGAAACGTTTTCCTGATCGCTATAACCGGCCCCTAACTGAAGAGCCCACTGTCATATCTGGGCGAAATAACTAATTTCTGAGTTGAGCTCACTTGTACTTTTTAATTGATTTAGTGTATCTGAATAATTTTCAGAATCTTCTTTTAAAATATGACATAGTATTTTAATTAAAATATAGTTCCAGAAGTAAGTACTTACATACCTGAGTTACACTTTCAATTTCAACTCTTCCTTAAAAAAAAAACATTTAAAACAAATGAACTGTGACGTCCCAACTAACATTTCAGCTTCGGTTCGTCTTAGTAGTAGCTACTATTAACTTCTATTAAGCCGTACCGAAGCTGAAATGTTAGTGAGGTATGCTTATCGCAGTGATTTATATCATTCCATTCACATGGCGGAACACCTTACGTTTTCATCAATGAGAGAGTCAACCGAATACACAGTTCAATTTTATCTTCTGATATGTTGGGCTTAGAAGTCTGAAATGCCTAGTGTTTTTTCGAGCGTTTAAATAAGTGTTTTAAAAAGTTCACACATTGGATAATTTCTATTGATTGCGTGCATCAATTGACTTGTGTTTTTATTAAATCACTAGTCAATAAAACGGCGATTATCTTGGTACCTCATTTGTAACTATAGGTGGTATAGAAGCGTCACAATATTAAATTCTAAAAAGTCGAATGAAATCAACCCAAACTGATGTTTTATTTTTGTCCATTGGCAACCATCATCGACCAGTGGGAAAGCAAAGTTATCCGAATTAAAATTTTATATCAAATCGATTTCGTTTCTTTGAATTTGAATAAATCCTAACTTCATTTCTACTGGTTGGATTTCCAAGGTTGAGTTCTCTAAAAAAAAAAAATCCAAAAAAGGAGATTAGTTTGTGAATATAAAATTTTGATGAGGGGTAAAAAAATTGCATGCTGAGAGGGTGTGTAAACGGCCCAAAAATGCTTGTTATTGTACGTATTGTATTGAACAAATCATAAACTTTTATAAGTCTAACCCTCTCCTGCAAAAATGTTAGCGGTTTCCTAACTGTAAGTTTAACTGAAAAAAAAAACACAAGAGGTGTTTCAATGATAATTTTCCGAATAAAAGTTTTTTTTTTTAACTAAAAATTAACTAAAATGTAAAAAAGTCGAAAAATCAATTCCATGTTTGCCGCTTCAAATTCAAAACTTGATGAATTTAAACAAATTCTTTAAAACAATTAACAAAGGTACACTCTTTGCTGTTATTCCTCTTGAATAATAAAAAAAATGTTGTATGATTAATTTAAAAGGAGCGAGGCTATAATTAGTTACACTGATTTTTTATAAAAAAAAAAAATTATTTTAATTAAAAAAAAACCAACCATCATTAAAAAATTCTCATCAAATCCTCATACAAGACAAGTCTTTTTACAGGATACATTGTATTCAAATTTTTTTTTCGGAAGTGTAGATAATTTTGAAGATTTGATTGAGTGACTTGTCAAATCGATTTTCATTATTAAATATCCAGAATTGAAAAAAAAAATAATTATACAGAAGTCTCGCCTACATTATGTTCTAGAAAAAATATCAGTGTTTTATGGAAATACAATCAAATCAACTATAACACAAACAAGAAGTGAATTCTCATTACTGCCACTTGTTTTCTATTTTAAATCGAATCAAAAAATGCCATGTGAACAAACCGCTGCTTGTTTTGTAATACCCGAATATCATACAAAACATGAAGTGTAATCCCGGGTTAAGTTGGCCTAACCGGTTTTTATTTAGTCGTTTCACACTATTGTCTGTCGCATACGAACCGAAAAGGAACAGCAGCAATAGCAAATGAAATCGTCTAATTCTTACAGAACTATTTCAAATTATCAGACATGACAAACCATCATCATTCCGCAAACGATATTGAACAATGTATCATCAAACATTTTGTCTCTTATATTGATCAATTTTTTTTTCTTTTTCTAGGAATCGTTAAAAAAAGTCCCACTTATAACTACTTAAATATAATTAAATGACCTTCGCGAAAAGCATTAAGTGATTGCCCGTCATCCGAAATTTATTCTAAGAAAGACCAGAGTGGCTTAAAATTCAAACAAATTGCATTTGTATATTCCAAATAAAAATAATGAGATAAAGTGAAAAAAGAGATAATTCAATCTACCTACAGCTGTCTTATATGAAAATATTATACAAACCTACCATAATTAAACGTGATTATTTATCTTTCCTGTTGTGCCTAATTCGACTTTAAGTCGAAAAGTAACAAAGAAATTGAGTTTAAAACTTTTTTTTTATATGTACAACATTTACATATATGTATAACATTAAGTAAACCGGTCGGTTAATAAGGATTATTACTCTTTTTGTTTCTTCTTTCAACTTATAAAATTTTTATGGATTCTTATTTAATGAGCAAAATCACAAACAAAACAATAAGGATACAACATGTGGATTAAATTTGGATTACCAGTATTGAAATGTTTGTATAATTTTTAATTTATATCTAATATTATCTATTTTCTATCTAAATAAATATCATTTTAAAGTTAATGGCGAGGGAACTTTTATTATATTTAGTTTTATTGGCAAAAAAGTAGATGTAGTCCTATTTTATTAAGTTGACAACAAAATTAGATACATAATACAATTCATACCTACATTATATCATATATATATGTAGGTACCTGCCAATAATTAATTTCTAATTCTCCACCTATCAAGTTTGTAACGGGTTTGATGTTGCTATTTTAAATAAGTTGTTTCAGCTTTATGATAAAATAATTTCTACATGTACTTGTTTAATTTAAGGCCCTAGATTAGGTACCTACTCAGGCTTTAGAATTTCTGACAATATTTTTTTATCCTGTGTCATACTTTTTGATTGCTCATGTTTTTCATAGACAATATGGAATATAATAAACTATGCAACAGTGATCGTTGGTGAACCACAACAAGACCTGCAGTTAATAATACAAATTCATAGATGTACTTGTACATATAAAATAAAAGTGATAAACAAAGAAACAACTAACTTATTTAAAGTAAAATTTACTAGTATATTTATGTATAAATAAAAAATCGTATTTATTTGGTCGTGAGATTTGTAGAATACGCTACGCTAGAGTTGTAGTTATTAAATTAATCTTCACAAGTGACAACTCCAGAAATTAACCTGAAACACTTAAAACAGAAGTTCTTTAAATATTTAAATTTCTTCGTCTTCATTATTAAAATATTTGCATTTATCAAAACCAAAGAAAACTCATGTGGTTTGATTCGAGCAGTTGTTAGAGTTCTGAAAGATCTCGGTTTGCACAGATCTTCTGCTCCGGATAGTATTCCTCCCATTGTTGTAAATGGGTGTTCTTCAACGCTGACAAACCACTGTGTGAGCTTTTAAACTCATTGCTATCTACTGTCATTAAAACGAGATTTTTATATTCAGAGGTTCAAATCCAATGAGTATCGTTATCTTCTCTTATATCGTTCCCTGATTCTCTATGTCCGACAGTTAACCAATTCTTAAAAATACCTACACAGTGACCAAGTTTAAACAATTAACAGCTTAACTCTAACTTTATGTTTGTATTTATAGTTTCTATTATTTATTATTACTAGTATCGCCCACTGACGATTTTGACTCTAGGGTCAAAATTAGATTTAAAATAAGAAAGTCTTAAAATTCTAAATGGGCTTTAGGTCTAGGTTTAGATTTAGAATTTTAACATTTTAAGAATGGTCACGAAGAAGGAATAATTATTAAAATAACAACGTTTTTTTTTTTCAAAAATAAAGTTTAGCTTTTCCCGTTGTTAAGAATATTATTTTATTTTTGTCCACTATTGATAATTTTGTATACATGAATACACCCGATGATCGACTGTTTCTATCCGCTTACGCTGGCTGGCTGAACCAGTTGAGATGCTTTACAAAAAAAAAAAAAAAAAAAAAAAAAAGTAGCTATTTTCCATGGACTATTTCTATGAATTTCTTTGGAATCACAAAGTTAATAAACTAAATATTAATTTCCTTTAAAGTTTAAACCTAATCATTTTCAAAAAGTTTAAAAGAACTGGATCAATGTTGAATAGTTACCGTTACCTTATTGTACGAATAAATAATTATTTTAGAAATGCATTAGGTACTTACTTCGTCTGAATTTTAAACGAAAAGGGATTCCGTTAATAAATATCACTCACTCGCCGCGTTTTCGAATATGCTAAGTTAGAGCATTGAATTTTACACATCCAACATGTGTAAAAATTGCAGAAAAACAATCTAGTTTTCGACAAGGCACTAGAGTTTTACATAGATTTTGGAAAGGCACTAGCACGAATTAGCAAAGGCTAGAACACGGACCTTGGCGATTATGAACCCTTTGGCCTCGTCAGAACCAGATTTTATGTGCTTGCTATTTAGGTAGAACAACTTAAAACAGTTTTTTCTCATTGAACAATCTTAAAATTCACAGATGTCTCACACCCATGGAAGAAGTAGGATATGGTTTTTACTAGACAGGCCCTCACGAGTTTCTTGTCTAAATTTTTGGTACCGAAATCAATTGGCAAGGGCTTGCCAAGTATCTGACAAGTTTTCTTCGTCCAGTTTTCCAGCACTGAAAACTTATTAGGGCCTTGTCCAAACTAGACAGAAACTGTGAATTATTCCAGCCGGGAAATTTCGTAAGAGAAAAGTTTGTACCTATATGTACCTACATAATATTTTTTTTGTTTTCTTTAATTTGCTAAAAGCATTATATAAGGACACTATATCGCACCTCCAATAGAACAAGGGCACAAGTGCAAAAATTCAATTCATTTTCTAAGTTAACTATGCAAAACGTCTCAAAAAAGGTTTTTCTTTCCAATTGAACAAAGTCCCAGTAGAAATTTTTCTCTCCAGGTAGCAGAAGTGGGTTCGTACCGTTACACTGTTTTAAATTAAATGTTTTGGAGACTCTTTGTCTTACCTTCTAGTTGCAAATTGTAATACGTATCTCCAAAAAACATTACTCCGATTTGTAAGACAACGTCCTAACTGTGAACTCCGCCTTTTTTTTGATTTTACTTAAGTTTCGGCTGAACAAAGACGTTAGTGCTAGTTATGGCAGTTTTATCTTGAAAATTTGAACTATTTTAAATTGTGTATTCTGAAGAATCGAAATCACTTTAGTCGTTGTTCTATTGGAGGTGCGATATGTAATTTGTAACTGGAAGTTTCTTTTTAATGTACATAGGTGTATTTTATACTTTATGTAGGTATGCACATAAATATATGTTTATATGGTACACAGTTTTAAAAACAAGAACAACATTAACACCATATACCCTTTATGTTTACTCCTAGTTCTATGCATGAATCCAACTTTCTTATCTCAATCAATTGCCAAATAATCTTAAGGGATTCGTTTGGCTTAACGAAAATCGACAAACTAAAAAAAAAAAAAACAAAATAATAAAATAATAAAATTGCAACAGCAGTAAAACTTTCAAATGTGTATCATTTGAAGTGAACATTCGCATTAACTTCCTCTCTCTTGTGTGTTGTGTAACCAATAGTAGGAGTTTGCATTTCTTCCTTTTATTCGAAATTGAACTTTTACTTTGCTCGTTTTCGATAAATAGACTCAAGGGATATTAATCTATTTGCTTGCTCTTTTTTTTTGTGTAGCAATAACGAAAAAATTGCCGAAGATGTATTTCATTTTTTTTAGCATTTCCTTTATGTTATATTTTTTATTAAAGATTTAATAAAAGAGCAACCACCTTTTACTTTTGTTTTTTAATCTTGTTTTGATTGTATGGCCTGCGGCAAATAAAGAAAAAGAATGTTAGGAAATTGACTAGCATTGAAACATTATCTTATCAGGTGATTCTAATTTTATCAAATGATTTTAAAGGTCCTTTTTGAGGGTTTTCTATCATGTTTTTTCTTAAATCTTTTTTATTTTTATTTTTCTCAGAAAAAAAAAAAAAAAATAAAAAAAATATTTTTATTTAGATTTTATAAGAAATTTAATTCAATCGGACGTAAAGAGGGCTATCGTTATTGTATCTCAGACATGTAAAAACTAAATTAATAAATTATGTGGCGCAACGGCTCGTGAAGAACCAGGGCCTAGTGAATAACAACTCGCAGACCTACAATTTGACGCCGAATCCGAACGGCTAGACGAGAAGCACTTATTCATGACAAGTGATACTCTTGGAGGATTTGTCAATTCCTTGCAAGAAGCAGTAGTCCTGAACAAAACTTTTTAGTTTTAAGGTGGACGAGGCTAGGAAGTGAATCCAGACCTCCAGTGTGACAGTCCAACGCACTTACCATTACGCTAGGGGCTATTACAGACTTATTTAAATTTTCATTATAGAATAGCCTTGGTAAATAGATAGATAGATAATTCAATTAATTTTTTGCTTTAAGTTTATAATTTACAATAGCCTTGGTTTTTCTCAAAAAACAGTCTTAATTTTTTTTTAATAATTGCACCAATAGGGCCTTTAAAAGAATTAATTTTTGCAAAAATTTCCATCAACTAAATCGATTTGATTTTTCATTATGCCCCTACCCTCAAGATATGTGATCGTGCCAAATAGAAAATTATAGTTTCAGCAAATAAATGGTAGGTAGGTAGGTAGAGATGGCGGTCACAAGCATCCTTGCTCGATGACCCAATTAACGCTCTAATGCGCCGTTTTGATACCATAACTCGTTTGACCTGTTGGTTTTAAAGAACATTTTTAAGATAAAGAGGGTATTTGGTGATAGATCTCCCAACGGATCATCGCCTACCCCCGAGTTCAGCTGCAGTATGCTACGCTAAGCAATTTGCTGATTTGCCCGGGACGCATACGATCTGATCCCTTAGGTTGATCTTCTAGTCGCACACTCGGATATGGTAAGCTCTGTACACCTCCGTCTGTTTGCACAACATGACTTGTGGTTACCGGAGAAAGTACCACCCGCCTGTATGACTAGACGCTTTTATTGGATTTAGACATGAGATGAAACTTATTAAGGATTTGGACATAGGAAAAACACCCGATAGGACCAAAGTTCGCAACTAAAAACCGTCTACACTGTGCCAACTAGGCAACTTGTTGACTGGTATTGAAGCGAAGGTTGGCACAACCGTGTGATTCTCCGGTCCTCGTGCACCATGAGCCACCTTCAAAAACCAGTAGTCTGCTAGCTCACAGTCATAGGAGTTTGGGGAAGAAAATGGTGCAAAAGGAAACCGAAGTTAATTCTAGATCCATTGAAACATTCTTGAACTTGAAAATAGGAAAACACTCAAAAGGGTCGAAGTCCGCAACTAAGACCCATCTACACTGTGCCACCTAGGCACTTGTTGGCTGGTATTGAAGCCGAGATCGGCCCAATTGTGTGATCGTCCGGTCCTCGTGCACCATGAGCCACCTTCAAAAACCGTTAGTCTGCTAGCTCGCAGTCATAGGAGTTTGGGGAAGAAGACGGTGCAAGAGGAACCGAAGTAAATCCTAGATCCATTTCGTCGCGTTGAGGAAAGAAGTCAAATCTTTTATCTTCGTTCCGGAGAGTTCGTTAAGGTCGTCAGAAAAGGGCTTCCCAAAAGATTGTTGCCTCATTCTGGCCAAAGCGGGACATTTACAGAGGAAATGAAAGACTGTTTCCTTTTCCTGCTGGTCCCCACAACTACGACAGTGAGTATTGTAGGGGATGCCAAATTTCGCCGCATGTTCTCCTATTGGCCAGTGTCCAGTGCATGTTGCAACAATCCTTGCTATGTCTCGCCTGGGTCTGCACATTAGGTTAATAGTTCGGGATTTATTATAGGAAGGCCAGATTTTTCTAGCAATAATGCAGTTAGTTAAACTATTCCACCTACGATTAGATTCTGAGAGAAAAATTGAGAATATATTGCCCTTCATAACTCCAAGAGGAATACTGACTCTTTCCGCAAGTGAGTTATGAAGGGCTGAACCTTGCCTGGCCAGCGCGTCATCCCGCTCATTCCCCTCAATGCCACTGTGACCCGGAACCCAGATAAGAGTGACCCTGAGGTTAGTGTTCAGACACAGAAGATCTTCCTAGCATTGTCGTACTAATTTTGAGGATGATGTAGCCGAATTAATGGCTTTGACAGCCGCTTGACTGTCTGAGAAAATAGCTGTATTTCGGTTCTGGTTTGGATTTTGTTTAAGTAGCTTGCATGCTTCCCTGATCGCCAGTACTTCAGCCTGAAAGACACTAGCAAAGTCAGGTAGCCGAAAAAACCTGGATATATTTAGGGACTCTGAGAAAATACCCGCACCAACACCGCACTCCATCTTTGACCCATCAGTAAAGATAGTTGTGTCGAAGTCTTTCGTCACGACGTCATCATTCCAATCATTTCTGGATGGGAATATAACTTTGAAATCTTTACCGAGGCTCATTGAAGGGGTGCAGTAATCAGTGGGAGTCGAAAACATTTCGGTTGGAATTAAACCCGTGATGTTGCTGTGCCCATAGGGTTTGGCAAACCAGGAGTTCGATTCTTTTAGTCTTATCGCGCTGCAAGATACTAGGTATTTAACGTGTAAATCTAGTGGTAAAAGGTGTAGAAGAACTCCTAAAGCATCTGTTGGACAGGATCGAATAGCCCCTGTGGTGCCAATGCTAGCTGTTCTTTGAACCTTCCTAAGTTTGTTGATATTATACAAATTCTTTAATGCTGGCCACCACACAATCGAACCATACGTGAAAATAGGTCGCACCACGGCGGTGTATGTCGATAAAATCATTTTTGACTGGAGGCCCCACCTCTTACCAAAAGTTTTGCTACAGGCATAGAAAGCTATACAGGCCTTCTTAACCCGTTCTTCAATGTTTAATTTCCAGTTTAATTTAGGGTCGAGAATTACACCCAGATATTTTGCACTGGAGGAGAGCGAAAGTGTTTGACCGTTGAGTCGAGGTAGATTGAAGGGGTCTATCTTTGTTTTGGTAGTAAATAGTATAAGTTCAGTTTTGCTTTGATTAATACCCAGTCCGCAGCCCAGTTACTAACCTTCCTTAAAGCCACCTCCGTGATCTCACTTATCACAGGGGTAAACTTACCCGACACTAGTAGCACCAAATCATCGGCATACGCGACCGCCTTCACTCCACCCCTCTCTAACTAAGCGAGAATTTTATTCATGACTAAAAGCCAAAGAAGAGGAGACTGACGTATTTGGTTAACATTGTATTTCCTAACGTAGATTGAATCCTTCTATCCCTGAGCATGGAAACTATCCACTCCCGGATGTAGAGCTCTACACCAAAGTCAATAAGGGCTTCTAGAATGGACTCAGTTAGGACGTTGTTAAAAGCCCCTTCTACATCTAAGAAGGTGGCGAGTGTATATTCTTTGAAGTTAATAGTTTTCTCAATTGTACGAACTACCTCGTGAAGGGCCGTCTCCGTGGACTTACCCTTTAGGTATGCGTGTTGAGAGTTTTCAAGAGGGCATCCAACTAGGATGTCCCTAATGTGTTTGTCTAGGATGCGCTCCATCGTTTTAAGCACGAAAGAGGTGGTCAGACTAATTGGTCGAAAATCCTTCGCGGACATGTCTCCATGTCTCGGGTACATGGTTGAGATAGAGGCAACCTTTGAAAATTATTTCCAGCCAAGGAACAACCACATCTTGCAGTTTTTGAAGCATAATAGGCAGTATGCCATCCAGGCCGGGAGAATATTTTCTCTTGTTATGACGGTATTGATATGCTCTACATGAGCTAACGGTGTGATTTGAGTTTCAAGTGGTTCCGGTTTACTGTTTTTACACCCCGGAAAATGTGTCGTCATCAGTAGTTCGAAGGATTCAGCTGGAGAGACTGCCCACTCCCCATCGTTCTTTTTCAAAAAAGACGGGTTTCAATGCTCTTTTGACAGAACTCTACCAAGTCTTGCGGAGTCTTTGATGTTTTCTATTGACTCGCAGTACTCCCTCCAGCCTTGCTTCTTGGCTGATGCGACAACTCGCTTGTATACTCTAAGGCTATTTTTATACGGTTGATAAAATTTGTTTTTGTGGCAGATGTTCAGACAGATTTTCATTCCACCATGGAGGGAGAGTTTTTCGGCTATATTTAACTGGGCAAGAGATTTGAACGCCGTGTTTATAGATGCTTCAAAGGTTTTCACCTTTGACTCTAGATCTGCAACCGATTCTGGACTCAGATTGGGTATATTGCCCAGTTTAGAATTAAAAATTTTACTGAAAAGCAAATAAATACAATTTCACCACCATCGAATTGGATCTCTTTAAAATGTTTTGCATATTACGTAATTGATTCTATCCACGTTCCCCATCTATTAAAACAACTCCTCGACCTATGTTTTTCGTCACAAATATAAACTCGACACTTTATTGAAAATAATGAATGCAAAATATGAAAATATGCACTCAAAATATGCGTTTATTATGAAAATATGCATTTATAATAGAAATATGCATTTTGCATAAAATATGCAAAATGTGCACTAACGATTGAATGTCATTTTAAAGGAAATCGCATGGTTCGTAAAGATAATTTGGTCTTAGGCTTCTAATTGTTGTGAGAAAAAACATGCATTTGCATGGAAATCCGATCCCTAGTAATCAATAATAAAAAATTAAATAATAAAAAAAAAAAATAATAAACAACATAAATATGTAGGAGAACATCCCAGTATTTTAAGGAATCGCTGCAAATTTATTTGAAAATACTTACCTGGTTGAAGACTAACAACTATACATAACTATGTTTCACGGGAAGTAAAAATATATTGGAAATTAGGATTCAGTAGAAAAAGATTAGCACCCGTATTCATAAAGAAAAAATAGTTATTTTAGCTCCCGTGTTTAGGAAAACTACACCATGGAATAAGAATTTTCTGGGCTCAAACTTAAGGCAATTGCTTACTGCTCCATTTGAGTCCGGAACATTCCTATTCCATGGTGTAGTTTTCCTAAACACGGAAGCCAAAATAACTGGCGCAAAATTTTAAACAACCAATTGTTTAGGGCTAAGCAATTTACTAGTTAGCAATTTCGTAAGTATTTAGCAATTTACTAGCTATTCCAAAATTTTAAACCTTTTGCTAACTAGTAAATTGCTAATTAAGCAGATAGCAGAGCATTTGTAGGGTTAAAATTTGATGAACACAATTATTCTGCCGTGCTCCATTTTTGTTGTTTTGAGATAAATGCGTTTTACTGTTTTGGGTTTCTTTGAAAACCATACGAAAATGGATTTATGCCCATTTTCATACGTGATTTTGAGCCATTTGCAGTTGGAAATATGATTTTTTTTTTTCACACACTAATAAGACGCTATTTAACGATTCCAAATATGCCTCAAACTCAATTTTTGATTTTTGGCGCTTAGGCCATTTTTACTTAGGACGGCAGTATTGTTTTTATGCGTTGTAAAATGATTATATGTTGATGGAAACCCAACATATGCTCTAAGTAAATATGAGATGTTTATATTTTTATCTTTTTAACAGTAGGAATCGAACCTGGACCCCTGGCAGACCGAGAGCCCGCAGGAAATTTTGGATGTGAACGATAGTAAAAATTCCTTTTGTTTTAAGATATGTCCATACTATTCATATGCAAATATGAAAGTCTGGCATGTTTGGGTTGGGGCTTTTGTACGTAATGCTGCATTGAAAATGCATTTTTTTCTTAAAGCCCAGGTACCAAGGGTAGGAACTTCAAAATTGTATTTAATTTTAGAGCTGAGCGCCCTAGATATAAATATGTGGTTCAAGACCTTTTCCGTTGGTCTAAATGTCTGCAAGAGGCACTCAACGATTGAAGCTTTGAGTGCATATTGCAGCCGTTTGACTCTTCGGAAAAAATGTTGGACTTTATAGCCATGTCTAGGGAACTCAGCTCTTTTATTAAATATGATTTTGAAGTTCTTATACTGCATTTTCAATGCACTCCATTTTAAATGAAGTATTGCATACAAAGGCCCCAACCACGACTTGCCAGACTTTCACATTTTTCTTTTGTATGGAAGGCACCGTTTGCGTCAAATCTGGTATTTCTGATTTTTTGCTAACTTGTTCATGATATTGGCCTAGTAGATAAACTAAGTTTTCGACTCGAGCTTCATGGTCAAAAATAAAAAAAAAACTCAAAGTTTTGAGTATATTAAATTAATTTTGCAAAAACTATTCATTCAAATAACTTTATTTAAAAAATAAATTCAAGAATGGGTTTAAGATAAGCTATAGGAGAATATAGTGGGTGTTACCATTGTTTTTCAATATTGTTGTTTCTACCTTAAGTCCCATCTTAACGGGGGTATATAGACCCCCCTTCCGGTATGATTGTCGTATTATTTTGACTCAACCTACACGCTCCAGTGCTTTGATGCATTTATGTCAACCATTCTTAATTTGCATTTATATTGTTGGATTATAATATTTATATTTATTTTTATTGCTAAATTTTAAAATGCTTTATTTTGGAACTTATTCGATCGACACCTACAGAGATGCTTTTGGGCTCAAATTGGAGCAAAGTAGGTTAGGTACTTTGAAATTGTAGAACAATGGTTTTATTTAAAATTAGTTTTTTAGGACTAAAATCGCCAATAACTGAAAAAATCGCGTTTTTGTTTTTATTTTTGACTATGAAGCGGTCGCCGCTCGTGGTCGAAAATTTAAGTTATTTACTAGCCCAATATCCTGATCAACTCAGCAAGAAATACCAGATTTGACGCATAAGTGAATGTATACAGTTAATGTATTATATCTCGAAACGCAAAAATTACTTAAAGGACTACTTTTACCTTTTTATTTTTAAAACTGGTCCGACATCGTCAGTAACTGAATGGCATTAATTTGTACAGAACAAATATGTTTTGCTTAGAAAAATATAACTAGGCTTCTAATGGTGGAATCTTTAAGGTAGAGTTACCTAAACAAACCTTAGTTATTTCAAGCTCATTTTGGTACATATATTTATGAAACATTTTTTTATGTTAATTAAATACTTAAACATGCGGCGTTTTAAATATAATATATATAGGACGCTTATATTCATGTGTATGTATATACAAAAATTATTTATTATAGTCCTGGCAATTAGTGAATTAACGTGGGCAAAAGACGAAATTCTAAAATCCGAACCAAATCAGTCTTATGCTGGATTTACATGTATCTTCGTCTGCAAAAATGAAGAAAAGTAGAGTGGGACAGATGTATGCCAAAACTCCGAGCGTGTGAAAGAGAACCATCAAGAAGATGAACATGTTCGTCTTCATATCTGCATTATGACACTTCCTATAATCTTCATGCACGAAGATCTTCTGCATTTTGGTGTTCCCCCTCTATCCAACAAATGTACATTTTAATTTTGCATCCCCTTTTTTTTGCAGAAGTCGGAAGTAAATCCACCATTATAGTTTTGGCTAAAATGATGATTTTAACTAAGTGCAACGCGCAATGTTTGCATCATTGATGTGGTCAAAGCAGGACAATTAAGTTGGCGCTGATTTTTGTACACATAACTTGGAACCCTTACCTATCAACAACTGTCATTGGGTCTGATTTTAGAATTTCGTCTTGAAATACTCTAGAGTATTTGATTCCAAATTTTTAACAGAATTGGACAATTTCTTACCTTTTTCCTGAGTGCTTCCAAATTACTCAGTTTTTAATCTTTGTTTTTTAGTTTATGGTTAGATAGCAACAAAAATATATCATGGATGAATGTCAAACTCCATGTGGTCACTCCTAGGATCCACCAGTGATAACATAGTTATAAAAATAAGAAGCAAAAACAACAAACCAATAAATTCGCCATTTTGAAACCCGTTTTTCGGGGTGTTCTCATGAACCGATTTTGGATATGTTGTTCAGTAGTGGTTACTGATCGAAATTTAATTAAAAAAGCTTCTGTTCAATTACTCTATTTTAATTTTAATTTGCCTGTTCTATTATATAAACAAATGCTGATCAATCCAAAGAATCTTCATTGACAGCATTAACAACGTCATATTCATAAATCCTCCTTTTTGTCAGCCCTGGAGACCAATTCACACAGATAAAGCCGACGAAATGTAGTAGAAAAGGAATACGAGGTAAAAAAAAAAAACTGTTATATCACGATTATGCTTTAAATAAATAGTATTTAGCTGTGGGCCGTATGAAAAAGCTCAAGGGAATTCACGATCTCTCGCCCCCTTTCCCTGTGACGCTGTCGCATCATCAACATGACGAACACTCAGTCTAAGATATCTGACATAACAGCCGGCATATGCGAGTACTTATAGAAGTTGCAGTTGGTTTGGTTTACAAAAAAAAAATGGTTTTAAAAGGTAACACGGGAAACGAATGTTGTATATGCAAGGTGTTTGCTAACCAAGGTCAAAGAGTTATTATAGTTCTTCCATAAAGCCAGATCCATCCTATCCCTATGCAAGCTCGAGCTATTTATCGTATATACGAATCTGTATATACATTTATATTTATAAGGAGTTAAACTTCAAGGAAGACAGGTTTAGTTTTCTGTATACCCCTTAATTTCTCTGCAATAACTTTTGTTCTGATGGTATTCATGTGACTGGGATTTTCTTTGAACATTTGTTTCGTTCGTTGCGAACGAGCGACCGAAGACGACGATGTGCCACGCTATGTCTTCAGAGAGTTCTAGATGGAATTCAGTCAGCTGCATTACTGACAAATTGCAGAAATACTTTGCAGTCAAATGCAATTACAAGTTGCAAGGAATGAAGGAAAAGAATACCACGTCTTGTCGATGACAGCAAATATTTTTTCTTCTGATATTTTGCATATTAATTATAATTACTAATGTGTCAATAATTATCATCTAAAATGTCCAACAGTAGGCGTCAATTAGCAATTGATGGCTTAATTTGATTGAATCATAAATACATTTGTTCGTCAATCAAAAAAGAAAAAAGTTTAATAAAAGTATCTTATGATAATTTGGTAATCTCCATACTTTGAACTTCATAATTCGGACGATTTTTATTGTTTGTTCTCTAATCTTTTGTGTTTAAGTCGGCCGGCATATTGTCAAAAGTTTCAGCAATTCTTTTTGAAGCTTCAAAAATTACAGAAAATTCATATTTCCTAGAAGGAGGTCTGTTTTATCCTCCCAAATTCATTGCGTAAATATTAAGTGAGATCAAAAGCTTTGACCAAATCTAGATTTACCCTTAGAAATTCGCGATTTAAAAAGAATAAAGTTGGTTGACTGGATTAAAAACCTGTGAACTAATAAAATATTTTAAATCCACTGTTACAAAAATTTGTCTCGTCACTTTACGAGGTTTTTTTTAACCAGAGTAAGATTTTCGAAAATGGTCCATAACTTCAATATTACCATCCATCGAATCAGATACAAAATTTTGATAGTTATGTCATCTCATTAAATTATGTTTTCCGAGTGAGGTACCTATTTTTGGTCAATGGAACAATAACACTGTAGGTCAAGTAAAAAATATTTGTCTCCAAAGAACTCGCAACAAAATGAAAGTTCTCATCAAAACCAACTTCAAAATCTATTTAAAATACTTCCTTTCATGTTGAAATTGTGTATGAGTTTTCCGAAATAGTGTTCTATTCGTCAGCAGTAGTGCCAAGGACTAACAACTGTTTAACGATAATAAAGAAATTGAAAAACCTGATGCAGGACGAATTTGAAATATGAATTGAACGTTTTTTGTTTGTAATTTTCTATACACCCGCTTCCTAACACATTTTTTTTATGGTCATCCCTGGCATGGCTCAACACAAAATACAGCTCAATACGACAATAGCAGGTGCCATCATCAATCCCTTAAGCGACTTCTATAGTCATATATACATACAATATAATAGGTGTACAATAATGATGGCTACTATATTACCACACTGACCGACACGACGCGACGGGGCGGCGACGCACTACGACGTACCGGCGTAATCTTCCCTGTTATTATCTGTTGTTAAAAGGACGATAGCGCATGCTATAGGTGCAACGTGGCCGGCTTTGTGGCATCGAAAACCAAAAACAAACAGCAGGCAGCTAGCATACAAAGTAATACAATTTTGGTTACCAAACCGTTGCCAACAACGAAATAGGTAGTCGGTTGTTATTATTTTGGGTACAAAGCAATTATTTTATTATCACGTGTAATTTGCATTGAAAATACAAAGGGAAATACCTTCAAATGTATACTCGCACACAAACACACACACATGAACAAGAATAAATAAAATTCAGTATAGCAAAAGCGAAAAGAATGCAGGTGCTTTTGTTATTTGGTTGTTTTGTGTAGCGGCTGTGGCTGTTATTACCTGATAAAAGTGAACAATTCTTAAACTTCTTAGTTTTTGAATTGTGTTTGGAAAACAGCGGTCATTGGGAATTAGATGCAGATAATTCTCTTACACAGAGAGAAATTTCATCCTATAAAACCACTCATTTTTTAAGGATCTTAATTCCTACATTGCTTGGGAACTAAACTATGCCCACTTCGCGAAGGTGGATTCAGTCCCCACTAAGTGAAAACTAAGTCCCTTAGTGAATTAAGTTCCCGGGGACTTATTTCCCTGCACCATTATTTTGTGCATTTTGTTGATGTTGGGAAAAATTAGGTATTTAATAGAAAATTTTAATTAGTTTTATAATTATTCATAAATGATTACTCCCTCATTTCAAGAACCTATTTTTAAAATTATCTAAAATTTCATCAAACCTTAATTTTAAAATTTTTCAATTTGTTAATAAATAGACCACTCTTAAAATGCATTGCCTTCAATAAAAACTATGGGCCTTACGAATAATTAATGACTAAACATGCGTTTAGATAAGCGTTACGTTAAACTTTAGAGACGAGTTAATTTGTGTGTTAACCAATAACCAAATTAAACTTGTTTTTAACTAATCAATGCTCTATTACATTATCTACTAAATTTGTTGCCAAACAGACAGCTTCTGTGAATGGAAATGGCCGCGATCAAGAATTGATGCGATAGCCTATCTAAGATAGATTCGTATCCAAATAGGTTTCTGATCAATCAAAACCGGATAGGTTACCTGAAAGTATTCTTGGCAAAATTCTTCGTTATAATACAGTAATTTGCATTTTATTATTATATTATTTTAATTATTTTTCTGAAAAAAATCAAAAATACAACTCGTGACGGCAAACAAATCTAGACTTTGCAATTTGTAGTCGGCTGTTTTTACAATTTCGCTTGGGAAACAAACGTATACCAACATTTTTGGGATAGCATGGACCGTTTTAGATTGGGAAGTTTGTGTACAGACTCACGTCAGTTTGTATGTAAGAGAAGTGCGGAGTAAGAGGTCTCGTGAGGCATGTAGAAATTATAAAAACCGGACTCGTGAGTCTGCGTTGTTGTTCTTTCAATGTGTAAGTTGTTGAAGTTGTTGAAGTTGTTGTTTCAATGTATTTTGAGGCGCCTCACAGTTTTTAATTTAAACACTATGGTACTCACCAGTCCGTACTCAATCTTCCCAATGTAGGCAGGGTCATGGATAGCTATCCAACAGCAAAAGCTGTTTTGTCATCGGCTAATTTTTACATGGGATTACATTACAACAACAACAAAAATCTGGTATAGCTCTACATAGGTTTTTGATCGCGGCCAGTGACATCTTAGTTATCGTAAAAAAAAGTCAAAGGTGTTTTCTCGTGATAACACTTGTTGCAGTTAGGCTGCATAGCTTTCGCTCACCAGTCACCAAACAAATTTTAGGCTGCGTGCGATTTTTTGTTTTAGTTTTCCGCCATTCACTTTCAAATTGAAGTTTACAAATAAACAAATAAGAAGCAATAAATCTATTTGTTTATTTTCATTACCTTATTAGTTTTATAACTTTGCAACAAAATTCACGAACAAGCAATTTAATTCAATTGTAAGCGACAAACATAGAGGTTAAGGGTAGATAATTGTTTTTCTCCTTTGCTTGTCAGAATGCCAGCACAAACGTAGGGTTTACACTTAATCACGAGTTAAACATGCATTTCTTTACTCTTAAATTTAAAGTGATGTTTAGCGTTAAGCTGACTATTAAATCGATTATTGGTATGGTTCATTATTTAGAGTCCACTTAAATATTTAAGTGATCTCTAAATTCGATTATTATGGGTGAGGCCCTATGTGTTTCAGTTTTATTCAAATGTGAATCGAGTCTATTTTTTTGTGAGTGTAAATATGTATACCTTAACATATTTTCCTAACAAAGAACGGAATTTCTTTTTGCATAAAGATAAAGGATACATCTGTACATTAAATTCATGTTGGCGTTACGGTGCGAAGTGTTTCTTATTTGTTGAAGCAGACGTCTGGTCTGACTATTGTTTAAACACCTTGTCGAGCTAAAATGTAATTAAAAAGGAACTTGACTTCTTGTTTTTTGATTTGTTGAAATGAGTTGCGTGAATGTGTGTCCTTTAGTTTTCTTCGTCTGTATTTCTTTTATTTTTCTAGTGGTACCTGTATATATTTTGTTCGGCAAAATAATGGAAAGGATGTCAATTTAGAGAAATATAAAATAAAAATTATTTTTATAAACTTTTTTTATTTTGGTTGTTGCGTTTTTTGTTATGGCTAATTGTATATCATTATAGTTACGGTGATAATATTTCTGTGAGAAAAACTTTAAGGACGAAAACTGAAAACAAATTTAAAAATGTAAAAATATTTAGTTAGATAAATATTAAAAGAGAACAAAAGTCATGATAAAAACAAACGACAATAAATACTTGAAAATAAGGGACAATAAAATTACATAATTGTAACGACAATTAAGAAAACGTACGTTCTCCGCATTGACATGATGGCAGACCAGAAATTCTAATATTTGTCTTAGCTCATCTTGAACCTACAGAATACAGCTTACAGAATCTTCATGCCTGTAATGTTTTAAGTACCTAGTTAAAAAAAAACTGCTTTTCATGTTTAAAAAAAAAAACAATAAACAAAAAAATATTTCAACATTTTGAATGAAACAACAACTTAAGTGTTATAGTTATCTCACGAGTGCCAACCTGACCATCAGACTTCTTTGTGAGGTGCTGAGTCTTAATAGTTAATTTTTATTTGAAAAGCTTTGCTCGTCATAGGGATTGAACTTAAGACATCAACTGTGACTGGATTCGGAAGCCGACAGCCTGCCCATCGCTCTCCACCATATTCAGGTTAATATTAAGTTTCTTGAAAACGAACGGCTTTCCTAAGAGGGCCGTTTTGTTGGCTTCCTATACAAAAATATCAGTTTATTCGAAAAACCTATACCTATATATATATATGTACAAGGTGGAAAATATATACTAAATGGATAAAAATAAAAAATTAATCCTTTACCAGAAAACTTGTTTATTATGTGAATTAAAACGTATTCGTAGTATCGGCAAACATTTTAGAGGCTAAACGCACGGCAATTAAGTACTCAGTTCAGATACACGTGCAACAAGGTGGGATGAAAAGTCTAAAATTTTGTAACTTGTATTTTTTAATGTGAAGAGTCCCTACACCTACAATACCGAGAAATAGCTACCTGATTTAGAATTTCATTTGGCTTTTATCAGTAGGTATAATGGATTGAAATTGAAATGAAATGACTTGCAATACTCACTTGCATAAATTATTGCATGACATTGAAATTTCTCTGTAATTGCAGTAGCAATATTAAATTTAAATAAAAGTGCAATTAGAAATAAATGTTCCTAGTTAAACTGATATTGTAATTATTTAGTAATGATTTTAATTAAAATAAGAAGTATATAATTAAAAATATTGATCGTAGTATCTTAATATCTATGTAATGTAGTCCTTTAAAATAGGCCGCAAAATTTAAAAGAAACTCAATTTGCTTAGAAATTCTTCATTCCAACCATATAATGCAACTCAAAAGTAAGATTAAATCTTTATGAAAGGTCACCTTTATTTAAACAAAATTTTGCCAGCCGACAAAACTCATACTCAGACTTTAGATATATCTATTGCCACTCGTTATCAATACATTTAGTTGGGGCGTTAAGGGTATATTTTAGGTCAAATTTTCCACTTCACCCTGACGGGATGAGCTATGGTACAATAATTATAATACATATCCTAACTTTACCACAATGCAACAATGACAACACTGGCAGATTGACGACATGAGGGTTGCCTCCTGACCAGGTTATAACAGCGAAATTACACATAAATTGACCTATAAATCGAGAACCAGAAATGGGACGATGATGCGGAATGTCTCGTTGAATTCAAAATACTTGCAGCCACAGGACAATATTCAGCCCAATTCTTAATATTCCCCAGGACAATAACTCCCGGGAGATTTATTCCCCTAAAATTAAAATGCTCGTCACATCAAATACATTTACATTTTTCAATTTGTGGACATTTAGAATGGCAACTTTTTTCTCGTAGAATTATTTCTCATATTCGAAGTTTGCTTAGAATAAGGAAAAGTGAACAAAATTCCCGGGAATATATAGTTTAGAACAAGAGAGTAGGGAAAAGGGAAGCATTTCTCCGGAAACTTTTATTTAGAATTGGGCTGATTATATTTTTAGCCCCTTCCCCACACTTGAGCGCTAGGGCAATTTATATACATATTCATGAAATATTAAGATTGGTGTCGACGCAGAATGGTACACTCTACACTCTACAGCATATCTGAATCCTACTTTAATCCATTTATTTATTGTTGTTTGTATAATCGCGTTCAAGTGGGGGAAGGTGGATGTGGAAGTATGCCAAACATGACACATGAGCTTAGGATAGTATTTAATGCCCAATCTTATGCAACTAAGATAAATACAATAGAACTGCCCTCGAAAAAAGTATAATCCTTTTTCATGGTGTCCGCTAAACTGTAAAGTCAGGGAAAGTCAGGGAACAAAATTTGGTCAGGGAAAGTCATCAATTATCAATTATTAAAAAATTCACTGAACTCCTTTGTCACTTTGTCTCATTAGAAACTTTTTTCTGATCAAACATTTTGTTTTGATTACATCTCTGTTTAAAATTATTCATTTCGTATCTTTTGCCATACCTGTGAATGTGTCAAAAAAATTAGTGAAACACAGCTAACTTCACTTCATTGTATTGTGTTATTGCGTACAGTAATGGCCGCGATCGGAATCCTATGTAGAGCTATCCAGATAGGTTCGTGTTGTTGGAATCCCGTGTAAAAACAGCTGATGACAAAACAGCTTTTGCTGTTGGATATTTATCCATGCTATCTGAAAAGTGTTGGTAGATATACGTTTGTATCCCAAGCGAAATGTCAAAAATAAACAATCCTTTCGAAAACTTATGGATACGAAACTATCTTAACATCCATTCCCAATGCGACGAGAAAACGCAACGTGAGCGTGACGAGAGCTCGTCGTAGTTGGCAAACTGATTTCAAACCATGTAAGTATACAATGAAACAATTCTCGTCATCACGTCACGCCAATTAAAAAAAAAAGACGCTCTCGTCGACGTTATTTTATATTTGACTCATAGTGAATTTTGTGAAATTGTAGAAAAGAATATAGAAAACAACAGATAAGCGGAAATCAACAAACAAAAATGGGCATGACTGGATTGCACAAAACTTGCTCTCGTAGCTAACAACTTTAAAGTAGCTTGAAATAGACAATGTACATATTTATTGGTTCCATAACATTATGATAACATTAAAAATAACATTTTTTAAAATAGAAATTGGTATGCCAACTTTTATTCATTTGCCCGTTTTCAAGATATTGAATTAAAAAAAAAAATTGAATATTTTTTCGAAAATTTGTATGTGCAAAATTGTAAGCGACCGTTTGCATAAGAATTTTGGTTCCAATCAGTGTAGTAGTTAACGAGAAATTTAAAAACCAAAAAATCGGTTTTATGACAGGTACCGTTAATAAGCGTTATAAAAAAAAAATATAAAGAAAAAACGTGATAATTTTTTTTCGAAAATCTTTAGGGCCGTTTTTGAAATGAATCAATTTTTGTATATTGGTTGTATGGCAGGTACCATTATTTTTTGAGCTAAAAAAAAAGTTCAATTTCTCCCCTAGGGAATCCCATAAGAACCTTAAGTCGAAAGTTTGAACAAAATCGCTTTAGCCGTTTAGGCTGCAGGTCGAGCTACAGACAGACAGACGGACAGACAGACAGACAGAATTGTGAGACCCACTTTTTTTGCATTCTCTATCATCGTAATGTTAGGGAAAATTATTATCTCGAATTTTTTTTTTGGACGAATCCTAAATTTGCCCTACACTACATACATGTATCGCAAGTAAAAAATAAATTTTGTTGACAATGAAATGATATAATTTATAGATCTATTTGTGTTGACAATATTTTAATGATGTATTGTTTTAATTTCTAAGCATTTCTAGTCGAAAATCGTTTCCCCAGCCCAGCTATGGACAAACACAGTTATATTTTATGCCGTTTTCGATTGGTCGTCCGGAGTTACTCCATTTTCACTGTTTCTGTTCCATTCCTATCGAATATGGAACATCTGGAGTAGAAGGAGTAACTCCGAACCGTCTACTCGAAACCGACATTAAATAATAAAAGTAATTTCAGTTTGATTTTTTTTTTATTGTGCAGTGTGCGCTCAAATTTGTTTCATTATTTTGAACGCACACTGCACAGCAAGAACAAAAACAATAAATAATTTAACTCGTCGCATTGTGAATTGGGCAACGATTTACGACTAGACAAAAATGACAGCGAATCATGTCACGCTCTCGTCGCGTATACTCGTTGCATTGTGAATCGACCTTTAGATAAGCTATCGCATAGGTTTCCGATCGCGGCCAATAAGAGACAAAAAATAAAAACTGTTAAATTTGACTATGAGATTCAACGAACGACGCGTCCAAGTTTATATATTTCAAGAACGATTATTTCTTCATACTGTTTCTGCATACCTGAATTAATACATTTTGATTTATTTTAAAAAATAAACTATTAAATTTTAATATCGCAAAGGTGTATGATTTAAAAGCATTTTATTATTTTATGAATTTGACCAATTCTTTTGGGTAACTTTTAGACTGTGATTATTCAGGCTCTTTTGGTCTATTTGTAAAAAATGCGAATAAAAACAATATTATTCCATTATTTTCCAAAGTTCCGTGAGTATTCCTCACTTCTTCAGGGGTTATATATTTTTTTGAATTTGATTGTTAAAAAAACTACATACTCTGCTTCTTATTTCTTAATAATTTATTATTTATTTGTTTTTATGTTCAATTTTGTGTCAGTGCCGTCTCCGGGAATGATGCAATAGTAGGATATAAGAAGCAGAGTATGTAGTTTTTTTAGCAATCAAATTCAAAAAATATATAACCCCTGAAGAAAGGAGGAATACTTACGAAACGTTGGGAAAAAAATTGAATGATATTGTTTTTATTCACATTTAAAAAAAAAATAGACCAAGAGCCTAAATAAATCACAGTGTAAAAGGATTTTATTTAAATGGTCATTTCATTACTATGAACTACATTGCATAGGCATCGTCGTTACTTTTGCTAAGCAAATTTTTTTTTTTTTAATTCATTCAGTTATTATTTTTCACTTTCAATACAATCGGTAATGTATACCTTCAGATAGATCTTTGAAAAATACAAGTTGAGTTCTTTTTGCCTACGGTTTAATTAACTCCATTCAAATATGTACATTTTCTACTACTTTGTGCAATATTTATTTAATACGTACCTACTCATGAAAAAATATTTTTTTTTAATTTTTGGTCAGGGAAAATTTTGAAATTGGTCAGGGAAAGTCAGGGAAATTTATTTTGAAAAATAGTGGACACCAATTATTTTATAAAATGATGACTCGATTTTCAGTTGAACTAGCATAATATTACCATGTTTCACGGTATGGAATGTAAGGGACCTACAAATTTATGCCTAATCCGAACGGCTAGACTAGAAGCACTCATTCATGACAAGTAATACTCTTGGAAGAATTTTGTCAATTCCTCGCAAGAGGCAGTAGCCCTGAAAAAAACTTTTTAGTGTTCTTAAGGTGGACGAGGCTGGGAAGTGAACCCAGACTTCCAGCGTGACAGTCCAAAGCACTAACCATTACGCTAGGGGCGACACGTGCACACAGGAATGGTTGCGAGTTGTTAGTCACTAGGCCCTGGTTTTTCACGAGCCGTTGAGCCACCGAATTTATTTATTAATTTTTCACGGTATGGTGATGAAAATCGGAACACATGTCGCATTTGTCGTAATAAACGACAAACAAAGGAGGCCATACAAATATCTGGGGTCAATGGGTGTTTTTTTGAGTGAAAGGGAAAAATGTAAAACTTTTAAAAGTAAAGTTAGGATATGGACCATTAGTATATCAAAGCTCATCCCGTCAGGATGAAGTGCAAGGTTGATGCCCTTATCGCCTTAACTAATTGATATTAATTTCAAGTTTACTGGATTATAATTTCTGTTACATGTGCTTTTTAGCGTGTCATGAATGAAATGTTGTTTTTTATTGTTTCCACGTTTGGTATTGTTTTTATGGCTTATAGCTATGCTTTCTGAATTAATTGATTTTCAATTAGTCAAGGGTGTGTCATTGCAATTAATTTATTCTTTATCCTCTAGTGAGCGATGAAGACGGAATAAAAGCACTATGCATGTTATAAGTATAGAGTGGTATATAGGTTTGCTTAAGAACAAAATTAGCATGAGAGTAAAAAAAATGATAGACCGGAATTGAATATACAAATACATAACGTAGATAATATGTTAACTTGTATGTGGAATAATTTACGTCCCGACATTTTAAATTGTAAATTTATTGATAAACAAAATAGTAAAAGAAAGCAAATACAAAATAGAATGTTTATTTAGTTCCCGGTGTACGATCACCACGCCTGCTTTTATTTTTAACGTTTACATATTGTTGCCGGATATGATATTCGGAAATATAAAAAAGTAATATGTGTTTGTATTCTTGGTTCCATTCACATGTTGCATGGTCGGTTAATTGAACAATAACTTAACCACGTTTTAAAACAAAGCTGAATGTATATTATTTATTAGGTATATGTACTTATACCTACACATTTCCTTAATGATTTTTTTTTTGCCAATTGAATGTGTATCTTATTTTGACTAATTTTCCTGGACTAATTTAACATTATTTAAACCCAAACTATTGTTTTGTGTTTTAAATATATAAATTAAATAATAAATCTAGAGTAGGGAAATAAATACCATTACTTTAAAAAAGTTTATTGAATCAAATACCTTTGCAAAATATTATATTGAAATCAAATAAAATTATATGATATTTTTCAACACTTTATAGCTTCGCGAAGTTCTTAAATAATTTGAAAGTAAATTTAGCTTGTCTATAATTCAAAGCAGTGTTTTATTAGAGTTGCAAAATCAATATACATATTTAACTACTTTATTTTTATTTCTTTTATTTGTTTCCCTGTCACCAACACGAAGTATTCTTTATGAGGCTCATGTCCAGTTCAGAAACCTAAAATTTTAGTCTTATTTGAGAGATTTTAAAGTTGAGTTAAAGTGGGTCTAAATAGAAAATCCGATGCGAAAGGAATGGAATCAGTTGGTAAATTCAAAAAAATAAGTTCAATTTTCGTGGTCCCAACGGTTATACCTTCTATTAACATAAGGTGAGAAAAGATATTACCAGAGCTAATTATTCTGACCTGTTGGAGCGATTCGTGGCTGTCCTAAAGCAAAAAATTGCCCATTTAGCGAGGAAAAAAGTTCTTTTTCTTCAAGACAACGCTCCAGCCCAAAAGTTCGCAGTCGCTTTCCCATCCAGATTTTTCTCCGGATTTTGCTCCCTGCTATTAATATTTATTTCCGAATATGAAGAAATGGCTCGGTGCAAACAAAATTCGGCTCGAATGCTGAGGTTATTCAAGTAACAAATGAAAATTCTGAGACTTTCAAAAAAAGAACTATTTTTTGGACAATACAAAAATAAGAAAACCGTTGGAGGAAGTGTATCGGGCTAAACGGGGATTATGCCCAGAAATTAAAAAAAAAAATCCGAAAAAAAGCGTTCCTTCTTTTAATTTTCAGGGACTTACTTATCCACCCTCGTACATACAAATACATATATGGGTGATTCTCTGTTAAAAGCTCCTTTTTAGCACCCAAAATGTCCCCTACCTAAACTTAAGACAAAATTATGTACATTCAAGTGTTGTTATAAATTATTGAATAAATTAATGATTTAAAGTGCGGGCACTTGATTTTAAGCGTTTTTGAGAATTTGGAATTGATACGGAAATGACGCCTTCGATACGGAAATGATAATGTACCAGTACAAAAATTTTCCTTTTAAAATATTCCTTGTAGCAAGGGCCGTGTGATTCAGGATGCATTTAAAAGACTTACTTAGGAATTTATTTATAATTATTAAAATCTAAATTAAATCGATTTACGGAAATGATTGTGTGGTACGGAAATGACATTTAACTAGTATAGATAAATAATTTGTTACGTTTTCACTTCCCCACCTATCTCATATTTACGGTCTCCAATTGCCTTTTAGGGGTTTTAAATGCATGCACAAAAATTTTAATGATTTGCAATAAATTCATGATTTTTTTAAGAAAAAACACATCTAAAGTCATTTCCATAACCATTTTCTCATCGCCGTAACCCAATAAAGGCGACGGAAATGACGAAAACCGTTGTGTTTTTAGCATTTTAGACAAGAAAAATAGAAAGTATATTTTTTTTTAATTTTGTATAACCAACTGCAACATAACCTCACTAGACTGTTACAAATTATTTTTTTTTACTATCACTTACTAAAATTATATGCACCTACGGAAATGACAAAATTGATGAAACACATGACGAATACAACCACTTACTTTAAAATAACACTTGAAACTGATGTCCCACCCATTTAATTGAATATATTTCAAAGAAAGCATGAATGATTTTCTTTATTTAGCCTAAATCCAATAAACTGACGGCCGTTAATTTGAATTTATAAGCATTTAACATTTTTTTACGGAAATGATGCAAATACATGGAGACACATTTTTGAAAGTTTGTACTTTAATTGTTTCAAATAAATAAAATTAATTTTTAGGGAATTTGTATTTAACTGCATATTCTTAATCCTGGAACTCAGTCAAATTAGAATTTATGCATTTAAAAACAAACAAAAAATCAGTTTATCCGGGCTGAAACAAGAAGGAGACACGCGACGGAAATGACATTTGGACAATAAAAACAATAATTTTTTTAATTACATATTTGCAAATATTTAAAATTTAGAAGTGGCCCAGTTAGAAACGTTGCTTGCGCTGTTATTGACTTCAAAATAAATAAGGTTTTTTAATTTGTTGAACCATTTTTGGTCGGGGCCAAGAAAAGGAGCTTTTAGTGGAGAATCACCCATATATATTTCTGCGGTAGTATTCGCTAAACATGATAACTTCATACAAAAATTCCCTTTTGGCACCCACTTTACATCGAGCCAGAACCTTAACGAGTTGACCTATTTGCTTCAAATTTGGGACAAAAATGCATTGAATTGAATGACTCCCTTATTTTTAAAAGAGATTTTCCAACATTTAAATACATATTTAAATGCTTTTACCTTAAAAATACGTTTATGAAGTTGTTATTTTTATACCAAACACCATAGATACACAATAAAATATCATTATTAAAATTTTTGGATAACTATAATAATAAATCGAATTTTAACGGTTAAATTTAATACTCACTTAAATCCAATTCAAGTTTAGGCTGAATAATTATTTCGTTGTATAGCAACCTTATAGCTGTGTTTTTTTTTTTGTCATGGGAACTCTAAAACTTGACGTGATAGACTTAATTTGAGGTCGAATTCGATTTTAGGACTAGAAAAATCTTCGAAAAGTGACAAGAACAATGAGGCTGAACACTGAATTCGAATCGTTTTACATCAAATCTCAAACTTCTCGACTGGTGATATATTGTGTACAGTGTACCTACATATTATTAAGATTGTTCATTTGTTTTTGTATTTTGTTGATAATACGTCTTTCCTTGTTGTTGTCACACTAGCTTTTCGCTTCCTGAAATATAATAAAATAAATATCTACATCAATTTACATTTTTATTTTTGCTACTAATGTACTAATTTCAAACTCTCTGTCTCCATCCAAGTTATATAAAAAAGAATACAAGTCACATGCATCTATTTCATGTTAAACTATTTTATTAAATTATTTAAATTATTCCCTTAAGCCTAAAGCATAAATAAACGCAAAACCAAACGACCCAGAAACATGTCATGTGTTCATAATAAATCGTAAAATCTAGTTTATAGGATCAGTACCTTTTTTACATTAGATATACTCTCGTTTTAATCATATTATTCTCGTAAAATTAAATAGATGCTTTGACTCTGGGTATTGTTATTGTGCTGTTTACAATCTCCATGAAACACATTACAATGGGCTATGGTACTAATTCTTAGGTTAATTTAAAAAAAACTCAGACTTCTGGGTTCTGCTACAAAATATTTGCATCAAAATTTAACTATTATCTACTATATGCATACTAATCACACGTTCTTAGTTATAGAAACTATGTACAAATGTTTATGAGTTTGTGTATGCAGTATGTATGCATATGAATAATTGCATGCAATTACCTATTATTATTATTCAATGTGACGTTTGGCGATTAAGAAACTGTATTATGTTCTTAAAATGGTTTAAAAATGTCGCAATAAAAAAGCATGCACATTTTAAGCAACAAATTGTAAGTTAAATTTATGATCATTTACCTTATTCAAAGTAAACTGATAGGACAGAACAACATATTTTAAAAACAACAGGATTGTACATTTTTATTTAAAACATAAATAAATATTTTTATTTATTTGATTCAAAAATGTCTCAGACATCTACTTTTCTTACAAATAATTTTGTTTGACATATTCTCTTCTACCTTTTTTTTAAATTAAATTTATGATCTTAAATTAGAAGTGATTTTTAGGACCCTTGTCGTTATTAAAAGAAAAAAAAATAACTTTGAAGTTTTTCATTTTGTCTTGAAGTGACGCAGATAGTTTAACTGGTGTCAAACGATGAAAATTAAATTCTTGGGTCGAATGAATATGTATCAGTGCGATAAGGAAATAGGCTATTGTTCGATTTGAAAAACTATTGGTGCTTTATTATTTAACAAGATTTATTTCTAATCTAATAGATTAACAAAATAAAATTTGTATGGTAAATCTTCCAGTTTTCAAGAAGATTAAGGGAATATCTTATTAAATCACAAGATGAAGAGGAATCTGAAATGCAAGAAAAACTGGGCGTGGCAGTGGGCGTGTTTTACTGAAATATTTATCTAGACATTCCCGCTGCAAATAGGAACAAACTTCTAAAAAAATTCAGTGGGTTTTGAGTCTATATACTGAGTACGATTAATTAAAAAGACAAACGTTGATTTAACATAATTAAAATTAAGTTTCCGACTAGCAACACCACCTTCATGAGGTGATTCACCTCTTTCCAAAAAAAATAAACATAACTTTATTCAATAGGGGGGTAAGGTACCAACTATTTATTCGAATACGAAAATCCTAATTGAGAATGGGAAGAGCAATAAACATTGTGTCTTGAAAGACTAATAGAAAAATAAACTTTAATAGAAAAGTTATTATTCAAAACGTGCGCTATCAATTCTTTTCTTTTGATTTAAACCATAAACACAATTCTTTATTATACTTACTTCGATGTGCTGTTGGCGTTTAATGTTTAAATCCAAAAATATATGCCGACCACGCATTTGCTGTCTCATTATTATGAATGACCCTCACACAAGGTGATTCTGTATAGTCTTTGGTATTTTATCGGTTACCGGCTAGACAAGTATTACTTCCAGTTTTGTTTTAATTTTGTGTTGGTTTTGTGTCTTGATTATTTAATTCTTAAACCTTCAGGTTTCTTAACATTTTTATTTGCCGTAGATATTCGTACGCTGAAGGGATAAATAATTATGGATTCAAAACTATAAAACTCCACTTCAAGAATTAATTCGACACCTTAAGATTAAATACAATCTAATGATGTTTTCTTAATTATAAAATACGTATTTCAGCGTATTTTTTTTTTCTCAAAAACATATTGAAGAATTCTGTTAATATTGTATAACTGTTACAAAAATAATTTTATATTTTTACGATACCTACCTATTCCCGTTTATGACTGACTAAATGGATTGAAATAAAATTTAATGCTTAAGAACTTCCAGAAAGTGTAATATAATAAAACTAAAGATACGTAACAAGATTTGCAAAACATAATTTTTGGGTTATATATATTTTTTTAAGAGGGATATTATTTTTAAGCTGTTTATTATTGTTTTGATCTTTTTATTAAAGATCAGACAAACATCGGTTATCTGAATCAAGAAATTTATTCCGGAGGCTTTTTGAGAGTTTTTCACTGCTTCGTATAACTGAACTCCGCTTAATTGCAAACTCCGGATAATTGAAACAAAATTGTTTGCCTCAAATGAACATTTTTCACTTATTCAACTCCGTATAAGTGAAACGACAGTTTTTTTTTGGTTTTTTAAATATGTAAAATTCATGTTCGTTTTGTGATTAAAAATGTAAATACCTTTGTTGTTTCATATGGAAATATAACTATTTTGACACAATACAAAAAATCATACCTACATTTTTTTTTTTTTTTATTTTCATACTAAATTATATTTATTTTGTTTTGGCAAAATTCCGCTTATTTGAAACAAGTTTCAGCTATCCAAAGTTCGGTTACCTGAAAACTCCGGTTAGCTAAAACAAATGGTCTGCAACTATGGTGTTCCAGTTAAGTGGACTCGACTGTATCTATATTATTTCATTTCAAAATTTATATTGTTATGCCTGTAAGTACATCTTTTTAAATTAGTCAAACGAATTTACGTCATTGATTCCGATCTGGTTCTCCTATTTTGTTAAACCTTTCACCGGTTATGTAAATATAAAAATATCTTAATCTTTTCAAGCTCATTAGATGTATTCCCTCAATTTGTATTAAATTATATTTTGTAGTTTTCCATTGTGTGTCGCACAAATGACTTTCTATTTGTTATTCAAGAAAGTTCATACAGGGTTACCTTTTCTCATAACTTATAATGAAATCAGTTTTCCTTATTTCAGTATAAGTGTAAATAGGGACTTATACATACATAACTACTAAAAAAAAGAGAAGTTCGAATTGCCAGCAAAATGTATCTAGCAAAACACAAAAAAGTGGGCATAATAGCTTCCGTTGTAGCAAAAATATGGCCACGAAATTTGGGGGAAGTGAGACCACTTTTCAAGAACTGAGATTTTCGTGGCAATAATTTTGTAACGACGGAACACGGTAGTTACAATGGTGCAAAATTTTATACGATTTAGTACGATGTTAAATCATTTTTAGTATGATACTAGGTTAAAATTTGTGTTTCTAAACGAGTTTAGCATCGCACTATCCCCTAACATTTTACTAAAGTTAAAATCACCAACTGGCTATTTTAACTTTTTAGTATCGTACTAAATCTATATGAGAATTTTACTCCAGCTCATGGACACGAAGGTTCCAGGTTCGATTCCTGCTGGTACCCAAATTTTTTTTCTTTTTGTAAATAATAAAGTTAAAATGATAAAAATATAAACATCGAGTACTTATTTAAAGCACATGATGGGTTTTCATCAACATTATAATTAATTTACAACGCATAAAAACAATAATTATTGTGTTCATCGAATTCAAACCCTACAAATGTCCTGCTATCTGCTTAATTAGCAATTTACTAGTTAGCAAAAGATTTCAAATTTTGGAATAGATAGTAAATTTCTAAATACTTAGGAAATTGCTAACTAGTAAAATGTTAAGCCCTTAACAATAGGTTATTTAAAATTTTGCGCCAATGTTTTTAAGTTCGATATCTGGAAAACCTCTTGATTATTGGAACGAAATATTTTCGATTATGGTTTGAATACGTGCAGAAGAAATTAAATATTTAACTGAAATTGTATTTTTTTAATTTAGATATTAGACTCTGTAAATATCGGTCCAAATATACAGTCTCGTCTCGGTATCGATTCGGTTGCTTAAAAGCCAGTCTCGTCTCGTCTCGTATCAGTCCCGTCATGCGAGACCGAGACTTCACGTCTCATGGCCAGTCCTAAATACAATTAAGGCGTTTGATTACTTTTCAGCGTAAATTTAAACGCCCCGAAAACGAGAGCGTTTGGAAATTCTAGGTGCCAATATCCTGTATGACAGCACAATTTAACTGTGTATACAAAAATCTTTATACACACACTTGTCTGTGTTTAAATATTTCTCATTTTATTTAAGTTTATTTATTTAAGATTATTTACACAAACAAAAAATAGAATACGTTTTATTAGTACTTTAAAGTGAAAAGTGATTTTCCTTAGAGCCGATTTTTCAATAGTCAGTTAAAGACTCAAATTATTTACTGGAAGAATAAAGTAATTTGGCTCTTTAACAATCGGAAAGCAAAATTGAATTTTTCAATTGAGACAAAATAATCTAGAGAATATTATAATTTGAATGTCACTTTCATTTATGTTTGTATATGTTATTGATATTTTTGTTTTTGTGTATCGAATATTTCTAAATAAATTAATTTTATTTAACGTATGTTTAAAAGCAAGGTTGACAAACAGTAATGATTGACTTTGAAAATATTTATTCCTATGAATAACTTTATCTGAATTCTCAATGAGCAGATTTACTGTTACAGTATTTTTTAAAAATAATGATATCGAAAAAATGATGGCTTCTAGAAAAAAACTGTTAATGCATGCTTATATAAAGGTTCATAATGAACACATCTTGCAAATATAATTTTTCGATTAAGCTTACAGTTTTAAAGATATATGCAAAAAACTGTTTTGTTTTGGCAGTTCACACTATCGAAGCATAGAACACTCAGAGAATAACTCAGAAACGGTTATACCTAAAAGTAAAGTTGTACGGACTTTTGTATTTTAAATTTTATGCTCTTCAATTTTGAACTTAATTTTTTTTTGACGAAAACCCGTTAGAAATGGATTTATACTGACTTTTAAGAAACAAAACGATTTTTTTCGACTTTTTACTGTTATAAAAAAGCTAGCACACAACATATCTTGGCGGAACTTTCTGGGCTTGTTAAGGAAGGTTCACAGAACGTGTATACCAAAATTCAGCTCTCTCCGATTTTGTCCGAAGTAAAAGTCTAATTTTCCTGGATACAAAAAATTACGTTAAATAAAAATTCATTTTGCACACTTTCTTTTTCATACACTTATGTCCAGTTTTTCAGTTGTCAATTCAGTTAAACGAGAGTTAGTTACATAGCTCTGGAAATAGATTTATAAATATTTATGTCAAGAAAAAGAGTTTGAATGCAGGAAGACTTACAAAACAGGGAAGATAAGATATCAACGAGTACTTATTTAAAGCACATGATGGGTTTTCATCAACATTATAATTAATTTACAACGCATAAAAACAATAATTATTGTGTTCATCGAATTCAAACCCTACAAATGTCCTGCTATCTGCTTAATTAGCAATTTACTAGTTAGCAAAAGATTTCAAATTTTGGAATAGATAGTAAATTTCTAAATACTTAGGAAATTGCTAACTAGTAAAATGTTAAGCCCTTAACAATAGGTTATTTAAAATTCTGCGCCAATGTTTTTAAGTTCATCGGACAAACTACCACAGGTCTGTCATAATTGTTAGAAACCGAAAAAGTTTACCGAAAATTTAGTACCTACTCCAATACGCTGGCCACTAGACGAGGCTCTGCGAGACTTTTGTAAGTCTCGTCTCGGTCTCGTTAAAATCGAAAATTTTCAGATTCGTCTCGGTCTCGTGTCGGTCTCGTATAATTCAGTCTCGTCTCCGGAAAATACGATATCTGGAAAACCTCTTGATTATTGGAACGAAATATTTTCGATTATGGTTTGAATACGTGCAGAAGAAATTAAATATTTAACTGAAATTGTATTTTTTTAATTTAGATATTAGACTCTCTGTAAATATCGGTCCAAATATACAGTCTCGTTTTGGTCTCGATTCGGTTGCTTAAAAGCCAGTCTCGTCTCGTCTCGTATCAGTCTCGTCATGCGAGACCGAGACTTCACGTCTCATGGCCAGTCCTAAATACAATTAAGACGTTTGATTACTTTTCAGCATAAATTTAAACGCCCCGAAAACGAGAGCGTTTGGAAATTCTAGGTGCCAATATCCTGTATGACAGCACAATTTAACTGTGTATACAAAAATCTTTATACACACACTTGTCTGTGTTTAAATATTTCTCATTTTATTTAAGTTTATTTATTTAAGATTATTTACACAAACAAAAAATAGAATACGTTTTATTAGTACTTTAAAGTGAAAAGTGATTTTCCTTAGAGCCGATTTTTCAATAGTCAGTTAAAGACTCAAATTATTTACTGGAAGAATAAAGTAATTTGGCTCTTTAACAATCGGAAAGCAAAATTGAATTTTTCAATTGAGACAAAATAATCTAGAGAATATTATAATTTGAATGTCACTTTCATTTATGTTTGTATATGTTTTTGATATTTTTGTTTTTGTGTATCGAATATTTCTAAATAAATTAATTTTATTTAACGTATGTTTAAAAGCAAGGTTGACAAACAGTAATGATTGACTTTGAAAATATTTATTCCTATGAATAACTTTATCTGAATTCTCAATGAGCAGATTTACTGTTACAGTATTTTTTAAAAATAATGATATCGAAAAAATTATGGCTTCTAGAAAAAAACTGTTAATGCATGCTTATATAAAGGTTCATAATGAACACATCTTGCAAATATAATTTTTCGATTAAGCTTACAGTTTTAAAGATATATGCAAAAAACTGTTTTTTTTTGGCAGTTCACACTATCGAAGCATAGAACACTCAGAGAATAACTCAGAAACGGTTATACCTAAAAGTAAAGTTGTACGGACTTTTGTATTTTAAATTTTATGCTCTTCAATTTTGAACTTAATTTTTTTTTGACGAAAACCCGTTAGAAATGGATTTATACTGACTTTTTGGAAACAAAATGATTTTTTTCGTCTTTTTACCGTTATAAAAAAGCTAGCACACAACATATCTTGGCGGAACTTTCTGGGCTTATTAAGGAAGGTTCACAGAACGTGTATACCAAAATTCAGCTTTCTCCGATTTTGTCCGAAGTAAAAGTCTAATTTTCCTGGATACAAAAAATTACGTTAAATAAAAATTCATTTTGCACACTTTCTTTTTCATACACTTATGTCCAGTTTTTCAGTTGTCAATTCAGTTAAACGAGAGTTAGTTACATAGCTCTGGAAATAGATTTATAAATATTTATGTCAAGAAAAAGAGTTTGAATGCAGGAAGACTTACAAAACAGGGAAGAAAATTTGTTGAGTTTATCTAGATATTATTTGAGTTTTTCAAGTTGAAATAACATGGCATCATCTTATTTAATCTGCTGTAATGTTAATAAAATAGTGCCGTGTTGTGGTAATTAATCATGAATATCATGCTATGAGAAAGTTAACCTTCGACAAAACAAATAATAAAAATATTCAGACTTTCAAAGTTTTTGTGACTTTTTATGAGTAGTAAAATAAAAATATATTGAAATTTTGATTTACCTTCCTTTTTTAATCAAAATATCTTTGATATGACATATGAATCCAATCTCTGTAAGTTTAGTTTTTATTGGCAACACTGATATCATCAAATTCGATTCGGTAAGCGATTCAGGCGATGTCAATAAACAAGGCAATTAATAAACACTAATTAAGTATAGTTGTCTATTCACATGATGGTGTTCAAAGGAATCACCTAGAAACGATTGCCATCAAAGAAGTTGAAATCATAATATTTAGCGCTGAGGTTCTTAAAAAAAAATACTACAGTAGGTGTGTTTTGTTTGTCCTGAAGCAACGAGGCTATCGTATAAGCCTGGTTGAATATCCAGTCTTACGATAGCCTCGTTGCTATAGAATTTTATTTTATTTTTCAATAAAATATTTTGTATTCACACTAAACTGTTGTTGTTTTGTAGTTTATATTAAAATATTTTTTAAAACTGTATAGTCTTGGCTTTAAGTTGAAACAAAACACGCCTAGTGATATACAAATAAATGGACGGATTTACTTTAAATTCGCTGTGAAGCATTTTTTTATTTCCTAAAGGAGAACAAATTTCAACTCTTTAAAATGTTTTCGTAATATATGTAAACCGTCAATGTCTAGCTAAATTCCAGTCGGGCCTCTTATTTAGTTACCAATATATGACGAATAGAAAATTTGTAGACTACTGTACCTAATTTATTGACTATACATACCAAAATTTAAATAAAAGAACATTCAAACTATTCCCATTTACAACATTTAGAATCAAAAATATAAAATAACGCCAACTAATATTTTTTATTACTGCGAAGAGTTTTATCTGATCTCACAAATCACGATCATAAAACACTTTCATGCTAAGTAAATTTATTAAGAGATAAAAAGTCAGTTACCTACTTAAAAACAATTACAAATAAAAGAAAGCTGTTTTTAAATGACTATACAAATAAGCAAATGCCACCTTAACAATTTGCCAACTTTATTATAAGAAGCAGTTAAAAAATAGATAAGATTTGATACTTTCAATTGTGTGAGAAATACTTTTTAGTACCTTTAAATAATTGAATCGTGTTAACTTAATGATTCATAAGAAAAACAAACTAAGTTTATGTAGGTATATCAATCGATAAGTAGGCAATATAATATGACCAAACATAGAAGACCAATAATTAAAGTCGATGCACAAACAACAAAACCTTGATAAAAATGTAGGTTAGCTTAACGCATAATATTTTGTCAAAACTATGTCTGTCAAGTTAGCATTACCACTTCAAAATTTCAGGAATCTAATAATTGGATTAATTGTCGTGAATTTGTCGTGAAAGAAAAAATTTGTCGCGCCTTTTTTTTAAATTAACCCTGGCTAATGCTTACTTGACAGTCAAGTTAGCATTATCCACCCTCAAAAAAAAATTAAAAAAAAAAAAATGAAGATGCAGTTAATTGTCGTGAATTTGTCGTAAATTTCTCGTGAAAGAAAAAATTTTGTCCGACCTTTTTTTTAAAAAATAACCCTGGGTAATGCTAACTTGACAGTCAATTTAGCATTACCCACCCTCAAAAAAAATTCTAAAAAAAAAATGCAGATGCAGGTAATTGTCGTGAATTTGTCGTAAAGGAGAATGGGCAAAAATGTATGGGAGCGGGTCTACCCACTCAACAGCAATGTGTTGTATGTCGTTGAAAAGGTAATTTTACTTACTTCATTTCATTGTATGACCATTAAGCTCTAAACTATGGGGTTCGTGAGATATTTGTAATCAAAGCACCGAAAAAGACAATACTGCATTTATTCATTGGTAGTGTGTCCTCATACCTACATTAATCTGTGATACATCGTTGAAAAGATAATTTTGTGTACTTTATTTTTGTATATAGCCGTGAAGACGTAGATCATAGGGTGCAAGAGATATGTGGGCATACAAATCGGCAAATATAACAATGATGCAATTCTTCATTTGGTACTGGTCTACCGACTCAACAGTAATGAGTCATACGTCGTTGTAAAGGTTATGGCATTTGCTTCATTTCATTATATGGCAGTTAAGCTCTAAACCATGGGGTTCGTAAGATATTCGGCTCTTAACCACAAAAAACAGCAATAATGCAATTCTGCATTGGTAACTTATCAACCAAGTCAACAACTATGAGTCATGTGTCGTTGAAAAGGCTGTTGCGTGTACTTCTTTTTATTATATGACCGTTAAAGTGTAAATAATGGGATTCGAGAGATATGTGCCAAAAACGCTGAAAAGTGCAGTCATGCAATTCCGCACTGGTGCTGGTCTTTCAACTCAACAGAAATCTCTCTTATATCTTTAAAAACGCTATTGCATGTACTTCATTTTGCAATATGCCGTTTAGCTGTAGACCGTGGGGTTCAAGAGGTATTTGGCCATCAAAATAGGCAAATATAACAAAAATGCATTATTGCTGTTTTTTGTGCTTAAGAGCCGAATATCTTACGAACCCCATGGTTTAGAGCTTAACTGCCATATAATGAAATGAAGCAGATGCCATAAGCTTTTCAACGACGTATGACTCATCAATGTTGAGTTGGTAGACCAGTATCCAATGAAGATGTGCATTTTTGTTATATTTGCCTATTTTGATGGCCAAATACCTGTTGAACCCCACGGTCTACAGCTAAACGGCATATTGCAAAATGAAGTACATGCAATAGCGTTTTCAAAGATATAAGAGAGATTTCTGTTGAGTTGAAAGACCAGCTACCAGTGCGGAATTGCATTACTGCACTTTTCAGCGTTTTTGGCACATATCTCTCGAATCCCATTATATACACTATATAATAAAAAGAAGTACACGCAACAGCCTTTTCAACGACACATGACTCATAGTTGTTGACTTGGTTGATAAGTTACCAATGCAGAATTGCATTATTGCTGTTTTTTGTGCTTAAGAGCCGAATATCTTACGAACCCCATGGTTTAGAGCTTAACTGCCATATAATGAAATGAAGCAGATGCTATAAGATTTTCAACGACGTATGACTCATCACTGTTGAGTTGGTAGACCAGTACCCAATGAAGATGTGCATTTTTGTTATATTTACCTATTTTGATGGCCAAATACCTCTTGAACCCCACGGTCTACAGCTAAACGGCATATTGCAAAATAAAGTACATGCAATAGCGTTTTCAAAGATATAAGAGAGATTTCTGTTGAGTTGAAAGACCAGCTACCAGTGTGGAATTGCATTACTGCACTTTTCAGCGTTTTTGGCACATATCTCTCGAATCCCATTATTTACACTTTAACGGTCATATAATAAAAAGAAGTACACGCAACAGCCTTTTCAACGACACATGACTCATAGTTGTTGACTTGGTTGATAAGTTACCAATGCAGAATTGCATTATTGCTGTTTTTTGTGGTTAAGAGCCGAATATCTTACGAACCCCATGGTTTAGAGCTTAACGGCCATATAATGAAATGAAGCAAATGTCATAACCTTTACAACGACGTATGACTCATTACTGTTGAGTCGGTATAGACCAGTACCAAATGAAGAATTGCATTGTTGTTATATTTGCCGATTTGTATGCCCACATATCTCTTGCACCCTATGATCTACGTCTTCACGGCTATATACAAAAATAAAGTACACAAAATTATCTTTTCAACGATGTATCACAGATTAATGTAGGTATGCGGACACACTATCAATGAAGAAATGCATTATTGTCTTTTTCGGTGCTTTGATTCCGAATATCTCACGAACCCCATAGTTTAGAGCTTAATGGTCATACAATGAAATGAAGTAAGTAAAATTACCTTTTCAACGACATACAACACATTGCTGTTGAGTGGGTAGACCCGCTCCCATACATTTTTGCCCATTCTCCTTTACGACAAATTCACGACAATTACCTGCATCTGCATTTTTTTTTTAGAATTTTTTTTGAGGGTGGGTAATGCTAAATTGACTGTCAAGTTAGCATTACCCAAGGATATTTTTTAAAAAAAAGGTCGGACAGAATTTTTTCTTTCACGACAAATTTACGACAATTAACTGCATCTTCACGACAAATTTACGACAAATTCACGACAATTAATCCAATTATTAGATTCCTGAAATTTTGAAGTGGTAATGCTAACTTGACAGACATGTCAAAACTTTGAAGAGAATACCGTAGGTTGAAAGAATTTGAATAGCTCTGTTTTTTGTATTACTAATTCCAATATAAATACCAGAATCATGGTCGAATTCATTATAATTTATTTATTTTGCTTCCACTTTTCCTAAAATGTTGATTTTCAATAGGAATTTTAAACGTAAACATCTGAAGTTTTTTTTAGGTCCTGCAAATCGATGGTTATTAAGTTAATGGGGCTTTATATTAATATTATTTTAATTCCCATGTTAATTTATGTTATATAAATACTAAATTTATCGAAAAAAATCAATGTATTGAGGTACAGGACCACTTCTGATAATATTTCTTTGAAACAGGCCTTAGCATTTTATGATACTCATTTCGTCCAGAGTTTTTTTCTCAAGATACCTATAGGTATTCGCTGAAAATTTGAACAAACAAATCTACTTGCCTTCAAAAGATGTTAGTTGAGCAAACACTTTCCTTATTTCTAAGATTTTTGTCGCACTCTAGGAAAGAAAAAAAAAACAAATCTAGCAATATTTTAACCAACAAAGTCAGGTACCGAAAATTTTAGGCAGTTATTGATAAGACAATTTCAATAACATATTGCAGTCTAAACACGACCAATAAAGTACATGAATAAGACCTAAATTTTACACTGAAAGCTTTAATTTAAAAGTATAACTATCCCATATAGTTTAATCATAATAAACATGGTCGGTATTTGCAAGCCTTCTCTATTAGTCCTTAATCGAAAGGTTTTTTAGGTTGAAGTTGGTCACAATAGTAGATGGCTAGATCAGTGCTTTAATTTCGATAAAATATTTTAGTTTTCACTATAATTCGCTAAAAGGCTTTTCTTTTATTATTTTGTACACTTTTTTGAACAAGAAGTAAAATTTCTATGATAATAAACCTTCGAGGTTAGTGACAGGAGAAAAATCTCTTGTTAAGTTTATCTTCGTTAAAAGTTGTTCACTTTGGAACCAAAATTATCGTTTGATGATATCCAGATAGTTGATAGTGGACAGTTTTGAAAACTAAAATTTTCTTATGCCTATCTATTCAATACAGACTTTGGTAAATGAACCATTTAAAAAAAAACGCTTTTAAATTGATAGCAAACAATATTGGTCATAACTAGTGCTTGAAAGAATCCGGATATTTGGGATATCTGGATCGTATCCGAAAATGTGAATCAGATCCGGATCCAGGATCCGATATCCGAAATATACGGATAATCCGGGTATCCGGATCCAAATCTTGAATCCGAGATCCAAAACTATCCGGATAATGTCGGATCCTCTGATCCAGTGTCGGATCCGTGGATCCGAAGATCCGGATCTGAATCCGAGGATCCGACACTATCCGCATAGTTTTGGATCTCGGATACAAGATTTGGATCCGGATATCCGGATATTTCGAATATCGGATCCTGGATCCGGATCTGATTCGCATTTTTGGATCCGATCCGGATACTTTGAGGATCCGGATCTGATTTTAAGCTCTAGTCATAACGTCTTTCAATTTCAATTTCAATGATGGATTTCAACAGTGTTCTTTGACTAACTCTTCTGTTCAACTTTGCAAAAGTTAAAAAAAAAAGTGGTGTAATAATGGAAAATCAGGGTTGGAATCGGCTAAGTTAATATCAACGCGTTTTAACAACTATCTCGAGAAATTTTGCATATATACGCATACATCACAAAGTTATCTTTCTCTTTTTCATACACAATTTGTTGTAGAATTTATGCTTTCAGAGTTAAGGCCAGAAAAGTTACACTTTCAGTTTTTGCCTTTTGATTCTGTTGAGCTTTTAATATAAACAAAAATGGTTGAAAAAACATTCTTTTTGGCTCTTAAACTCAAGAAGTATAAGTATTTTCGATGTACATATTTTTTTGTATAATTAATTTAATTAATTAATTATAATTGAGATATTAGGTAAAACGCTTTTTTCAAAATGGTGGCTGAAGAGTATTGTGCTTCAGCCACCATTTTGAAAAAAGCTTGTACTTACTTTTTATACTCAAAGACATCCCACCTTCCAATTTCAGTCGTAAAATTTGAGCGGGGTAAACTTTTGTAAAAAAAAAAACTTCTGCCGACTGACCTGTGACGTAAAACTATCAACCAATCCTATCTGCTTGTTGTAAGTTAACAGGAATGGAGGTGGAGGGGACCTAAAATGTTACGAATATTTCGTGTTTATCAATTAATTAATGAGCGGAATAATACACCCTGCGCCCGCAAAGCGCATATAAAACTTGCCCGCATTTGCGCTTTACTTCAATTGAGTTCATCTTATCGCACGTACCGACATATATTCCGCGAGTTGTGCTGTCAAGATAGTTAATTTTAAGTAGTTTGTGCAATGGAACAGAGTGAAAGGAGAAAGTTTTGTTAAGCGATCCGCTCATATATGTGCAAATTTTCACGAGGCGCACAAAGTGAAAATTTACAATAACAACAAAGAAAATCAAATGTATCCACTATAGCTGTTGCCTGGCCTGGCCTTCAACAGGATCTTTTTTACGAGTTACAACCTATATATATCTACCATCCCATCAGAGACGCAATAGACCATGGTCACAGCGGTGCGGTGGCACGTCCAACTGCAAAGTGAAGCGAAAGGCGATGCATTCGAACAACTGTGTAACTTCAAAACCATCAGGCAATAGCTAAACCATCAGCCATCTCTATTCCAGCATCCAATGAAAATGAAATGCAATGACTCTGTGGCTGTCTTTGAAGTAGCAAGTAGCGGTTGGTTGAGGCAGCTTCATCTTATTTCAGTTTCGAACTTAACAAGATACCTTTGAATTTTATGGTCACGACGACCGAACGACGCGGTGACTATGTGCGGTCCAGCGAAACGAGGTTTTGTGTGCTTGTTGCATGACGTCTACTTTGGTGTTGCAGCAAGCAGCAGCACCCGAATCTTATTTAAAATGTATGTTGTTTTTTGTCTTGTTCTCACTCAGTTCACCTTTGCGCACCGTGCCGAGCCGTTTGCCACTCGTCGCCTAAATCGATATGAAAACATATTTGAGCAGGGGCGGACTAGGAAATTAGTGGCCTTTTTGGGTATCTATGCACTTAATCATTATTTTATAGGTTAGTTATGTGGCTTTCAGGCTCTTGTACACACCACAGAAAGAACAGTTTTGGGTTTTTAACTAGAGAATTTTAAGGTCGCCCTTTTACAAACTTAACTTATACCCTTATAATAAACGAAGCTAGCGGCGAGTAATCACTAACTCGTGGATTAGGATTAGATTTCTGCCACTTACTAGCTAGCTAAACCAACAAATAAGGTGGTTTAGCGAAGGGTTAAAAAATTATAGAAAAGTAAATACGTTTTGAATCACAAGTTATCTCTTAATATATGCTTACACGAAAGTTACAGGTGAGTAAGGCGCTGTTTTTATAGATATGGCTGAGATATAACCAAAATTTGAGTATGAGGGTTTAAAGGGGCACATTCAATAGTATGTCAGGTTTTTTGTTCAGTCTTTGGCGGGAGCGGGATGTTGAAAATAGAAATTTTCTAAATTTGTTATCAGGGGTATATGTACTTAAATAATTTTTTTTAAATAAATCATGATGCTTTGTGATTTTCCCTAAGCCAACAAACTGTAATCTTGGTGATCTGCTTGGTGATCTGACTTATAGAACTCAAGATATAAGGTTTTAAAGCAAACCTTAATAGTCTTTTTCGGAGACTTTGTTTTGTTGATTTTTTGCGTTTTATAAATCTTCAAGAAAAAAACGGATTGGGAACCTAATATCTTGAGTTCTATTAGTCGGATCACCAAGATTTGGGTTTTTGGACTTAGGGAAAATGACAGAGCATCATGATTCATGATGTTTTTGAAAACAAAAACAATTAAAGTGATAATACACCTGATAGGAAGTTTGGAAAATCTCTATTTTCAATTACCTGCCCTCGCCAAAGGCTGAAAGCAACGTGCCAGACTTTTGATTTCGTTATAACAAAATATGCCCTTTAAACCCTCATACTCGTTGGTTATATACATACATCCACTCTCAAAATTTGCTATCGGCTCTTAGACTAAGAAATTGAATACAGAGTTTTGTTTAGTTTTAGGCAGAGAAATCGTACGGAATTTTATGGTTTTTGGAAAAATTGTAAGGAACGGATGCTCATTTTCCATTGTTAAGAAAAACTGAGATTATTTATACTTTTTGGAGAATTTTAATGATTTGCAAATTATTATATTAGATTTTTAATTATTATATTCGATTTATTAACAATTTACGATTCGAATTTCGACTGTGCCCGTAAGGTGGTTTATGTCGTGTAAACCAATCAACTGACCGATAGCAGGCGTTTATTTGTAACCGCTCCAATGATTTTAAAATTTATATTTTTTGTAGAAATCAAATGGCGTTTTGTTTAGTTCAAACTATAAAAGCTAAGCAATTTAGGCAATTTAAATAATAAATTTCAAGCTTTTGAACTTTTTACTCGAATACCCATGTTTTTAGATAATACCCGTGGAAGGAATTTTTGAAATTCTACATAAGCCGAGAGAGCCTTACAGCAAGAAGGTACGAGCGACACGGCGGCGTGCATTTTATTTTTAATCATTGAAAACAATTCTGAAAAATTGAAAACATTTTGTATCCACTATGAGATATTAATCGAGATATTAATCGAAATGCAAAACAATTGGGTAAAAACTCCTTGTATTTATTTTATATGTAGGTACAAGTAGGTGTATGTTTGCACATATTAACCTATACGTATATGTGCATACATACATATTTGAAGGATTTTAACTAATTTTGTTGTTGTTTGCCTTTCACCTTTTGCGATCACATATACTAGCACCTATATATACAACAGCTTTAAGCCCATTTGCACTTCGTTGGCCACATCATCACAGATCACACTACAGAAAAGTGGATTACATTTTCATCATAAAGAAAATAATACCACAAAGCCTGGTCTTTGAACCATATCATCAAAAAGACAAAAAAGGAACAATATACAACGAAACTTTACAGTTTACACATAATAAATATTCACATATCAAAGACGAAAAAGCTGGTTTTCCCCGTATTCCACTTTACACCGGAAAATATAACTTAAACGGCACTTCACCACCACCGATTTTTTGTGGATGAAAAATATTCATTTTTTTTTTCTGACCATATAGCATCCAGCATGTGTGCTGAAAATTGTATACCTACCTACTACATTACATACATATATTTTTTGTTGGTTCTTTTTTTTTGTTTAAATACATCTAGCACTCTTGTTAAAAGGATTGTTCCGATTGGGTGAAATTGCATTCTCCATCGTAAATATCAGGGCAGTAAAAAAATATGAATGCATAGA